>JAAGVU020000113.1:12859499-12876671 GCA_011763525.2 Mormyrus iriodes | reverse complement strand
GATGCCTCCTGGACGCCTCCCTGGTGAGGTGTTCCGGGCATGTCCCACTGGGAAGAGGCCCCAGGGAAGACCCAGGATACACTGGAGGGACTATGTCTCTCGGCTGGCCTGGGAACGCCTAGGGATTCCCCTAGAGGAGCTGGACGAAGCGGCCGGGGAGAGGGAAGTCTGGGTTTCCCTGCTGAGACAGCTGCCCCTGCGACCTGACCTCGGATAAGCGGGAGATGATGGATGGATGGATGGAGGTTTTGTGGAAGAACATAAAAATAAACCTAAAAATCTGTTGCAGAAGCCAGAAGAGAGGTTTAAGATTGGTGGAGGACCTCAAAATAAAGAAAATGACCAATTGGATGAGTTACTATCAGGAATAATGGAGAACCAGCAACCTTTACAGAACATACCAAATGATCATCATCTAGACAGTTCAGATGAGGGATCACCAACACCTACACTGAGTATATTAGTCCATTTCATTTTGCCTTTTCTCCCTTCAAGGTATTTGTTTCTGTGTGATGTGAAAATTCTTAATGTGCATTTATTTGATCACATATATTTTTGTTCCAAGCAGACAGTCAAAGGGAGGAAACTGAGGGGTTGCAAGGTTGTTTACTCTCCACATCCACAGAGGCTATGGTGGCAGTGTCTGCAAGCACTCATCACCAGAACAAAAAAGTCACAATCTATGAAAGACTGGCTATTGAATTTTATGAATACAAATTAAAATATCTTAAGGAGGAGCATGATATGAAGATACTCCAATTTGAACTAGAATGACACTTCCAAATGCCAAACATATGCTGTACTAGACCCCTAGTGCGCATATAAGCCTGGTTGTGATGCCTTTGCTCAGTTGTTGGCTGTAAACAAAAAATTCCTCTGAGCATACCCATTGTCACCAAGCAATATTCCATTGTGATCTATTTCAAACTGAGCGTATAGAAATGAGTTAAGGAAAATCCGGGAATCATGAGTTGCACCTTTCCAACATGCAACAATGTTTGAAAACTGTAATTGGGGAGTGCATACATTCATTGGACATTTATGGAAAACCAGTACTTGAGGTTTCTGTATTCCTCAGCATCTGGAGTAGAGGGATGTTTTATGGGAATATGGCTTGCATCTATGCAGCCTATGACTCCTGGGAAGTTCCCATATTCATAGAATTGTACTTTGTACTTAGCCTGGGATGTAGCCTCAGGGAAGTTTGTCTTCTCAATTCACAAATAGCCATGCATACTCTGTGAATGACTTTACACGCTGTTGGTTTGCTGACATATAAGTCTGCAGTTTCTCTGTGAAAGGTGCCACATGCCAGAACAAAAAAAAGTTATTAGTACCTGCAGACAAACTGGTACTGGCTGTCCTCTTTGGGTAACAGATGAAAGCCTGGGTTCCAAAAGTGTAATAATCTCCACAGCATTTACTTTATGCATTCGAAAACAATCTTGAAAACCAATTTCATCAAAACATTGCAATGGGTCGCATTTGTCAGCAAGAACTTGTCTAATTGGTGGAAGTCATGGATCTTCATTGACTCCAAGTAATCCATGTGTCTTCTTTAACAAACAAAAAAAAATCTGAAGTTAAACCTGCCTCCTGGGAGGTTTAATTTAAACCTCAGTTTAATCCTGGAGTAGCACTAGTCTTCCTTCAGGAAGTCAACTTAGTTTAATCAGTTCTAGGCTAAGTCTAGGACTATTTTACACCATGACTGAGAAAGCAGATTTATGTTAGTCTGCGTTAAAGGACTATTTAAGTCTGGGACTAGCCTTAATCTCTGTCTGGGAAACTGCCCCTTAATTTTTAGTTTGTAAATCAAAGTTTTTGCCTGTTTGCTTCTTTGTGTCATTTTCAATAACAGGTGTCATACTTAGACTGAATTAGTTTGTCAAGTGATCTTCATTAAAGGGAAATCTACTTATAGAGAGTGTTCCACATTATTAAGCAAGCCAGCTTTCATGTATTATGGGCAAGAAGAAAGAAGCTGAAAAGTGTGACAGCAAGTGATATTGCATGAAAACTGGCAAGAGATCATCAAACTGTTAAAAGATTTGTGAGTGATTCAGAGCACAAATGACGTCAGTCAGATAAAGGCAAGTTGAAGAAAGTTTCAGCCAGACAAATGAATGTTTAAAAAAGGGCGGCTCTAAAAAAATATTAAGCAGCAAACAGGCATTTGAAGCTGCAGGTGTCTCTGGAGTCCCAAGAACCTCCTGATGCAGGATCTCTTGGAGGAGGCTTATAGTTATGTAAAATGCTTAGACCACCACTAACAAAAGGTTAGAAGGAGAAATGTTTGGTTTGGGCTAGAAATATACATTAAGACAAATTTCCAAACAATTTTTTTTCACAGATAGTCATGCAGCACTGGATGGTCCAGATGGATGGAGTTCAGGGTGGTGGGTGAATGGCCACCCTGTTCCAACTAGAGTGCAACATCAGCAAGGAGCAGAGTGATGATTTGGGCTGGAATATTGGGAAATAAGATGTTAGGTCCCTTTAGGGTGTCTGATGATGTAAAACTCACTTCTGAAAAATATTTGGAGTGCCATTTCCTGCCATGGTACAAAAAGAAGAACCATGCATTCCAGAAAAAAATATTTTCATGCATGATCACATGCTGCAAAAAACACCATTGACTCTTTGGTTGCTATGGGGATAAAGTGAGGGAAATATCATGGCGTGGCCACCATCATCCCCTGACCTCAACCCTATTGAGAACCTGTGGAGCATCCTTAACAGGAAGATCTATGAGGGTGGGCAGCAGTACAGCTGAGCAGCAGCTCTATGAGGCAATGCTGATATCCTCAAATGAAATACAGGTAGAAACTATACATGGCCTTACAAGTTCAATGGATGAAAGACTGGTTAATGTCACATCAAAGAAGGGATCCTATATTGATATGTAATTTCACATGCACTTTTGTTTTAAACTGTGTTTTGTACTTGAAAAAGGGCCTCTTCATATAGCAAATGCAAATCATTTTGGTTTCATGTTCATTATTACCTACTGAATGTTACTAAACTGCATTTTGCATAATTTGGAACAATGCATTTTTTTTTTCTCTAAAATACGAAAAACAGCTATTGTCACTGGTTTAGCTTCTAAAAACATTTATATTATAAGACAACCATAACAAAAAAAAGAAATCTTTAATCAAACAGACTGTTTAGGAAACAAATATGATAATGGCATTTGCAAAATAATTTGGAACACAGCATAGAGAACAGAGCAGGACAAGCACTTAAATACACACACCAAACTAAGCTAACGAAGGAGCAGGGGTGAGGCATGACCAAGACAACCAATCAATCAGGTCACAGCGCAACAAGGCACAGGTGAAGAAACTAACAATAATAAGCACAGAACAAAGGAACTTACAAGACCTGAAACTGAGGAAACACAGGGAAATACTACCCTAGGAAAACAAAGAAAAAGTGAAAAATAAAAGCAGAACAAGAAATGGAAAACAACACTGCCTGTCCAAGAATGATGAAGGAAAACTCACCCATCACAAAAAATGTGTGTGTGTGCATATGTTATCCACTACATTTAGTATAAAATACTTTTTTCAGTTCTCTTGTTTAGCCCCTCCAAGAACAAAAAATGCAGATGTAAGAAGATTGAATAAACCAGAAAATACCCACCACCCTGGAAATCTCCCGATTATTTTTTCAACAAAGCCAATTTAAAGAACATGCTGATAAGATCCTGTTTTCTGTAGGACAGCAAAACTGCTTTCACTTTAAGATTTCAAAGTTGATAATTAGTCTTGTTTGTTGTAAAATTACTTTCCACAATATTTTTTTATTCCATAGTTATTAATGAAAAATTCTGTGCTGGCTGTTATACTAGGTAATGACTTTTTATTCCTGTAACAACATTTATTTATGTTTCCTGAAAGAACCATGATAATACATTCTATGTGCAAATAAAACATTGTGTGAAAATTTAAAATGCCAACTAACTTATGTCTTGGTAAGACCCTGGGAAATTATGCCCTGAAATCAGCCGTTACAATTCAACTAAAATACATAATTTCTTTATACTTGTGCAAAAATAGTAAATATACTGTAAGATGCAACCATTTTGCTACTGGGCTGGATCGCCATATTCTAAGTTAAAAATTCTCAGCTTTAATCATTTGCAATGTTTGTAAAATAATCATTTAATGCAATAAAAAATCTTTGTGTCATTAAAATGCCCTGTAAATAAAAGAGCAAACAAACAAATAATGTTTACATGGAACCAAAAGAGTCAACGTATTACCCAATGTGGCAGAATTTCATGCCACATTTATGTCATTCAACACATATATGCAAAATTTCTAAATGTGTAGTATTTAAAATTTAATTATGCAGTTAAATATTTTGTAGCATTAATGGGCAAAAAACTAAATTTGCTGCATTTACCTTAAGCTGCCAAGATAATGCAAGGTGTTTCAATTAAATACACACGTTTAATATATTGAAGAGCATTTCTAAGAAATAAGAAGTGCATGTGTGAAAGAAAGCCAATAAACCCACACAAAGGGGAAATCCATACTCCTGCTCAGAAAAAAAAACGTTTTGCACAAGATCTATCACAGGCAGAACAGTATAAATACAAGGTGACCTAGCGTTTATGCACAACATTTTGAGCCACCAAGCACTGTGGGAAAGAGGATCACCCATAAACAAGGAAAATGAGATCTGCTGCCATCTTGCTCACCTGCATCTTGTTTTCATATGTTCAAGGTATGATATTTTACTGCATATTCTAGAAAAGAACATATATGTGTGTGTGTGTGTGTGTACTGTTTAATTTACAATATAATATCAAGAAGCCATCCTATAAGTTGCCATATGAATGTTTTAATAACAGCTAGGCAGATATAAAATGTCACTTTGTGATTTTCGGCTATCTTGCTTTCAACAAGGGGTTGCCATTGTTCCCAAGAGCCGATGCCTTTGCAAGGATGCTGGGGTGAATGTCATGTCACACAAGACCATTGAGAAGATTGAAGTGTATTATGCCAGTTTATCTTGCCAGCATATGGAAATCATGTAAGAATCTTTATGCCTATGACTTATAGAAAAGCTTATAATTCTTATAAGCTTAAAAAGAAGCTTATAATTCTTGAACCATAAACTATATCAATAATCAGTAATGCTACTGTCACAATTTCTGTAGTGTCACCCTGAAAAAAGGAGGAGAACAAAAGTGCTTGAATCCAGAGTCCAACTTTGCGAAGAATTTCATTAAGAATTTACTGAAACAGAAAAGGTAAAACTTTTGGTTTTGGCTAATTCGTTAAAATGTTTTGTTACAACTAATATCAGTTTTGTACTATAATGGATAGATTATACTTTTGTTCAAATTTTAAAAAATTATAAAATAAACATGTACATTGACAAACAAATTAATTGTTTTTCAGGATGTCAGAAAAAATTGTGGCATGAAGAAACCCATATTTCAAAGACATTTACTCGTATCCACAGAATTAATCAAAATCTTCAGAAAATCTGCTGGTATATTTCATGTGCATTTTAGATATATTCCTGACAGTTTTATGAAATATTTTTAACATTGAACTTTCTAATGAAAGGGATACATTGTGCATAATTTCTTTTTAAAGTTGCTTAGACTGTGATGAAATTATTAACAGTGCTTACAAATATTATAAGCTATTTCCAATTTTAAATGTAAATGTTATTACTCATTCTATGCAAAATCTCTCTTTTTTTTCATTTCAATTTTATTTTGAGTTTATTTTAACAGAAAATCACACATTTCACAAAGTTTATTTTAAATTAATACATTTCAATTTTAAAATAACTTAAATGAATGATAGCACGATATAATTAGTAATTACTGTTGGAAAACAGAGTGTACAAATTAGTAATTAAGATCAAAATTAATTCCTTGTTATGATGGAACTGACCAAGAGGAAGGATATAAATAAATGTAAAAGTAAAAAAAATTAAATAAAATTTACGAAAGGGTGGGTGGGGCAGTGGAGTGGATGTGCATTCAACATGTGCCTAATGCTCACTGAGGTATACAATACTCACATGGTATCAAGAGGAGGTCACGGTTAATGAGAAACAAAAATTCAGGGTCCAGTCTTACCCTTCTCCAGGTATGATATCACAGGGTCCAAAACTGTGTAAAATCATTGTCTAGAACCTCTGAGAATATTTATTATTTCATATTGGGGGGGAGTAGCACATGGCTCAGCAGGTTAGACCACTGTCTGTGACTGGAAGGTTATTAACCAGTGGTGCAATCTTCTTAAAAATGATTGTAGGAATTGGGTCTACGAGGATAATAAAAGATTTGCAAGAGAAAATTAAGTTCAAAATGGAGCTACAAGAACCAGAATCACTTTATTGACCAGGTACAACTGCAGGTGCAAGGAATTTCTTTTGGCGGTATTGATGCTTACATTCACAAATGACGTAGAAGAACAAAAACATAAATTAAGAAAAATAGGTAAGTAGAAATAAATTAATAAAGGATTAAAATAGTGCAAGCAGTGCAATATAATTATAATAACATTAAGGGGAACAGAGGTATATTGTATATGGGAATATAAAGGTATTAAAATATATGATGTGCAGTAGATGAAAAAAGATGTACAAAGATGGGTGCAGAGTGAGCGGGAAGTGAGAGGGGATTATGTCAGCAGGGGTCAGGGGGCTTGTTTATAAGTTCAACTGTTGAAGAGAAGAAGCTGTTTTGTGGCGTATGGTTCTGGTCTCGATAGGGTATTTTTTTGTACAGTCCATGTCCAACATGGGAGGGATCGGCCATAATCTTTCTTGTCCGCTTCAGGGTTCTGGAGATCAAGATCAAGAGTGCTGACAAACGATTGCTCCATGTTCCCAATTACCTGTCCACTTTCATTTTCACTTGAGGCTTCAAATGTAAGGTTGAAGGACTGTGGAAGTTGGTCAAGAAACATTTCGATGGATAATGAGGCTATGGAATGACTGGTACTGTATATGTACAGGCTATATTGTATTGCAAACATTAACAAGTAATGATCCGAAAGAAGAAGATTCTGAGGGATAATACATACGAGTTCCACCAGGACACTATGGCTAAGAATAAAATCCAGAGTATGGTTACAGGCATGAATAGGCCCGACTACATTCTGAAATATACCTACAGAGTCAAGGACAGCAGCAAACGTTGCTAAAGGGTGACTATCATTCTCCATGTGAATATTAAAATCACCAGCAATCATGGCTTTGTCAGTAGTGACCACTAAGTTTTCTAAGAAATCTGAAAACTCCTTAAGAAAATCACTGTATGGACCAGGTGGTCTATACACAATAACAACAATGACTGGAGGTGAAGGACTACAAGGAGATGAGCCAGCAATACTAAGAACAAGAATTTCAAATGTGCTAAAGCTATAACCACATTTCTCAGACACTCCTAGCTTAGACTGAAATATTGCAGCAACACCACCACCTTTGCGATTTGGAAGGGGGTTATGCTTATAACTCTATTCAGCTGAAGTAGATTCATTTAGTTCCATGAATTCATTAGGTTTACGCCAGGTCTCAGTAAGGCATAAGGCACCAAGACTAAAATCAGTAATCATTTCATTTATAAGTAATGTCTTTAAAAAAGCAGTACCATAAAAAGGTGTATTTGTTTTTTTTCCCAAAAATTTGCGGAACCAAGAACTGAAAAATGCCAGACCAAATTACAGACCACAACTGCAACATAGGACTACTTCATCCACTTCATTAACAGTCTAAACTAGATAAAATAAATACACAATACATATAGCATAAACAGTACTTTATCAGGACTGCATTTGTGAAAATACAATTTTGCAAATATTATGTTATTACTATACGTAATTTTTGAGCACCAAAATCCACACACAGGGCAGACAGGTTTAATGATTCACTATGAGAAATGAGAAACACCAAAACATATTCCAGGAATCAGGGTGACAACGCAGGGCAAGCTCAGAAACAAAGCCAGTGCAGTAAGTTTACCCAGCCCAAATAACATTCAGCAGACAGGGTGAGAAAACAGGCAAGAGGTCAGACACCAGCAAAAATCTATCAGAAACACAGCAGCTAAGAAATTCAGCAACAGACTCATACCAAAAACACTTTATTAATATAGTGGATGCTTTAATCCAAAGCAAAAAACAGGGTCAGACAACCCTCAGTTACTCTAGGGACTAAGGGCCTCACTCAAGGGCCCAACAGTGAAACCACTCTGCTGACCCTGGGACTTGCAATGGTGACCTTACAATCAAAAGAACAGCATCCTAACCTATTGAGCCACCCCCCCAAAGCCCCCAAAATCTCACAGGTTTTTCTTCAGAGTGGGTTTCAGTATCCATCAGTCTTTCATTATGTTATATTTTAATAAGTAGGTTCATTATACATGTCTCACATGCAATGATGCAGCGATGTTCTCTTTTCATTGGCCTGCTTTGTAACAATTTCTATTCCTGTTTTGTTTAATATTTTCAGTTTCTGTCTCCTTTATCTTTTTTCGATTTGAGATTGCAACCTACTTGGAATTGACCATGACACGATGACATCACACGTTTGATGAAACCCAAATATACTGCGTCTAATTCTGAGCATAGACGTGGAATTAGATGCATATAAATTTAAAATCACTGTAAGCCTACTCAAGGAGGCAGCACCCTCCTGTCAATACCCATGTGCTATAGATCCATTGCAGGAAAGTGGCTTTAAAAAAACACTCCTCTTTATTCCCGATGAGGGTATTTTTGAAAATGCAGAAGAATGTATATAAAAGAAGAACAGTGAAGTGTAGCGAAGAACCAGTGGTGTAGTAAAAGCATATGAAAACCACAGACTGTATAAATAAAGTTGACTCCTCCATTTCATTATCAGTTGCTTCACTTAAATCACCGGAGGAGGAAGATGCATGTGAGCAGGTAAATGTTTTCACCTGGTCTTTCTTCTCAGAAACCAGTTTTCCAGTCTGATAATATCTATTTGTTTGATTCCCAAAAGAAAAGCATTTAATATCAGATTTAGTGAACAAAAGTACACTTTTTGTTATGCAAAACATACAGGGCATTTGCTTTTGGACTTGTCCTTATAATTGGCAGTTCTCTTTCACAAGCAATGACAATTAAAATCTAGCAGAGAAGAACAACAAAAATGTCATTGTTCAATCTAGATTTTATATTACATGTACAACAAACCAGGTTAACCACAAAGTGACCACATACACTGATAAAATAAACCAAAGGCTAAGTGAAAATAGCTGTAGGATATGCAGTACTTCATATGTCCTGGTGTTGGCAGAATAACAAACAAAATGTGAAGTTGCATACAAAATATATCGTTTCATGTCTGAGCCTAAAAACTGACTGGACCTTCAAATTGCTCTTAAACAATGGTCATAACCTTCCTCTCTTAATATAATCATTAAATGTTCATATCCTCTCTCTTCAAACAACTTTGCTGCAACAAATGAAGCTATGATATACATTTCAGTCACTGTAACAGTGAGTACAGAAAAAAGAGAAAGACACGAACACCTTTTCAGAAAACTGCTGTTTTATTGCCTGGGTTGGACACAATAGTGAAAGATTTTTTTTATTAAAAAAGGACAAAGAGGACTCAGGTGAAATATTTTGTGTATTGAAGGAAAATCACAATGTCTAAAATGAGAAATATTTTGACAGAGACGATATAGAACCCTGTGCTCTGACCCACCATCAGATCACAGCAGTGGCATTGAAAGCCAGACCTTGTTGCCACACCACCAAACAATCATGCTGGCACCATAGGTAACGCTGGCAGAAATCTGGGAATCGACAGAATTTCTGTGAGTCACAGTTTCTCTGGGATCCCCGCATAGCTGTTTCATCACTGGTGAGATACTGTGAGATGTGGTGAGATAATGGTGAGGTACTGAATACCACTTCATATTTGTGCTGGTTGGCTTGCTATATAAACCAATGATAAAATATTTCCAAAAAATTCATTCACCGAACAGCTGGTGAGCGCACGGAGGAAAAAAAATGTAGCTTGTTTCCTCAGTTTCACGTGTCTGATAATTAATTCAAATTAATACAAATGCCAAAACTGGAATTTATTACAACAGTAGTGTGCTTAAAATAATAAATGCTAGACACAATACTGGTTTCTAGTCACCTGTCATCATTAGCTTTTTAATTGTTACAGCCCGATTACGCAGTTATTCACTGTCTGAGAAATCTGTCTGAGTTGTCGTGCAGCACTGGCGTTCATTGGATACCACCAAATTCACCGAAAATTACAGATATATGTTTGACGTGAAACAAAAGCAGTTTCAGGCACAATTTCACTTCACATAACAAAGAGAAATTCGAAGTGCAATTATTTCTGGTTTTCACAATTAGATACCTTTACTCAAGTCTGACATTTAACAGTAAATTAAAGTGTAAAGACGTAACATATATCCTTTTGATGTTGGTGATTGAGAAGCAGTCGTCCCTCATCACAGAGCAAACAATGTTTTCTTATAGTAGCTTTAGCATATACTGTATAAAAATTTTTCAGCATATTTTAATCCATTTTAACCTGAAGTTGAAAAAATTTCAAGATTCAGTTTCCCAATCACAAATCTTCACGTTTATACTTTATAACCAGAATTAAAAATTTAAATACTGATAGCTTCAGAAAAATAAAATTGGGGACTACACCGACATATGAACATATGAAATCCATAAAAAAAAAGTCAGTGGGAAATGGTCAGTTACAACAGTTGTTATGTTTGAGCGTATGTTATTTTACAGTTCCATGGGTAGGGCCGGGTTTCTTATTTCTGGGGCCCCACTCAAAAAGTCTCTTTGGGACCCCCCCCCCTCCAAGTGTAGTACCTGTTTGTAGCCAATTGCATGGTTTAGTCATGGTAAACACTGCCACTGTCTATATGGCAAAAATAAGTTAGTTCTGAAATGTTCTGGATATTAAGGGCTGGGAAAAAATATATAAGTACACTAGTGAATTAAAAAACAATTAAGTAACCATTGCTTTATGAGGCTTGACCCTTATCTCATTTGAGCTTTTGGTTGATTTATCATAATATTAGTGGGTGCACAAAATAGTAGGGGTGAGGGAAGTGTCAAAAATACAGAGAAACACTGAGTGTTTTAACAATATAAAAGAATGGTTTTGAGAAATTTATATGCAATGATAAAAATCTTACTTTGTACGTTGACTAATGGATACCACAAACAGAAAAGGGTAAAGGAGCAGTCACTATAGTGACTGTGTTCAAGTATGAATGTGCTACATGGCACAAAAGCTCAACATGACACTCCCTGCAATTTTAAAATCTTAGACCCAGAAGAAAAAGCACCAGACCGTGTCCCACAAAGAAGTTTCCAAGAAGTTGTGGCAGTGGTGAATCAAAGGAACAAAATTGGGCCATAGACACTCCGCATGTCGAGGACAGCGTTGTCACGCAGAAGTAGGCACATTGTCTTAAAAACGGTAGCATACAGTCTAAAATAGAACTTTATATTCTATAAATATAGATATACACGTAGTCCATGAGCCAGCTGGCTATGATTTTTCTTAAGAGTCAATAAAACATGTGGTCAGACGCAAGGAAACCCAAGGAAATATAATTTGTAAAAAGGTTAAAATGATTGAAAGGAATTAGACGTGCATATGACACTAATGAGTCACACAGATCTCCACGAGATGGTACCTGTGAATTTATATGAATATATCTGTAACACCCAGGACAGTCATCACAGTCATCGATATTTGCAGAGTTTAGAGTAAAGTGTTTTAAATATTAAAACATTGATATTTCACATTGATTTAAATATAGTATTGTACATTTTTCATACATTTATGTAAAAATGTGTCAGTGATAAAGGAATCACCAGAAAAAAGGTAAACTCTTAAAATCACGTTAAGTACCATTTTGATGGCTGTTACTTTATGAAAAAATAAAAGGCGATCTCCTGCCATTGAGTAACTGTGAGGATCTGTCAGGATGCCCTATAGAGTGCGGCTCAGAGACAAGACTGTGAACAAAGCTTGAGTGCCATGAAGATATGCATAACAGAAAAATAGCTCCTGACCCACAGCCCCACAAGCTCCAGCTACTTTTTTAAGAAAGGCGAAACATGAGCATCTCTGTTGGTCAAATCCAGGCAAAATACATACAGTCGTATATACAGAGTTCCGCATGGCGTGAATGGACATCACAAAGTGCTGGCAGTGGCACCCAGGCCTCTCGGCTGTTAGAACGGGGCTTGGCGGCCGCTACAGGTATAGGAAACACATCAATCCGAATCATGCTCAAGAGCAAACAAAGCGAAAGCTACTTTGGGGGGGGGGGGGGGCGGTAAATTTTGGGTGAATGGGGGGAAATAGGGGGCTACTTCATTATTTTTTCATTCTTAAAAGACAGCGAAACTGCCTTGCCTGCATAAAACATGTTTGCAAACTCATAGTCTGTGAGAATGGGTTTACCTAACTCTCCCTTGTTTTGAAGCGTGAAAACTATGACATGAGCTCACATCCTAAATGTGATTTCTTTTCTGTGTCTGACACAGATCAATAGCTAGAATTAATACACTGGGGTGGAAAATTTTGGTGAAGCCACTATATTAGACTTCATTTTAAACCTGTGTTTCTCAACCTGATCCCAGGAAATGCCATGACCATCTGGGGGTCTCCGAGGACTGGGATGAGAAACACTGGCTTAAACGACAAAAATGGCACAGCACAATATCTACACCTGGCAGCCACTTGGATGAAGTCGATGTGGTCCAATGGATGAATAAATACCATGTTTTTACCCTACAAAAGATACTCAACATGGATACCTCAAGAAAAAGTTAGCACTGAACTTCTCTGTACACACAGAACTGAAGCACTGAATCCTTAAATGTGAATGTTAACAGACCAAGACGAGTAGAGAATGTGCAATTTGATGAGCTTGTTTGAATAGCACTCCAGGCAGATGATCACTTTTTATATAAAGCCATAATAATTGTCGGATATGACACCTGACTACAGACACGATGCAGAGGTACATCTGCATCCTGATTTGCAATGGCTTGCAGATGCTGGCAGGTTTGTGTACTCCCAGAAAGCAAAGTGATTCAGCACCCAAAAAATGTAAACTTTTTGGTTCATGTGCACTCTGGTTTTAAGCAAATAATATATGAAATGCATAGTGTAGAAACAGCAGCACAAGTAACATGAAATATCTAAAGTTTATTTTGATGTAATAGGGCTGGGATTTTGTCTTATGTCCTAATTTTTTTAGGCAATGATTTTATTACTTTTTTCACCCACTTTTGACAATGTGCAAAGACATTTTTTCCTGAAAAATTTCCTTGTAATTATTGGAACCCTATACCAAATCGAACATATTGGCTACAACTGAGTAGACGCACTGCCAGAATGAATCTATCAGTACAAATTTATCTCTTTCATTTTAACACACCAAAACAAATAGTCAACGTAGTGTTTATTAAAAGGTAAAACCATACTGTTGCCAAGTAAAACAGGACATTTAACAAAAACAAGAATCCCAACCCTAATTTGGTGTCCAGCCTTTCAAGACTAAATGAGTAAAATCCATGTGCAAACACTTAAAAGGGAGCAGCTTGGGACGAGGCAGCATGGAAGCCATACTTCACTCCTCGGTGGGTGGCGGTCTGGCAGCTGGTCACACCCACACCCACGGGGAGGGTCGGGTTACCTGTGAACAGGCAGGTGCAGGCCATTGAGTGACAGGGCGGGCAGATGCAGCTCCAGCTGCGTGAGCAGGGAGAAGTGGTCAGAGGGGATGTGGGGGTGCGGGCAGCCAGTGATGCAGTTCTCTTCAAGCCACTGGGCATCCAAGGGCCCCAGGACACCCAGGACACTCATGTGAGTCTTGGAATAGAAAATGTAGTCGATCACACCCTGGTGGAGAGATACAGGGAAAAAGAGAATGTCAGGCAAAGAGAGTGATGTATAGGAAAGGAGAAATACGGTAGCAAGAGAATAAGACACAAACACCCAGTTAAAGCGCTGCTCACAGTAACCGGCATGCTGGAACATATCAAGAGGTCTCAGCAAAAAAACAAAGCATGCAGAGTCTTAAAGCCATAAATTGTTAATAACACTAGAAAATAGTTCTGAGATTTGAAATATTGTTTTCATACAACATGCTCAATGATTCATGTTATATAATTTTACACATTGAAGTTAATGAACTTCATTAAACAGGGATATTAATCATTGGCCCCAAGGCGATTCAATTATGATTATTTAGGGAACAATTCAATGCAATGGAAATATTTCATCTGTACCATCATTTGATTTGATTAATCAACTATTCCATTATTTTGATAACCTAAATTCAGACCTTTAATGTCATTGAAAAAATTAATAAATATGACCATAGGAACTTAATCACACACTATTATTGGAATACAAAGTAATAACATAACAATAAAATGTATTACTAAACAGGGAGAACATGCCAGTGTAAACTGTCAAAAATTTCAATTACTGAACTGTACCCAAAAAAACACACACAAAGAGACTGCTACCTGACTGGCCGCTTTCGCCTGGGTTACCTAGTGGTGTACCGACGTGGAAAATTTGACTGATACTGATGCCCGAGATCTTTTTTGTCTAATATCGGCAATACCAATAGGGTCATTGTCAAATCAACCAACGGCTGACGCACTTCGGACTCAAAGAATTCTGGAAAATTACCAGGGGTACCCAGGTTAGTCAGGAGACACCCTGTCCATTTTTAAAAAATGTAAGATCAATACTTTCCAAAATACAACGAGTTTACCAAGGGGAGGGGGGTGTCGATTTTATCTGGCCTAATTTTTTCATCAAATTACGCAAGTCCATAGCACCAGAGTTAAACCACCAAGCAGGCTCAGACTTTGCACGCTGGTACAATAATTGGTATAGTATGTGACAAAATTAAAACATTTGGTCCAGATGACCCTGCATGGTCAAAGCAGCCCCTTGGAATTGTTCAAAATTTTATTTGAGTTTTTGGCCCAGCTACACTATACTGCCAAAAGTATTTGGATGTCTGCCTTTACACACACATGAACTTTAATGACATCCCATTCTTAATACGTGGGCTTTAACATGGAGTTGGCCCACCCTTTGCAGCTATAACAGCTCTACTGGGAAGGCTTTCCACAATGTTTTGGAGTGTGTTTATGGTCATTTTTGACCATTCTTCCAGGACAGCATTTGTGAGGTCAGGAACTGATGGTGAACGAGAAGGTCTGGCTCGCAGTCTCTGCTCTAATTCATCCCAAAGGTGTTCTATTGGGTAGAGGTCAAGGCACTGTGCAGGCTAGTCAAGTTCCTCCACACCAAACTCGCTCATCCATGTCTTTATAGACCTTGCTTTGTGCAGTGATACGCAATCATGTTGGAACAGGAAGGGGCTATTCCAAAACAGTTCCCACAAAGTTGGGAGCATGAAATTGTCCAAAATGGCTTTGTATGCTGAGGCATTAAGAATTCCTTTTACTGGGACTAAGGGGCAAAGCTCAACCCCTTAAAAACAACCCCTCACCATACTTCTCCCTCCATCAAACTTTACACTTGGTACAATGCAGTCAGGCAAATTCTCCTGGCAACCGCCAAATCCAGCCAGACAGTGAAGCGTGGTTCGTCACTACAAAGTCCAGCGGTGGTGTGCTTTACACCACTGCATCTGATGCATTGCATTGCACTTGGTGATGTAAGGCTTGGATGCAGCTGCTCGGCCATGGAAACCCATTCCATGAAGCTCTCTATGCACTGTTCTTGATCTAATCGGAAGGCCACATGAAGGTTGGAGGTCTACAGCTATTGGTTCTGCAGAAAGTTGTTGACTTCTACACACTGTGCACCTCAGCATGCGCTGTCCCCGCTCTGTGATTCTACGTGGTCTACCACTTCATGTTGAGTTACTGTTGTTCCCAATTGCTTCCACTTTGTTATAATACCCCTAACAGTTGACCATGGAATATCTAATAGCGAGAAAATTTCATGAATCGACTTATTGTACAGATGGCATCATATCACGGTACCACGCTTGAATTCACTGAGCTCCTGAGAGCAGCCCATTCTTTCACAAATGTTTGTAGAAGCAGTCTACATGCCTAGGTGCTTGATTGTATACACCTGTGGCCATGGAAGTGACTGGAATACCTGAATTCAATGATTTGGAGGGGTGCCCCAATACTTTTGGCAATAAAGTGTATGTTTAGACCTCAGAAATACATATTTGTAACCAACACAGATTTTTTTTCCTTATTCAAATAACTGTACAGGCTTTCTGAAAAAGCTATGAACAGAAAAGTAACTGTATCAGGGCTTGAAGTGCAGACCTCTGAAATCCAAAAAATATTTTTCATTTATTCTACGTTGTCCCTTTTTTCTCAAAACACAAACCTTACTTTTCTTATGCAAATCTTTCAAGTTTATTTTCCACTCTAAATATGGGCTGAATGCGCCATGCGTCAATAACGGTAATCATTGAGTTTTCAAATCAGTCAGTTTTGATGGAAAGATTAAATCACTATATGGTTTATTTCTTACTACCACCTGTTACTCTCTAACGAGATCAGTTGATTGTTCCTCAGTAGGGGTGGGACTGTCCTTTTAAATTTTAATGATGGTGGAAACTATGGTTGCACTGAATAATTGGTGCTCTGAATCAAGTGAGCCCAGTGAGGGCTAACCCCAGAACTACACAGGAGGAGCTTGTTAATGATCTCAAAGCTGCAGGGACCACAGTCACCAAGAAAACCATTGGTAATGCATTATCATGAACCTACGGTAGTAGGTTCATATTAGGGATTGCTTCGTCACGTGCTATGAATCTCATTAGCGACAAACTTTGCTTCGTTTGTTACAGAAGACGAATAATCGGACGACCGTTCCCTTTTTGGCCCTTAAACGACAGGGACAAAACAACCTTCTTCCAGCTGGCAGGCTAGCGCTAAACACAACACTTTAAGAGAACAGAATACCTCGTTCCCACCCCTCTCGTCCCCCGGTCCTCCCTCAAAAATCGCTCCGAAGAATAAGAATAAGATTCCTTCCGTCTCGCATAACTCAAGGTAGGAATGGCTTTACAGGCCAAATTATATATCAATCGCTTCAGAATTCGTCAGCGGAGTGCCTTTTGAGGTGTGTTTG
>JAAGVU020000113.1:12843982-12857237 GCA_011763525.2 Mormyrus iriodes | reverse complement strand
ACGAATCTTACCTAATATCTAAGAGAATATAAAGGGTTTATAAGGGCTTAATATATACAAAAATAACCATATAAACACAGCGATGGGTTGGCGCCCCATCCTGGGTTGTTCCCTGCCTTGCGTCTGCAGCCTCCGGGATAGGCTCCGGACCCCCCGTGACCCCATATGGGATAAGCGGTTACAGAAAATGGATGGACCATATAAACATATGATTTTTACTTTGCGGATTTTCACCTTTCACTGGGGGTTCTGGAACGCAACCCCCACGATAGACGAGGGATCACTGTATATATAAACGAATACACCTAAACTAATACACTAATACATCTCTTTTCTGAGATCCCAAATATGTAATGGGTCACGAGGAACTTCCTCACCTCCAGAAAACATGTCCTTGTTGACCTCCAACAATACAGCTACGCCAATATTGTCTTTCGTCATTACTCGATTCAGCATGACTTCTGAACCTTCTGAGTTTGCCATTGCGACCTGGTTGAACTCAACAGTGTGCTTCTGCACAAGTGTGAACCTGAAACAACAGGTAAAAGGTGTATCCAGACTATAAAATAAACAGATTCACAAGTATTGTCTTAAAAGGGCAGGTTGTTATGTAGCAAACAAGGAAGTGTTTTTTCTCCTATTACAAGCCAGTGTCCTGTTTGTACAAAAAAAAAAAAAAAAAAAAAGCTTTCATGTCCATGCAATTGATAATCTAATTAACAAACATTCCATCATGATGCCTAGAGACATTAAACAGTTAATATAGCTTGTAAACTAACTTCTCGGTCTTGAAAAATATTGCACAGCCATCCACATGCTTCCTTTCTGGTTCGGACACCAATTTGGCACGAGACTTTGGACAGAAGTAGCCATCATAGCCACGCTCCTTCAGGGTTTCGAGAAAGAGAGCATAGTACTGCTCAGTTTCAACTTCCTGTAAAAACGATTAAGAACACAAAAGCACTTGATTATGACTCTTAGAAAACCAAGTTAAGGGCAAGCGAACTTTGAACTCTGGTCTAAACGCATTACTTAAAATTTCAATTCAATAGAAAACTTTACTGATCCCTATGAGCAGAAGGATAAATGCAACAAAGGATAATTTATGCAGAAATAAACACAAGACGGTATACCTTAAATAAAAAGAGACAACAGAAATGTAAAGAAAAAAATCAGTAATTAAGTACAATAAACTAAGTTTTAAAAGAAATAACTGCAGATAATGTACTGCTATGGTAAATACAGCGCAATTCTGCACTGGGCCCCTGGAGCATTTTTGGGGGGCTAAGGACCTTGCTCAAGGGCCCAACAGCGCCTTGATTATTCTGCTGAGCATGGGATTCATAGGGATGACCTCGGATCACAGGCACAGAGGCCTAACTCACTGAATCACACCCCACTCTACGAATTACAGTCACGCGGTACAGGTTACCTGAAGACTGATGATATCTGCATCACAGTTTGTGATTTCCTCCATGATTCCCTTTTTTCTGTACTCCCAGTTCAGCGCCCAGGACGGACAGTAGCCGTACAGCTGTTTTGTGGCATACTTGTCACACAGGACGTTGTAACACATGACCATAAACGTGGCTGGGGGTGGGGACACATGCCAGTGACAACTGTACCTTATATAGAACAACCCAAAATATAAAATATTGGTCTACAGACTATACAATCATTTATATAAAGGAAACATACCTGTTGGGATCATTTGGTCCCGTTCTTTCAGTGTGATCCAAGGTCTTTGAGGAAGCTGTTCAGGATGCACTGAAATAAAAGTAAAATCACAGGAACTTCAAAATGAAAATATTTTCACATTTACTTCCAATTTCAAAGCAATGCCTAAATGTGCAGTACAAAATGTACAGAAGGCTTTATCTGTACTAAATAAAAAACAGAAAACTGCAAAATAATGATCCTGACATAACTTGTACCTGCAAGATTGTCAAGCATATAATTAAGAAGCTTTCTGGTTCCATCAGGCTCCTGGTAAAGATTTAGGATATCTTGTGACAAAGGATTTCCTGAAAATTAAAAATACCAAGTTTAGTTTCATGCCGGTTATAATACTAGGACAACTGAAAGTGACGTGACCAACTAAGTCAACTCTGAAGAATGCAAACATGGCGTCCTCAAGGCAAGAATGAGGCAAATCCGGAAAAAAACAAATTACCAACACTATATATAATGGTAGACTGAAGTAATATTTCCAAGATGTTGTATAAAGTAAAATATAAAAAAATACCTTTCAAGCCTAAGCTTTGCAACTGAAACAGCCGCCCAAGTTCATAAGGCAGAACTCGTAAAAGATTGTTATTTAAAAGCAATTCCCTGAAAAACAGAGAAGAAAACACAAAGGAGCTGTTTTGGTGAAGTATTTTAGATATTTGTTTCTCTTATATTCACCACTGTTTAGCCCCATTTTCCACCACAGCTCTCTAACAGTCTTGCCTGCAACTCCTCACATGCCAGGAATTCTGAGCTTCTGTGACTCACTGCTAAGCCATATGCCTCCTTTACACATCAACGAGCCCAAGTTTGGAGGTTCTCACCTGAGAGACACCATATTTCCAAGTTCTGCTGGAAGGCTGCGCAGCTTATTGGAGGATAGATTCAGGTAAACCAGGTTCTGGAGTTTGGCTATCTCTGGAGGAATGCGACTTAGGTTGTTGTCGTTGAGATGCAGCGCTGTCAAGTGTGTCAAAGTCCATAGCGAGCTACTCAAGCTTCGAACCCGTCCTGGTAAAGGAATTTAATTGTAGGTCCAGTTATTTTTACATTAAGATTAATGAAAATACATAGACAACTAAGATAATACAACATTATATACAGTACCGGCTGCCAACCTGTTAGCTCAGCTGAATCAAAACAAAGTCACAGCAGTAATTGGTTACCATTCAATATACTTGTGTATTTCTGAACTCAAATTTCAACCATTAGCACACTTTGTACAGCTAACCATATACATCATAAAGTGAAATGACCTTAAAAGTTAACTTAAGTGAGTTTAAGTAACTAAACTTAAATTTTTGAATGACTGTGATGTTCCTAGGAACCAAAAGTTGTGTTCTTGCAGCCTTTTAAAAACTTTCTGAAGAACATAAAAAATTCCGTTTCCTGCTTACTGTACAGATAAATAGCTCTAAACAATCTTCATTGGCTGCCCATGCCTTTTTACAGCACTGTATTTCATTTTTCAGCTTGATTCTCATGAATTTGACAGCATATGTCTTTTCAGAAACAGTTTACATCTTACAAGTTTTACAAAACTGATTTGTTTTAAAGGAAAAAAAATAGTATCAAATGTCATAATCACAAAAGTAATGAGCGTGTAACTGAAGGGTGGAGAGGTCACCTGAAATCTCCAGCTCTGACCAGTGTGACTTCTTCCCACTTGCTGCCTCCTCAGCTGACATGATGGTATACAATCGGCGAGGATCCGGGGGATCATATTTTTCCCTGGGCATACCTGTTAATCTGGGAGAATGTCAGCCAAAAAGTTAGTACAGAAAAAAGGGCTTCACTCCTAGTGATACAACATAATTGTTGGAGTGATGGACCGCAATAAATCGTATTAAGCAAAGTGCAGCCAAAAAGGATATATAAAATCCTGTCTTCAAAATAATTCCCTAAATCTGGGTTTACTCTACATTTCTATCCATTTTCTAACCATTTATCTTGGTCAGGGTTGTGGCGGGGGGGGGCACAAAATGTACCAAGGGGTCCCCATTTGGCAGTAAAACATCAAACTGGGCCAGCTTGATAGCAAACTCTCTGGATGCTTTTTGTTGCCAGTTCGCCCCTGATTGTCAAGATCCACTGACAGGCTTTATTCATACTGTAATGCATGTAGGTATTTTCAAACACTTATACATTGATGACATAATAAATATTCCTATTTGGTTAGAAACAGCCTAACATAAATAAAATAGAGCTTTCATATGACTGTATTTAATTGGAACAATTACCTCTAGAAAAACATTACATTCAATTACAGTAAATTATAATATTAGAAAAGATCTGCATAGGGAATATTTTCAGACAGGAATTGACATGCTGCTTCAAATGTCTAAGAGGCTTTACATATCATGAAATACATAACAGGAGGTTCTGCAATGTGATGGCATCTGAAACACTGTGCCATGTACTGACCAAGATGAAGACACAAAGTGAAGGACAGCATGGTTAGTGCACCTACACAATTTACAGATCAATTTATAGACTGACCCCATAACTTTTTTTATCATTGTTATTTAATTAAATTCTGTTAGAAAAAAAAAACTGCAATTCACATACTCCACTGCTCACTTAACAAAAAAAAAAACATTTTATTGTTTTATGTTTAATTATAAATTGCGAAACTGTGCACCACGTTTTGGTGCTTACGGTAAGTTTATTTGGAGGTCTGTACTTCAGACAGACCTTATTTATACACAGACAAATTCAGAAACGGGCGCTTGGCATCGGAGCTTATGCCTCCAAAATAGAGCGTGACCTCCAGTACTTGATACTGCGCTCAAGCGTATCAAGTTTCCGCTAACTTTTTCAGAACACTTTTCAAAATACTGATGAGGAATAACGTCCACCATATGTTTTTTTCTGTAAACTGGTTAAGTAAACTGTACTTCTCAAATTCGGAAAAAAACAATCTTTCCTTGAAATAATACTTTAATAGATTTGCCTTAATACAGAACCGTCTGTCTCCCTCTAAGCATGTAAGCAACTTATCATGTAAACATAAAAAAACCAAGGCATCAAATATTCCAAATAGAAGCGTTGTTAAGAGACCGTTTAAAGTTTACTTGATTATTCTATACAGGTAAATTCTAAGATAATCTCCGACAACAAAGAGCTATCTGGCTTATCTTTTACAAATATAAAAATACGAAATAAAAGAGTTATATAGCAAAACAGCGTTGGCTTCTTGGTTCTTTTGCCCCCCCGAAATGTGCCCCGAACCACAAGAGCTGACAGCCGGTCGGAAAGCGCCGGTATTACCGCGGCTGTCAGGGACACGCAGGCAGCAGCCCGTGTGCCGCGGACAAGCGGAGCCAGAGGGCGGCCAGCGGCAGCGTAACCAAGAAAACCATCCAGCTTATAGTTTACATAAAGAAAAGGGTGCTGCGTGCAGGACATAATGTCTGTTAAGTAACCGGCTTCTTGACTTAATTCGCAGAGAGTACGCAGCCAACAATAAATATTCTCTACATAGTTGGCAAACTAGCAATACGTAGCTTTTTTCCTTAAGATTATGGTATTCTGCTGGAAAAAAAGAGTTAGTAATAGATGTCATGGATGCAGTAGTATTAAGGTACAGCACAGTTTGCAATTGTGATTGTTTACAGACATAGTAATGTGCGCTAATGTAGAGTAGCTTAGCTAGCAGGCTAACAGCGCGGGGCTAAAGCGGAGCCCGGTGGGCCCGTTTCAGAGGAAATACGCTCCTGGCACGTACGACGTCATAATTAAAAGCAAGCACGCAACCGTAGAATGGGCGTAAAAAGACTGAGACATGAAGCAAAATACCAAATAAAGACTAATATTTATCAAAATATAACGGCCTTTCAAACTGTACGGATACTGAAGCCATGCACAAGGCTGTTTTCAACTGCCGTTTAAACCCGTGGAAGGCGGACACTAAAAATAGGCACGTTCGATCGTCTCGACATGCATTTCATGTTAAGTAACTGCTGCGCTTTTTGTAGCAGTTAAATATACCTGCATTCAGTGGATGATGATGAAGAAGATGCCGAGAGAAAATTTTGAAAGACATACAGACGGAATGCTGCTACGGCCACCTCCTAAACGTCCCTGAAAGCCCGAAAGAAGGGCAATTATCATGGCTGCCGCTCATAACCTTGCGTGTTCCAGCGCCCACCCCTTTACCAAAAAGTTGAAGGGAAGTTAATAATAATATAAAACTCCATATTTGTTCTTCTTTCTTCTTACATAAACAGTATATTAAATTATATTAATCCGGTGTCCATATTAAATTAATGTATAACCCCGATGTTCAATACTGAAATTTTGTAGAATTTTTTGTTATAATGTGAGTAGTATAGTATTGGTAATACTTGCAGAATATTCGATTAATGTGTAATTAATTTCAGTATTGCGTACAGAAAGCTTTCTCAGTGTAAACCTAACATTAATGGTGGTTTTCTTTAATATTTAGTTATCAGAACTTTTTAACACATCAATAGAGGTGCCATCATATTTTTAGTCTACTTAGACATGATTCTATATCATATGAATGTCTTAACTTACATAATTTTTAATTTAGTTAACGTATTCAAAATGTAATTTTACTGTATGTGACAAAATGCATGTGAGAACATAAACTATGGAGGCTGAAAAGCATAGTACAAAGTAAAAGATATGCATGGTACAAGTGCATTCTTCCCAATATCTACAGACCTCTTTGAGGCATCCTTTTACTGTTTCTGAGTAAGCCTAAGCACAAGATATGCTTACAAGGACAGCTATATGCTACATGTACCATATGCTTCAACTGCCTTGAAGAGCTAAGAATTAATGTGTGTTACTTCCTAGATGGCTAAACACAACACTGATTAACATTTACAGTAGGTATCTGCTCTCTGTTCACCAGCCTCTTCTCAACTTATTCTGGCTCTTGCTGTCTCAATGCATTCCCATATGAAGGGCTGCTAGCACATAGCTGCATGTCTGAGGAGTTGACTTTCATACTGCTTCTGTTCTCACAGACTTTCTAAGAACCTGAATCACTCTTGACCTATATAACTGTGGTGACCAGAACAGCCGTAGTGTGAAGTTATTTCACATGACTCTCTATCCAGAGACTGATTCCTCTTCTAGATTTACTTATTTTTAACAGGGATCCCTGTCCACTGAGTGCTGGTACGTGGTTGGTTAATACCAATGTAATCCTATCATGTTGTTACTCTTTTAAAAACTTGAGGTAGACATAGAAGAGGAAGAGTTTAAGAACTGCTGTAGTTCTACAATAACTATTATTAACAAAGAATTTTTTGAAGCAATGGAGGGAACATTAACCCTTTCATTGCATAAATCAGGTTATAACAGGACCCAGTCAACTGTTACAAATGTTCCTTTATGTATTTTAGCACATGCTTTTATGTACCCCTTTGTATTTGTGTGGGGAAAAACAGCTCATATCAAACAATACCTCTAAATAACTCAATAGTAAGCATAAGTTTCCACAAACCGGTAAGTACCATGTGAGAAATAAAGCACTTTGAAACACCGGAAGTTAATACTATTAAAGATAAATTTACTGCAGTCTATCAAACCAACAGCATGTTGTATCGTGGTGGTCAAAGGAAGACTGATTATTTAGTATAAAATGGCATGAATTAAAGGACATCTCCGTTTCTATGGGAAATTACTTATTATGTATTATTGCATAGTTATCACCTTATGGCATGGAATCAGCTAGGGAATATAAACTATACCAAATAATTGAGTAGGCCTTCTGTTCACATTTTTGGTTAGAACTCTCTGACCTCTAGTGGCTGAATTATGTATCCCTCAGAGCTACAATATTTCCTCATCATATTACTGTACTCCTGTTTTATAGGGGGGAAAATAGCACCTGGGGTGTTACACTTGCTGAACAATGCTGTAATAGTTATAATTGATGCATATGAATCAAGGAAATGGGGCATGTAAACTCTCTTATGCTGACTGTATTCATTTTTAACCGATACAGGAATCACAGGCTGGGGGCAGCAGTTCCTAGGCATAGACAGACAGTTTGGAGATACATCTGAGTCACGTCTAACAGTTAGTAAAAAAATTCTTGCCCAATAAGTAACAAAAAAATCTTGAAGAATTATTGTAATAATTCAATTAATCAATAAACAAACAAATTAATACAAGCAATTATCTTGCAAAGACCAGCAATATAAACTAGTTACCAGTCTAACACTGTGACAATATTATTATTTTAGATAATAATAATAATGTCATAATTGTTATTTTTGTTAATACCTATTTAGAACTTGTTTGCCTTTTACTTGTCTATTTTACTTTAACAAATTTGATGTTTGTTTTTATATAAAATTGTACCTGGTTTTGTTTTCAACTTATTCATGCATAATTATGATTAAAAATGTATAGTTGTATAGTTATAACAATAAAATCTATTGTTAATAAACAATCCTTTGTGAAGTAAATTTTCCAACAAGGTGAGTATATCACTAAATAGGATGCTACTTCAATGCTGGGCAGGTAAACATACAATGGGCATTTTACAAACACCAGATAGACTAAGGGCATGAGTTTGGACTTTGGGAGGAAACCCGTGTGACACAGGGAGAGCATGCAAGCTCCACACACACTGACCTGAGGCAGGATTCGCCCCCCGGCCATGAAAGTATGTAGAAACAGCGCTACCCACTGAGCCACTGTATCATGTCTTAAACATCACATCTAATTGTTTATATTATAAAAAAATGGTGTAATCTGTGCTAAATTAGTCATTTATGCTTTTATAAACTCTTTTCTTTGGTAAGAGCTAAAAAGATATTCTGTTTAGATTATTTTTCAGTAATAAATGTAAATTATTTTGTGCTGACCTGTTCATATAAAATTATGATCCCCTTGTTTACAGCAACAGCAACATTACCACTTCAGATTCATAGAAGCCTACCATAAACGACAAGTGTACATCCCCTAAAAAGGTCAGTGTAGGAAGGTTTGTGCACTCAAATGTACTGTCAGAGAAAAAGCTTTGACAATGACTTGTCCCTTGGACCATTAACCACCACAATTGTATTAAAAATGCAATTTTGAACATTGATCTCAAAAATGCATTGCTAATGATTGATACATTATTTTTTTCATAATCTGATCCTTCTTGTATTAACTTATATAATAGGAAATAGTGACAGTTTATCTCTGTAGGGAAACTGTGCTTTTGCCAATCCACCTTTCTCTCCATGAGGCACACAGACACGTTTACAGGTAAAAGCAAGTTTGGGGTGTGGGGGGGGAGGCAGGTGCATAGCTCAGGGCCAGGCAGAGTCCAACATGGAGTTACTGTGGTTAAGGGCTTTGCTCAGGACCAAACTGCGGCATCTTTCTGCCAGACGCAGAGAGTCACACATGGCCACCAACATATCATATACTGTCTTTTATATCTTTTGAGCTCTGATAATTCTTTCAGTGTCTGTTGTGTCCTTAAGCTATCATGTAAACTGTATAATGCATTAAAATAGACTTGTAGATCACATTATTGTGCTTTGGAAATATTAGAAATTGCTTAACACCTTGACTTAGTGCCATACTCCACATAGCTCAGTACTCATCTTAAATGTTCAACATTTAGATTGGGTACACTGAAATGATTCTGCAATTTACCGTAGGCATTTTCAATATTTTGCCGAATCCACTATGAAAAGCCATATGATGACCGCATATACTTTTGAACACTAGATGGCAGTCGTCACATTAGTCATTTCCTTGACGTAGCAATGCAATGTAATTTTCCATACATCGGAACAAATCTCGAAAAAAAAATCTATTGCGTCCTCTGACCTTTATTCTTAACCTCAGAGTTTATGAAAAAAACATCTTGATCTACCGATGTTGAATCATAGACACTTGTGTAATTGACAATACCTTTGCATACGGTACATAATACATTCAGGATTTAAACCTTCACTTTGATAAACATTGACCTTCTCTTTTATAATAACGAGTAAATGTGATGCAATAACATAAAAAAACATGAAAAATAGCAACATTGATTCTTTATTGGTGAAAATCACTGAATTCCATAAATACTAATAACATTTTCAATATTTTGTTTCTGCCGCAGTGTAGAAAAGGTCTGTGGTCAAAATGCATGAGATGCGGCAGAGCTATGCATTTGCCAGTGTTACATGTTCTACACATGTCTATTGTTTTGTTCCCATTGCATATGGCACAGTTGGTATTTTCAGAGCTTGCTGCTGAATCTCCGTGTTGTTTCTGTTGGCACTGCTTGAGACAACCTTCTCTTCTGTAAATTTGTCTTGTGCCTTTCACTGGACAGCTAAGGAAAGGGGCCTTATTTGTGAAATTCCTTTGCTTGTGCATTGTTTGTAATGAGCTCATGGATTTATTTCAACCATATCTAGAATGGAAGGCTACCTATCTGCTGCTCTTATAGAATATTTACGTCCACATTGTCCACTCATAATTTTGTTGTTCTCTCCAGAACTCTATGTTTTTAGGTTTCTTCTTCTCCAAGCCACGGACAGTTTTGGCTGCAAACTGAACAGCGGTGTATTCTTTGTGGCTTGCACCTGTGTACTCTGACAGTACAGCTGTCATGCATCAGGATTTGTCACAAATACTGTACGTCATTTGTGTCTGTCACAATTTGTGGCAGCTCATCTCCGTTTTGGTTTATATTTAGGACTGCTTTTTTTCGCAGTTTGGTGCTTGGCTAGTGGAGAAATAATGAGTGTCCGATACTAAATGTATCCCCTTCCCTATACAAGGTTCCATTAGCTGAGTAACCAGACTCCCTCCAAGTCTTTGATGTATTATGTATTCTAACTCAACATCTGCAGCCAGCCAAAACTTGACTCTGAATTTGCCTGGATTGCTTACCAATTACTGAGTAAATCAGCAATGTTCATCAGTAAGAAACAGATGTTCATCCACAGTTTGGTTTCACCTGGGTTTGAAGCATATGTAGTGGTCATCAGTGGGCCTAGATCTCAGCTGCCAGTATAGCTTTTTGCGACTATATATGCATATTCTTAATTTGTTTTCTATATCAAAGCACAAGTACTGAGTGTCCTGAGTGTACCGACATCTTTAACAGAAGGAAGTACCTATTGGACCATCAGGCCTCCCAAATCATGTGTGTTTGCACCCATACTTCCACAAAATAAATAAACAAAAACCTCGGCTGCAGTCATGGATGCAGTCTATTGCATTGCTGATCTGAGCTTCTACTTCAGTGCATCTACGGATATCCCCAACCATTTTTGCCCTTTTGAATTTAAACAATAATATCTGTGGCTTGCACTTCCATTTGTGATGTCTTTCATCAGGTCAGTGTCTTGGTTTCAGATCACTCCTTAGAGGGCAACTTCTGATCTATGACATGCAAATCTGTAAGAGGTTGCAGGTCAATATTGTTTCCTTTGATTAATATCGGGATTACCAAGGATTATAAAGAAAAAGATATTAACAAAATCATAATGACCGCACATAATGACATAATGACATAATACTTCTCAAAGAATGAAGAGTGTATATCGTGTGCTTATTGCAACATTCCCTTTAAACTGGCTTGGCGAGAGATGGTTAGCCAAAGCAAAGACAGGATATAGGTTTCAGCTTGGTGGAAGAAAACCAAAAAAAATCGGATCTGTATGATCCGATTCCTGATGTATCTGATGGCTGTTGTTGTGTTAGCAATATTCCCAGATCATTTATCTCGTTTTATACCAACGTGTTTGCCGGTGTTTTGTAATTCCCTTTATCCCAAAATTGGAAATGGACAGCTTTAGGGAGCGCGCAGGAGGCATCTAGGTACAGAGCAGCTAAATCCGTCCTGTCGTGATGTGCGGTAGCAGGGAAGTACGAGTTGTTTCATAGTACCCAGTATTTTTACTTAAAACACAGTGGCATGAAGAAAACTTAAAACTGCAATCTCTCGAAGTGCAATGGATAGTGCGTCTCATCAATAGCTACTGTTTGTTATAAATGAACCAGCCGACCGGCCAGCAGTGAAATGAACTGCATCCCTTGAAAATATTTCAGCTGCAGTATACTTAGTACTAATATAACAAATTTAAACATCAACGTTGTTTCTGGCTTGGAAAAATGCATTTTTTTCAGCATGGAAGTTACGCTGCAGATCACAAGTGACTTGATTCGAGAAAGCATCGTTATTGCTCGGTGGACGCTGCTTGTAGCCTAATTCCAGCACAATAGTTCTGGAGTTTACAGTAATTCCAAATATCCTAAAATGAACATCATGTCAGTTCATTGGGCAATAATTCTGAATATGCCTGAGATTAATTTCAATTTACCTTTACTGTAGAAATATATAATTTTTTTTTTCTCCTCAGTCGGTTTTTTTATCCCCTGCGGAAAGCATGGGCTTTGGAAATACACGGATTATTTTTATTGTTGCGGTTGGTATTTTCATCTGTCTCCGAGAATCTGATGGTTAGTATTATGACTAAACTATCTGTCTAGTTATATCATATATTATCTCGACGGTTTGTAGGTAAGAGTTAATTTATTAAAACGATGCTTGTCAGTTTTAAGTATATAAATGAAAACATGATCATTTATTTAATTTTAATGATTTTCATGAATGTTGAAAAAAAACCTGCAACATTAGCCTAATTCTGGCTTAATGCGACTTCATGTAGAATTGCTGTTAACTCCTGACAAACAAATTAGCAAACGCAAGATCAATCCAAACATTGCAGCTACGCGTTAAAATTGCTACATATTCTTTACAGGAAATTTATTATGTCATGATACTGTCTACTAACTACCATTTTAAGATGCGTTTTCATCGTCATAAACATCCAAACGATCGTGATATCTCGTTCAGAAATATGCATGATGTTTTCGTTCTTATTGATTCTCATGTCATTGGGAATATTATAATATTTGTAACACTGACGATGCTTTCACTTTGAAATGCTGTTTTACTTAGTGGTACCAGTTGAAGCATTATTGTGTAAAGTTCTACATATCTGTATATCAGTATAAGAATATATGCCCATAAGGACGCTGTTTAGTATATTGAATTCCCGTTCTCTTGTTGAGATTGACGTTGGGTCCAGAAAGTAACGTCCTGCTTTTAGACCAAATATAAGGTGCAGGTCAGTAAATGCTACTCTGGACCATCTCTTATGTGAACAGTTTGTTTTGCTTTAAATAGAGAAAGTGTACATGTCACTAGATAGCTTTAGAACAAAATATGGTGTCAATTGAATATGGTCTCTCTATGTGGTTTTAAGGAAAACTTACTGCCACATACTCTTCTTCCCTTGAACGCATATAGCATAAAATAGTGATGTCCTGGGGACTGAAGGGATGAGTTTTCTGCTTCATTTGTAAAGACAAATATTCACCTGCATGTATACATTATTTTCCTCTTGCTCTTTCCTCTTGAAAGAGAATTTCCTCATGGGGATCAAGAAAGTATCAACTATTATTATTATTATTATTATTATTATTATTATTATTATTATTATTATTATTATTATTATTATTATTATTATTATTA
>JAAGVU020000113.1:12760197-12785810 GCA_011763525.2 Mormyrus iriodes | reverse complement strand
TGTTTCGCTCAATTAGAAAAGGGAGTTGTATTTCAAATAAAGTTTGAATCTGAACCTATGTAGTTTGAATGGGGGGGGGGGCTCAATAATGTTCCTATCTAGAAAAGGGGGGCCCTGCAGGGAAAGTTTGGGAACCACTGGAGTAGAGTAAGTCTGTTTTCCCTGAGATTCGGCTGTCCAATCCAATAACACACATTTATGTTGGTCTCTTTTTCCCGTAAAGTTAAATCCAGTTGGTAGCCCCTCAAGGGCCGTGCTTACAGGTAGCTACTCATTTCACTGTTACACCCTTCTGTGGGCGGCCAAAGCACACTGCTATAAATCAGAACTCATTAGTTAAAGTGATTTTGTTTCAGGCCCGGCGCGTTACAGTTCTTAAAGCATTTTGCAAGCATTTCCACAGAAGCTGTAAAACGGCACATAAAAAAATGCTGCACAGCAGTGAGAACAGATACTTTTTCACCTTGTCTTTCTCCGAAGCTGTGAAAGTAAGGGATGGATGATGTTATGCTGCAGACTGCCTCTACAGCTCAGACTTTTTACTGTTTCTTCTTAACATGGTACATGAAGAATTTGCTTTCATTGTTATAGACCCACAAATGGTTGTAAATGAGTATTCTCTGAATCGGTATAGATTTCTTGCATACAGGTGCTGGTTCAAGGGTTGAAATGTCTCTCATGGAGGAAAACATGGTATTGAAAGGCAGGATATCAACAATGCCTACAGTGTGCTAGTATAGCAGAAAATCTGCAAGCAGCTTTTACTGGATGGAGTCCATAATAACCTTGTCATATTATATTTATATATTTATTCTCTCTGTATTTAGTCTATTTTATACCAAACCACTTACACTGTACTTTTATTTTTCCCTAAATACTTTTCAAATCATGGTGGAAGTACTACCACAGTATCACAAAATGTATGACAATGGAATATTTCTCTGATATTAATATTTAATTTCCTTTTGTTAGCTTCTCAAACATATTAAGGTTTGCATTCATGCAGTTAATGCGATATTTTGACCTGGAATAGTTGATTATGTTATTTCTGTGCTTTAGTGCAAGGTACTACAATCATGCTTATGCAATACAAGCAACAGAGTTGTAAAATACAGATTTTGCTTTGTCATCTGAGTGCTGGAACCTGTCACAGATTAGGGAGCACTGAGAGAACTTCCTAATTTAACAAGCGCAGGAAATGCATGAAATTGTAGCAGTGCAGCCATATTGGTTAAATAAAAGCATGCTGTCTAGGAGCTTAGATGCTGAGTCGGCTGTTACTCTTGGCTATCACAAAAACATTTTCACTCCATTAAGTACCAGTAAAGCTGCCATGGATAACGTGCAGATTCAAACTTAGCTTCAGCGTAATGTGTTGAAGCAATAATAAAATAAATTATCTAAAAGAATAATATGTACATTTTCCATGGACTGGCATCATGCCCACAGAAACTCCTGCCTTGTACCCTTTGTTCTGTACATCCAGACTCTTCGTGACCCGAGTCTAGATAAATGGGTACGGAATGGAGGGAATGGGTGTGTGTACATTTATAATGACTGTCTGGTTTCTAAAGTATAATACAGGCCGCAAATATGCAAAAGGTTTATAATAGAGAGTGTAAACATTTTTCATAAATTTATGAAATATGTATAATGTGCAATTTTATGTACCCAATAACAATTAATTTTGGAGTCATACCTACACCATAATAAATAATAATTAGTCAAACTGGAGGGTTATTGTTACATACTCAATGCCTAATTGTAGGAGGTGATCTTATTTAATACTAATTAGACCTCATTAGTCTGCAACAATGTATTTTATTATTCTGCATGAAGTATTGTATTCCGTACAATGACCATTCCTGAGCAGCTCTGGACAGTCAGAAAAAGTGTCCCTGAAAGGCTTTTTTTCTTTTTTCATTTGCATTTGTATTTATGATAAGTATGAAAGGGTTGGACACCATTAACATTCAACCAGAATATGTAACATAATAAAAACCAGCATTAATTCTTGTTCCAAATCCCAGCAATTGAGTATGCTCTGGATTATTACTGACCATTCATCATTAACATTCAGGCTCATTTTTACAGATGTTTCCATCATGTCGAAGCTTTCCATTTTAATATGATAAATAAAGATTAAGACCATAAAGTAGATCTTGTATTTAGGTTTGAAATTATCTGTGTTCTCAAGGGCTTCGTTTTAAGAATACAACAGGCTAGCTCACCTGCTTCTTTGTGGTTGGTGTAGAACAATACATCTTGGAGGCCGGATCCCTGCCAAGAATGCAGCTGCATCAGTGACGTTGTGATCTGTGAGACGAAACGGTGCCAGAGTCCCCAGTGTGACTTTCTGAAGGTACGGTGAGGCTGAGTGAGTGAGATAACAGGATTTTTGATATTGTTTGCTCTTGTTCTTTGAAGGACTTGCCTACATAATACAAGACTGGAGTATATTGAAAACGTATACCATCAATGAAAGGAAGAGCAACACATAGTGTTTATGTGTTCTTTTGACCTGCAGAACGGTGTTTGGTCTCTTACTAAGTATGGTAAATCTATATGCATTTAATGCATTCAGCTCCATTGACGTGTGACTGCAATGAGGCTATTACCTGATGTAACTTCACCCTGCATGTTTTTAAAGCAAAGAGCATTGGAGAGTGACTGTAAGCAAGACTGCAAAACACAAATGTGTGGGAATAATCACAGTAATAATCTTAATTACTTTGCAGGGAGAGAGGCTGAGAATAGCACCCGACAAATGTTGTCCGGAGTGTGTGCATCCTCGTGGTTCTTGTCAGTATGAAGGATCCGTTTATGAGGTATAAAAAGTAATCCTTCACCACTCAGCTGAAGGAAGGATGTTAATTTACAAACATTGCTAGTTAAAATGTATCCAGTCATCCTTAGTTAGCACTGGCTTTTATTATTTAGGAGAACTCACGCAGCTCTTTCCGACATTCACTAGAAATATTTTCTGGCTGTGTTGATTCTGAAAGAAATATGGTAACACTTCACGGTAACACTTTACAATAAGGCTCCCTTTTGCCACTTATAAATGGTAGTAACTGATTAATAAAAACAGAACTGTTATATCTTGTCTGTAACTGTCTATTAATGATTTACATAGTGTTGCAACCTAATTAATAGCCTGATTATAAACCATTCATAAACCCTTTATAAGGGTAGGCTTATGGTCAAGTGGCACCCACTTTACTTGAGGGGGAACAAGAAACTTAGTAACTCAGTTACTGAACTCATAAACTAATATAGTAACTGCATGAACTGTTATGATTGATTAATGATGAACGAACATAGGGTCAGTGCGTAAAAAATACTTTGTTTCTGGTTAATTAATACATTTAGTAAGAGTAAGAGTATTACATTATTTGTGCCCCCTTCAGGTATAGTGTTAGTATTAATGCTTCTTTACTTGACAGGGCACAGATTCTTAGTAATAACAAGTAATAAAATAAGTTACATGCAAATCATAAACAAATATAGTTGCTACTTGAAATTAGTGATGCATCATGAGTCATTAATGATGAATTAACACGAGATCAGTATGTAACTAAGGCTTAGTTTGTGGTTAATTAATACATAAGTAATATGATACTATATTATTTGTGCCTGTCAAGTAAAGTGTTGCCCTTCTTTTTTACAATTGACGGCTTAAATACTAAATGCATGTACCTCAGAACAGGAAAGAAATCCTTGAAAGAGCTACCCATCACATCTAGTGAGATAGAGCAAAGTGAATCTCTTCCTCAGCATTCATAGAGTAATGCTCTAGCCAACAGAGGCAGCTGAAACGCACTCACACATTAAAATTTTTAAACAGCATGGAAGCCGATGGAATGACTCCAGATGCAATGTCTGCACGTGCTCTCATGGGAGCGTGTCTTGCACAACCCATCACTACCGATGTGGGAGTGGTGAGATGCGAGTCAGCACCAGCACCGTGGACCGCTGCCCCAAATGCTTTCGAAGTGGAGGTGAGATCCTGCTTGGGGGGAGCTTTGGTGAATGAACTAGCTAAGGGTGAAGAACCGCCGATGCAAAGCAAAACCTAAATAGTAGTTCTACTGTTAAATGCATTTTCAGTTCATAAATGTGAAAATAATGTCTTCAAGTAAAGGTGTAAATCAAATGTATGGTAAGCATGCTGTGAGCGGGTTAATGCACTTGTGGCCTTCCCGTTAGCTTTAACAAGTCTGGTCATTCTCTTCTGACCTCTCACATTAACAAGGCGTTTTTGCCCACAGAAATGCCATCGACAGTAATTGAACCTCTTGACCGTCTCTGCTGGCTGTGTGTATTCAGTTGCAGCCACATGCTCTATAAGCCTCTAAACATTGCCTTAGATAAGTTATCATGAATATTATCTTTTTATATTAAATTGAAAAGCGAAGCAACAAAAATGATAACATAAACAGTGGAACAGGCTGTTTACGTTAACAAGCAGGAGTACCTAATTATGTATTTTCTAAAAGTAATTCATCTTTTACACTATATAGTGAGATGAGAATTAAAAGAAACATAGGTAGGGTATACTGGGGGAAAGTCTGTTTATGCAATTTACTTGACAGTTCCTATACAAAGTGTGAAAACATCTTCTTGATCCTGTAAGTATACCTGCTTTAAACTTTATTCTGTCAATTAATATAAATAATATTTAGGCCAAACCATCATGTGTGGTTTGTGTATTTGTGGTTCCCACTGTCAGCACGGGGGAGTCAGTGTCTGGGGACTAACTGTTGCTTTGCTGTTGACAGAAATGGTGATTCTTACGAAATCCATGGCAATGTCAACCAACTTGGTTATCAAAGCATACTTCAAAGGTATGCCAGTCCATGAAGAATTCAGTAGCAGTGCTTCAGTCTTTAGCAATGTGCTAATGTGAAGCACACCACTGAATTTTGCAAGAACAGTGAGAGGGGAAGTGGAGTACAACTCAAACAAATGGCCTGAGCAGTACAGTCTCCAGACCTCAATCCTATGAAATTTGCATGTAATAAACTGAGCAGACGAGTCAAAACAAATCAACATTGAAAAAGTATACTTTCCAGAAACTGACCTAAAGCTATTGACTGGAACTGTATAAACGCAAATAAACAAATGTTTTACACCATAATCTGACTCATGCCTCTTTTCTGTGGATGACACATCCTGATTCCTCTTTTAAGAACACATGAACAGCTGTCTTGTAGCCTGCATCCCTGCTTGATCATGGAGTTCCGGCAGCGATTCAGCCTGGAAGGATACTGGGATAATGGAGAAACAATGTAGCATGTGTCCAGGATATAGCACACAGCTATTTCCTAGCTCCATTTGCCTTTACTTATTCATGGTCTCCCCCTTCATAGCCTCCTGCTTTGTTGGAACCCAAGAATATCGGGACGGGGAGGAGTGGCGGCCAGCCCACTGCGTCAGGTGCATCTGCAGTACAGGGGAAGCCCAGTGTTTCGTCGCCGAGTGTCCCCCTGTTGCATGCAGGCAGGTCGGTGCTTCCCTGAAAGTATACAAATTTGCATGTCCTATCTGAACGGGAAACACTGTGTTTTGAGAGGTCCTAAGCATGCACAAATTTTAGGCTTTTCAAAAATGATGTAAATGATCTTGAAGCTACATTTACCTATATTTCATAGTAAATTTTACATTTTACGTAATTAGCAGTCGCTTTTGTCCAAAGTGAAATACAAGTGTGACAAGTAGTACATTACAATCATACATCCTGTCAGAGAGTCAACTTGGCATAAGTGCAGCTAGACTGAGCTTCCATTGAATGCCCAGGTACAAGTGTAATCAGTACTGATGCAGGAGCTACACAAGAACTTCTAACACAGCGAGAAGCTAATAAGAGTATTCAAGCATCAGAAATACAACTTATGAACATTCAGGAAAGGAAAGAGGCATTTCATGATGAAGAAGAGTAGCTAGTAAAGCTAATGAAACAAAATCCATCCCTTCTGAAATATGCGACAAGAGCATATTCCATAAAAGAGCATATTCCATACAATTCCCTGCTTTTCAGCCAGGCTCAATGCTTCTAAAGTGAGCCATTTGTACAACATCTAAAATGACAAGTTGAAAGCAGAGGGAGGGGCCAACAAAATCCAATTAATTGACGCCGTAACCTCAGATGATTTTAGAATCCCTGGGTTGTTCTGTGTTTCTCAACAGCATGAGCACCTGGTGATGCATGCTGGAGAATGCTGCCCCCAGTGTGTGCCAAGCTCCTGTCAGGTGGATGGGAGAGAGCACAAGGTAACCCTACTACAAAGTAGGTTAAAAACAGCATTGCTAATGTATTTCTGTGAAGAATGCAGCTCTCCCTGGGTGAGCATCAAAGGTTGTCACTTTCAGGCTATTTTCGACGGAAGCTTAAAAAATAATAGAGGTAAGAACCAGCATTTGATCAGTTATATTGTCCAGGCTTAACAAGTTGAGCTTCTATTTAATAGTGCTCTTATAGGTAGCAGCAAAAAGAGATCTATAGATATCACAGAAAAATAGAGCAAAATAGTATGGCTTTAATACTTGATATGTCTATCATGTATCTCCAAGGTCTCCAGCTGAACACTTGTGTTCTAATTTTGTTACTAGCCCTACACACAGTTATTGTGATGTCCTTGTTGGGGATGAATCAGGATGTATTAGAATTTACACTACAAAAGATATGTGGTCAAATGCATCCCAGACTGCAAGTGGTCTGAGTGACCAGATCACTCCATTTCTTGGTAGTCTTTTACACTTGTTTTTAACACTGTCCACTTGTGATCCGATCACCCTGGATGCATGTTAAAACCAAGTGTAAAAGGTGCCATTAAGAAATGGTGTCTTTCACGTCTAATTTGAGCAGTAATTTCAGCTGTCTCTGCAGAACTTGTAGTGAAATATAAAAAGCTAAATTTTCTGTCATCACTGAATCTGCATGCCACACTGCTTAAAAGAATTATAACAGCGTCATTAGAATCGTAATGCAGAATCCCTGCCGCTGAATCAAAGTCTAATATCACATACAAATACAGCTTCCAGAGCAGAATAATTTTATTTAACACCACAGAAGTGTGGGATAAACTGTCTTCCTGGAATAAATTTCTCTGTCTTTTCTGAACATTTTTTTCATTTCCAAAAGATGTGGTATTGTTGTTCTTTTGAAGGTTTGTTGTGTGGATGCAACCACAGGAGGCTTCAGAATGAAAGAATGTTTCATCACTGAAAATGTTTAAGTTCATTGTTGATCAGCTGTTTGTTTCCCATAGAATGGGGAGCGCTGGCAGCTAAATACCAGCACCTCCTGCCTCTGTGAGTGGGGTCAGACATACTGTCACAAGCAGACCTGTCTCCACCATTCCTACAAAAAGGTCAGTAACTGCAAACTGGATTAAGCTGATGCACTGGAAGGTCTGTATTAGAACTGATATACATTATTTTCCTATATGTAGCCAGCAAGTAATGTAGTTCTGTTAATACTTTGCATAATTTACTTCCCAGTGTGTAGCATAAATATAGTTTATACTACTGAAACTACACTCACTCTGTCTACTTGTATGTCAAGTTGCTGGTTGTCTACTCACCAAGTAACACATACATTCACATTGCAAATGTACCTCCAGGCATCCCCTGAAAATGTTTGTATTTTTCCATGGTAATAAGTATTTCTGTAAGGTCGGGCAGATAGCTAATCACTTTAATTAAAGTAAAAATGTATTTCTAACATAGGGAAAATCTGTGTATGTGAAAAACACCACTCCACTTATAAACTACTCCTGGTGGCTCCGCATGTCGTTCTATAGCACATTTGTATCTTTGAATGAAGATTCAGTTGTAAGTCCATAAGATGATTTGGAGATTCAGATCTTTGGCTTTTTGCTTTTCTTCTCATCTTCTGGCAGGTAATTTTATGGAGTACAGAGATAGTTAATTTTCTCCCTGTTGATCTGTGGAGCGGCAGATCATATGGCTGTTGTGAAATGATGAGTTTATCATTGTAGTATCATGGTATTTCAACAGCCCATATTTATCAATGGTATAATCTAGGTTTTGGAGGAACCTGCATTTAAAGATCCTTTTCCCAACTCTGCCCACTTGATCGCACTCTTCAAATCTTTGGTTTGAAAACAATGAATAAAATTAGCATGTTCTTAAATGAAACTTCAAGCCACATGAATGGATTTCACTTGAATTCTAATCTGTGATATCTAGTTTTCTTTGTGACAATCTGACTTTCTGTATTGTAGCACAGAAGGCCCATTTCTGGCTATTTGATTTCATATATATTTTTTTTTTTATCAGACTGGTCTGACAGCCTTGTAGTGTATTGCCTGGGATGGCTCCTTTACATCTTTCAGATTTAACAATGCTGGACACAAGATGTGATTACTATAATTCTGAAATAATGCTGGAAGAAGTCTCCTTCCATAATCTACTGTCTTGTTCGTTTGTGAAGGGGAATTGCATTTACAGGGACTGATCATCAACACCAGTCAAAAATCAGAAAATCAGAAATTTCATGATGCTTTACATTAACTGCACCTTCATAATGCATTCAGAGAACATTCATAAGCAGCATGTAAGTATACCTCAACATCTTAACATACCTTAATAGCTTACTACAGCTACTATACATTAATTACAAACATTGCATGATTTTACCATTATGATGTTCGTTATTATCATAATGTTTCTTATAAATGTATACTACTTATCAATGCATTATGAAGGTGCCATGAATGTTCTACGAATGCATTATATAGGCATTATGACGGTGCAGTCAATGTAAAATTTCTCATGATAAACTGCTTAATGTACAAATGTGTTCCATTGTTCTCCCTTTGTTTGAGATCTTATGAGATTTTTGTGATATTTTCTTTGATACATTCAATTGCACCAATGTTCTTTGCCTCTTAATAACTTATAAAAACTCCTTTGTTGTGGTTTTATTTTTATCGAGTAGACAAAGGGGGAACTGAAGAAATCCAGATCTGCGCTTATGAGTTTTTTCTGTTTACTCCGGCTGTGCCCTGTGTCATTCCTAACAGGGCCGAAACAGGATGATCTATGTAGGCCAGAGCTGTGGGGAATACATGTCCCTTGAAGGGTCGTGTCTACAGGGGACTGTAGTGCGCTACCATGGAGAGGTGTGGAGTGGCGCAAACTGTGAATTCTGCACCTGTACAGCAGGTCGAGTGCGATGCCAGGATGCTGAGAGGGGCGGAACCTGTTGTGCACAGGTACTGTATGTGTGACAGTCCTCCTTTATGTAACCAGCTGCAGTTTTGCAGTTTTAAATATGTATTAATTAGGCACAACCCATAAAAACTTACCTGGGTGGGTTTCATAGTTTTAATAACCAAGCCATGCATAAAGGGTGATCTTCTGCTAACCTGTGAAATGTCTAAGGGTTGGGAGAGAGCCACTTTCATTTCTTTAGCATATTTTTTTCCACTTGCATCATCTGACCTGTATTGTGGGAAAAAAACAGGGCTAACTGAATAATGGTGTGTAGCTCAGCACGCTAAGATGCTGTGCCTGTGATTGAAATTCTGTGGCCTTAACCCTGCTTTCTCAAATGTGTCGCTTTAGATAAAAGCGTGTTCTCAATTAGTGTAAAAATAAAATGAGAAAAGGTCATGGCAGAGCCAATGAGAAATTTAGAGGAGTGCCACTGTGGGCAGTTAAATGATTTATTTCCCAAAGATTTGCTTTCAGACTTGTATGAACTTGTAGTGATTTGCGCATTAATGCAGAACAGCAGTTTTCCATCACAAAATTCGTATCACTTTATAACCTTCAAAAAATACATTCTTATTATAGATTTGGCATGTGATGCTGAAAAATTGAAAAGCAGCATTGTTTTATTTTTTCTTAATATTGTTTATTTCAATGATGAATCGCATTTCTTTATTCAGCCTTAACTATAATTGTGATATGATAGACAGTAAGGACTATTAAAATTCTCATTGCTATTGGTTTAAGTAAAAATCTCATTCATGCATCATATTTTATCATGATTTTTATCGCTAGCTTAATCATTTGTGTTTTTGGTCAGCTCTGAATCTGCTTTAGTTTCTTATTTTTGTTCAAATTATTGCTGGCCAATGCTCATTTGAAGTGAGTTATCATTTTTGTTGCTTCGCTTTTCAATTTAATATAAAAAGATAAAATTCATGATAACTTATTAAAGGCAAAAAATTGAAAAAAAAAATCTCCCTTGTAGTATTTGGAATCAGTTCAGCTTATAACTATCTAAACTAGAATGTATGCAAGTGCATTAACAGCATTTAAAGTATGTTAACATACACATACTTACTCATGTATTTTATATATTACAGTGGGACTCCCACAATTTAAGTTATTCGCACTGAAAAAGAAAAAATAGGAAAATTCCAATTCCATGGTTCATAAGCTTAAAACCAGGTGCCAAACAAATACAGGCTGTAACATGGTGAAATCCTCCAGCCCAGTCATGCCCAGTATATGACTTATCTCCCTTCATCCCCATACCTGGGTCATTGTTATGGGGGGCGGGCATTTATGCCCCCCCCCCCCCCCAAGTGAGCCATTGTGCCTCTCCAGCACCACTCACTAAGGAGAATATTTTATTTTACTTATATTTTTTTAATGAAGGTATTCATCATAAAACAAATAAGTTGATATGCTGATCTCTCTCAGGGGCGTGGCTATGGATCCTCTGCTTATACAATGCTTCTCCATGCCCCCAGCAACAGCTTTTACCTTTGTCTTGGACTGGGTGGTGTATCGAATTTTTATGGTATATTGGTACCACAAGGGGAAGCTGACTTAGGGGAAAGCCAAGGAATCACTGTTATTTGGTTCATTTCATTTTAACACATTGTTAACATGCTCATATCTCTCAGGTTAAAAATATCATTGCCAATATTTGTTTTATTTCATTGAAAAGTAATAACTTAAAATGAGGATCTTTCCAGTTATTAAATGCTCTTACAGTGGTTGTCAGGCTTGTATTTAGAACCATTTGCCAAATAGGTTTTAGATTTAAATTGAACTTTTTTATTCATAAACATTCATCTTCTGTTTTATGAGCAATATCATAAACTGATTTAAAAAATGTCTGCTTTAAAAGCTGTAAAAGGAATAAAGGCTACTTTACTGGACCTATGCAACACAGATAAAGGCATAATTTATTTTTCTCTTTGAGACATCTGGTTGCAATAATGACATCTATACTGAATAGTTATAGTTGCATATTTGCAAACAGGGAAGGAAACCCTGTATTTGTATTTAGTTTTGACCACCCTGTTTTAATAAAAGTGTTTGTGACATATCACATGTGGCTTTGACTTAAAATGAGACATTTTAAGCTCTGGCCTACATGGATCATCCTGTTTCGGCCCTGTTAGGAAAAAGACAGGGCACAGCCCAGAGGAAACAAAGAAAAAATCACAGAACTGGATTTCTTCAGTTCCTGTTTGCCTATTTGATAACAATAAGAACACAAGTTAAGAGGCACAGAGCACTGGCATGCCTCAGGTAATTGAATGTGTCAAAGAAAATATACACATTACACACACATATACACATACACACACACACACACACACACACACACACATACATTTACAACATTCAGCAGATGCTCTTATCCATAGCAACGTACAATAGTGCTCAGAAGTCCTCGAGTATTCTTCAATCTTATAAAGCCAATTAATATAAAAAGATATAAATGATTATATCTTGTATGGGTATTTTACCTAAAAGAAATACTGAGATGTTTTTGTCCATATCAGCCTAACATATGTCACCAGCCCTGTCCCCCCGTGAGAATCATGGGCTTGTCCATGTGATTAGTTCTGGTGCCGGTGTTGCCCCATACCCAGGCTATTGCAGTGTATGTGTTATAAAAATGTATTAAAAAGCATGATTTACATTGCTCCATCATCCCTTGAGGATGATGATATTTTCATTGCTCTATTAGGCTAAAACATCAGAATCCCTTTTATTAAAGAGAGTACACTGTATAATAATGTACAGTATACCTTATTATTATTTTATTCAATGCTGGTAAAGTCTTATTCTGTGTAATTTATCAAATGAATTTTACCATATGTATGTAATGAAAATCACGATATACATGGGATCCGTTGTTTGCTATTATCAGCAGTTTCAGCTGTCTGCAGTGGATCTTAGAACGCATCATCCGTGGATCAGGGGAGGACTACCGTATATATTCTGAAAGATGTCGCTGAAGAAAAAAAAAACATCACCACTGCAAGAGATATTCAGGGTTCTTCAAACTGCCATTTCACCCTGAATCTAATTTCCAACATTGATTATATTAATGCTGTTGTTTAGGCCAAAACTGAAACGTGACACTTCAGTGGTTTTCATTTATGAAGGTATTATATTTCAACATTAACTGTGACTCTAACCCTAGCAAATCTTCAGCAGGGGGAAGTCGGGGAGGTCCACCCGCCCAGAAGATGCTACCCAGAATGCAGCTCTGCAGGAATGGTCTGCATGTACAAAGGAGAAATAAAGAAGGTAATAGGCCCATGTAATAAGATCTTGTGTCTTCAGGTTTATCAAATCATAACTATGATTCGCATGAGCTTGGTACTATAGTGTATTGTAATGCTATGACTTCATATGGAATTTGTTGACTTTTTTATTTGTCTTTTGAAGATAAAGAGATCTTGTTAAAAAGAGTATTTGTTTTAGTTGGTTTAGCAGAGATACAATGCATTCTTTAATGATTGTAGACTATTTTCAAAGCTATACATATGTGATTTATGTGTTGTAGACACATTTGCAATGCAATTTTCAATGCCTGTTTGTGTTAATAATAGTATTATTATTATTATTATTATTATTATTATTATTATTATTATTATTATCATCAATAATAAGAAGAATAGTATTATTATTACAGCAGCTTTTTAACTGATCACAGCTGATAAGAACAGGAAGCAGAATTTTAATCCTAACCATGTAGTGCATTCATGCTCACACCTAGCTAATATTCACATGGGCATCTGTTGAATATGCATCATTTTTGTCCTTCTTCGTGCAAAGGGAACATTAATAGAGGTAAGGAGTGTGTGCCGATTACAATACGTTGTTGCACCCACTACACGACAAACCACTTCAGGGGTGAGAACCTGAGTGTAGTAATGCAGTGGGTGATACCTCAGCATCACCCTAGTCCAAATTAACCAGTGTAAGTTTTTTTCCCAGTCGCTGGAATGGCAATCCTGCCACCAACCCTCAGGTTTCCCTATAAGTTGGAGTACCTCCTTGCAGGGCTGGATGTAGATTAACATCATACCCAGCATAAAGCAGTTGCAGGTTAAGGGCCTTGCTCAAGGACCCAATGGAGTAAGATCCCTCCTGGCATTCACGGGATTCAAACCGACAACCTTCCAATTGTTGAGACAGAGCCCTAGCTTCAGAGCCACCACTCAACCCATTAATGCAAGTCAACAAAGGGGTCCTATTTTCATAGATTCACTTTTCTGCTCATACATTATTCTATGATGCTGTAATTCACGTATAGTATGTCTTGTGCTGATTTTAACCGTTAATGTTAGCAAAAATGTATAATATGTACAAATATTTTCAGTATTGTCATGAATAGTAATATTGAATAAACTTTGTTGTACCTTTTCTTTGTATTAATTTTCTTCAGCCTCATATCATGCTTTTCGGGAATCCCACATTTTCATATATTCAAATTCATATAGCGTAAGACTTTAAATAAGTGAAGGTTGGCCTCTAATGAGGAGCAGATCTATATCTGTCCCACACGCTGCACGTAATTTTCATTGTTGCAATAATTCTAACGACTATTCATATTTGGCTAATAAACCCCAAACATCATTGTTAAACCATTCTTTTTACCTCTCCTGCTTCTGAAAGACATTTTCTGTTTTGCCTCTTCTCTGCAGAGCCTGGCTGTGTGGTGGGAAGGGCCCTGTCGAGTGTGCGAATGCCTGGACTCCAGGGTGACCTGTTATCGGCCCATATGCCACCCCTGCCCTTTGGGGGCTCTCGCCCTGCCTGAGGAGGGGATATGCTGCCCAGAGTGCCAAGGCGGTAAGAGCAGCAGTAATGAGCTGCTGAGAAAGCAAGGGGGCGCTGCCACAGTTTGTTACTTGTTGACTCATATGTTGATTCTTTCTGTCACATATTCATGTTCTCATTGCTTCATTTCATCTTCATTCCTGTCGTCCCCAAATATTAGCGTTCTGCTTTTATTGTGACAGTTATTCTGGGACCAGAACCCCCCTTTATGCCTGATGCAGCCATCCATGCTTCAAGATCCTCTCTTCTTCCCTGTAAAAATGGCAGGTTGTGTTCCTTTATTCAGATGGCTTTCTGTTATCATTTCCCTAGTTCCCTGGATCCTTGTTCTCTTTACTAAGCCAACCAGCTTTTCTTATTTGCTACGGAATGGCAAACCAAGAAGATCAGGCACGTTTCTCTGTCACAGGCTTACCTGTCTAACAGCTTTATTAGTGATTAGTGGTACTCGTGATGGGTTAAAAGGAATAGTTTCGCTTTGGAATTCCACAACTCTCCTTAGAGTTCCGATGAATGCCTGTGACATAGCACCTGGTAGCAAGCTGATAAACAGGATTTCCAGAGGAACATAGTAAAGGAGGGCTTCTGCTGAACTGTCGAGCGTAGATGGTACCATGTCAAGGCTGTTGGACGGATAATAAAAAAACTGATATTTTTTTTTTGCTGTTGCTCAGCAGTTTTTTATTATTATTTTTAAGTGCCTGTTTACAGTTGGATAATTATTCAGGTTAAAGACATGCCCAGGGGTACAGCATTACAACCACTTCTGAGAGTTGGCAGCAGTTACAAGCTCATGTCCCTAGGCAGCAAGTTACCTTAAAAAATGCCTCAGATCCAAAGCCTAAAATTCTAATGTCTTTTCCATCCTTTAAAATGTCTTCATTTTGTTTGTTTGCTGCCTGCATAATGAATCTTTGAGGCAAGGTTTCTGTGTATGTCTGTGTTTATGTACATGGGCATGCATCTGATTGTTCTGTTGTTCTGTGAAGAGGTCTCCTTTTATAGAAGTGCCTCTGAACCCTCCATATTCATCCCCCCCCCCATTCTATGCCCAGGAAATAAATGAATCAGGTCCGTATGGTTTGAAGTTTATATGCTACTTTCTTTTGTTATTGTACTGCAATCATTCCTTTGACTTCATACAGAATATTCTCTCTAAACTCTTTACAGATTGCAGAATGCTGGAAGTGGTGTTGCATAAATTTAACCCTATTTAATTTTTAAATTTCTTGTTCAGTGGCACACGTCTTTAGATTTGTAATGTTTCCCAGGTCCTTCTCTTGACTTTGAATGTGAATCCAGAGATGGAAGGCTGAGGCCGCTTCTGTTTTTCATACTCCTGTAAAGGCTCAGTGCAAACAGAACAATGGCTGAAAAGTGCCACCAAGGGACCTTTTAAAAGTATCACTCGTCGTTGGAAATGACTGTTGTTGGATATCAACTCTTCAAAGTCTGGTGTGAAGATGCCTAGCTCTATTCTCAGCTGACTGCTCTTCTTTTGCTCGGCCTTCTCACATTATATTACTAGTGAAATTATTTCCTTAATTGCCATGAGATGTTGAAAGCACTTCAGTATCCAATAGCTTCAGTCTGGGGTCAGTGAGTATCACTCAGGGAGTGAGTGCTCTGTAAGGTATAGTATTCAGGCGTTTAACAAAGGGTAATATACAGTATGTGCCTTTTATGTATGTTTATGGCTTGCAGCTCCGTGTCACATGGACTGCCTGAGCTGCTCCCAGAATCCAGGTCTCTGCGACAGATGCAAGGATCCCCTCTCTGTACTGCATAATGGATACTGTTTCCAGGACTGTCCCCCCGGCTTCTATCAGAATGGCAGCACCTGTGTGGGTAGGAACTCTTTCTGCCTATAATCGCTGATGTCCAGCACACATATAGTCTGGTTCCTCCCAAGGTTTCTTCCTTCTAGGGAGTTTTTCCTTGCCACTATCACTTCTGTATTGCTCACTGGGGGCTAAAAAATGAACGAGAGGAGGTGTGCAATCATTTAATACAGAGAGCCACAGCAGGACTCTGTGGCTAACTGGTTGTACTAATCTAAAAAAGATCTTTTGCTGGCCCCGTCTTTTATCTGACAAGTCAACATGCCCCCATGGGCAACAACTGGCTTTTCCAAATTAGCAGACCTATCCAGAGCAATAGATTGGCATGCTACATAAGTCCAAAATTCACATAATGTCTAGGTTTAAACTTGTGGTAGTGATGGTGACCTACTGGCACATCTAATAGGCTGGGCTGCCCAGGTCATTTTACCCTCACACCATTACTGATTCTTATGGAGTTTCCATCCATGTATGCATATTTTGCACAGTATTTTCACATGCTTGAAGTGTTAACTTTTAACTTTGGCATCCTGCAGTAAGATTCCATTGTATGTCTCAGTGCAGCTAAAAATGGACTGAAGTGTGAACATGTACTGCCCCCACCCCCCCACCCCCCAGTCTGCCAAAAGGTGAAAATCTTAAAGTCTCAAATTGATAGTGAGTGACTTTGGATACAATGCTGGTGCTGCCTCACAACTAAAAACGATGGTGTCCCTTGAATTCCAATGTGCCCGTTTGTTAATGTTCAACATGCAGGATTCCAATGTACAGGTTTGTCTGTATGAATAATGAATGGCTTAAACTGTGACTTCCAGAATAAAACTTTGACGTTGATATTGACATTGATATTGCAATGAATCTGTTTATTTCCTCAGAAATCCATTTGCATAAGTTTTTCTGTTCTTAAATATAAATTTTCTTGTGGATCACAGAGAAAAAATGCTGCTATTCGAAAATTATCATCATTACAAACTAGGAGAATTAAATAAACCATATATGAAAACATACTTCAATAGTTACTTTATATTACCTTTTATAGCCTTGTTCAAGCTGCTTACTGGAAGTGCATTAGGGCAGTGTATGACAGCCTTTTTTTGAGTGTCCTTCCCTAAAGCCTGCAAGGCCTTGTGCCTCACAGGCCAGGCCTATAAGAATGTCTGTATGGATGAGCATACATTCTGTGGAATGTATCTCCTGATAACTGACCATCAGTGTGTCCTGTCCTGTAAAAGGTACTTCAACCAGGTCAAAATGCAGTGCAAGCATGAGTATAACATTTTTTGGTTCAATAACTTTCCTTTTGAAAACTCTGCAATAAGTGACTAATTTAATTAACCAAAGTAGACATGTGGAGTTTTGATAATGACAAGACCCTTTGTAGTTAAAGACTTGTAGTCTTATAAGGTTCAGGGTTCATCAGACCATTGAAAAGACTGTAAAATGCTTTGAAGAGTTTGATGGTAGCAGTCACTTAAAAATGAACCTATACTTAGTGGGTTTGACAAGTTATATGTAGTGTTTTTGTATGTGGCTAAAGCCTCCCAAATGTGCTATGGATTTACATGCTTTTATTCTTCTACAATGTACCCCAGTATTATAGTTTCATTTTTCTTTCCATAATATCCGAGAAAGGTATTCAGAACATTTCCTACTATACAAAGCCAGAGCAAAGCAATTTCACTTGTTACTTATAGGTGAGAATTTGATTTTGCGTGCAGTTTAATAAAAGAAGTGAATTATTGGATTTCAGCAATTTTTGTAATGACTTTTATTTTGATACTGTAAATGCAGCAAGGAAAGCTAGTTTACCGTTAATGATGTAATAATATGCATTTGAGAAATTTGGAGACAAATTTCCTTTGTTAATCATTGATTAAATGGCTCTCCCTATTTGAATTATCCCTGGGCTGATTTTCATTTGCCACAAGACAACCTTTTTGGATCTTCCTCCTGCTGATTGGGTGTAGGAAGAAATAAGTGAGAGACAGATTATCTCATGACATGAGATTACAACCTATGCTGTTTCTGACTGCAAAAGGCGAAATGTGGAGAATACTGTAATAATGTATATTATACATTAGACAACTTGGTCCCAATTACTTTGAGTATCCCTTTTCTCACTTTAGACAATCCATCACATTCTTCAGTTTTACTTAAAAATTACACATTTAATAATTTGACACAATCTGACCAGAGCATAAAGTTTTGGGGATGCAATTATGTTCTGAATGTGTTTGACCTATAAAGTAGGAAATGACCAGCTATGCAGTAACATTTACAGATTTTTAAAATGCACTTATTTGGCTGTGACACCGTGCATTCTTGCTGCCCTATATGCAATAAGACGCATTGCATTAGTAGAGTACTGTAAATTCTTTTTAGAATGAAAAGTACTTTTGCCTTTCCAGACTACATTGCAGCAAACTGCTTTATATAAACACAGGCTTTAAATGTAATAAAGAAATAAGTGTTGTGTGCTGCTTCTTTGTGATTCATTTGCTATCCCCAGACATCCTACTGTAATGTATTGAGCATTCCAATATAAATAGAAACTATGGGCACAGCCATGTAAAGTCTACTGAATTACTATACCCAGTGAATTTTTCTAAGTGCCAAATGTATTTTTGAGTGTTTCTTTTGAGGATACATTTTTAATGGATTGTTTTAAACATGGCATTGCAATGTTTCTTGTTAACATCATTTTATGCAGTGCACAAAATAAATCCGGAATCAAGGTCAGCCTTTTAAGCTTCCCTAAAAGAGCTCTTCCTGCGAATTCTATATTAGGACTGCAAATGCCTCTTGCTGCCTGCACACAAGCAATGCTGTGAATCAGAAGTTCATCCATTGATGATTATGTTGTATTTGAGTAGGGCAGGAGTAGGCAACCCTGATCCTGGAGTGCTGGAACCCAGGAGGTTTTCATCCTACCGGGCCTCCGAAAAACCACACCTGATGGCAGGCAGAGAGGAACTCATCAGGCAGGATAGGAAAGGTGCAGGATACCAGCACTCTAGGATCAGGGCTCCTTACCCCTGGTGTGGGGAGTCTTCTGTAGTGTACCGACATATATGAAACAGAATATATAAAATGATTAACAACAAATGTTAAACATACAACACATTTATTCAGGCTTTTGAATGCAATCAGAATACAGCCATAAGTTCACAGATGAAATGTGGTCTTAATACCGTATCTGAATCCCTTTTTAATGAGGTTCAGCAGTCCTGAAGCTCATTTTTACCTATAGTTACCACAAAAGGAGCCAGGAAGGATTTTGATTTCTGGCCCATCAGACCTGAGACAGTCAAGCAGCCTGATTTACAGTAACATAACTATCTTCTAAGCCTGTAGCGTTAGAAATTGCTGATCTGTTCCCTTGGCAGTCTTGCATGCCCAGACTGAGGTGTCAAATGCAATATGAGCTCAAGCAGGTTACTGATCGAGGGAGACCGGGAAGGGAGAGCAAGGGAAGTGTTTGGGGAGGCGGAAGACAGCAGTGGTATTCTGGATGAATTGTATGAGTGTTTTTTTTTTCCCTGGCAAGCTTGAAACTAGTCCGGAATAGGATTTTAGTCAGAGATCATGGCCTTATAGCTGGCTTTACAGATTTCTTAAGTATAACCAGCTTTGTTGCAAATTGTATAATACTGATTCTTATTAATGAAACTAAACATTTTGCCAGATGCAGTAATTTATTATGAGTTTTTTAGCGTGATGTGGAATTACTATGCAGTGATGGAGTAACTTGGATGTACAAACGATTATCTTTGACAAGCTGGAGATCTGTCAGTTAACACTCCGGAAGAATGTTAGAGTGGGAGTAGAAAGGAACATTGTGTGAAGCGCTGTGTAGGAACACACAGAAGTAGTTTACAGGGACAGGAACCCACACTGATCTTTCATTCGACAAGACTGTAATACAGAAAGGGAGCCCAGCTAGGGCCTACATGAGCAGGATATAGCAGGCGATACAGGCGTGGAAGATCTGATAATGTAGTGATGAAAGGTGAAGGACAGCTCCAGCACCAGGCTAACCTAGCCGTGTGGATAGAATCATGAGTCGAGCAATTTTAGTTGAGATTCTTGTCTTGAAATAGTGGTGTAGGACCAGTATTTTGGTCTGGGAAGAAATGGGTTTGTCTTTTAGGAACATATGTTTTGGAGGCAATATGAGAAACGGTATTGGTGTGAAATTACAGCTTGAGAGTATGTTCTTCAGAATATATGAGGAACACTTAAGTTTGATGGTAGTGCAAAGGGAAGAGTTGATATTGTAATACTGTATAAGTACTTTTGGTTACACTTGAGGGGCCACAAATAACTTAGTTACTCAGTTACTACTCAAGAACAAAACATGTGCTTCTATATTTCCTGCATGAAATACATGAACCGTCTTGATTGATTAATGATGAATGAATATGGGATCAGTGCATGACTAACACTCAGTTACTGGTTAATTAATGAAATAACGAAGAGTGTACATTATTTGTGCCCTCCCAAGTGTTACCATACTTTCTACTGTTGATACTGCAAGTACTGTTTAAGTGAGAAAATCAAGTGAGCAAGGAAAGAGTAAGAGAAAAATACTGGTGTTATCAGATTTAATTTTCAGTACAGAAAACATTTTGTGGTATACTCAACATACATGATGAGAAGATCCCAATTGTTACCTTGAAAATTCACATTCAATTGATTTCTGGCTCTTATACAAACCTGCATTTTTTGGCAGATCCAGTTTCCAGGAGGTGTTCAGGAGGTAGCGGCAGACTTAAGTGGGTGAACCCCGTAAGGGGACTTTATTTGCCAGGGATGCAGCACAAGAAGGGACAGACTTAACTGAGACACGCACTGACAATGACCGACAAGGGAGCACAGGACTGGGGAGTTTTTATACAAAGAAACATGGAGGAGTAAACGAGGGGCACCTGTGGTTGATTAACAAAGGGCAAAAACACGAGGTAACTATGACAATTAACAGGCGCAGCTAAACAGCAACCCCGCCTGCAGGAAACATCGGGGAAAAAGATCGGTAGGGCTGGGCTGGACGTGACAGAACCCCCCCCAACAGCGCACACTCCGGGTGTGGCAACCGGAGTAGGGGGAGCCCGTGGGACAAAAGACCAGACGGGCACAAGGGGTCAGGACACCAGGCGCAGACGTTGGACTTGGGCAGGACTGGACGGAAGACATCAGATGGAAGACCTGGGGAAAAAACAGAACCGAACCCAAACCCAAAACAGACTGTGGACCAAGGACGGACACCAACTCAGAAACAAAACAAGACTAGGAGGGACTACGAACAGGACCGACTGACAACGAGGACCACCTACAAGACAGACAGAAACAGACTCAGCACAGGGACGTACCAGGGGAACATTAACGGGGACCAGCGAAGCCACACATCCAGGGGGACAGGCAGGACATGACACCAGATAGGACAAACAGGCAGGATGACCACAACTGAACGAGGAGTAACAGGGGGAACAAGCTCAGGACACCAGGGGACAGAGACGGGACAGAACACTTGGACAGGGACGAGGGACTAGGGAGGAAGACCTGATGGGCTAGAGGGGGAACCCCAGGAAGGACGCTAGGGACCGGAGGGACTGGTGACGGAGCACGGGGAACGAAAGTAGGGACCCGGGGAGGAGCACGGGGATCAGTGACCGGGAAAGGTGACGGGACTGGAGGGACCTGGAAGGGTGCAAATGTAGGGGTATGGAGAGGGCCACAAACCGAGGGCAGGGACCAGAAGGGAGGAGGGACACTAGAGGGCTGAGGGGAAAATGGTACTCGCCAGGGAGGCAGGTGCGGGTGCCGAGAAGGAAGGGGCTGGCTGGGAATGGCGCGGGTAGCCGAGGAGACTGCAGGACCGGAGGGAGACGTGGAGACCACGGGGCAAAGGCGATGGAGAGCCAGCTAGAGTGCGCCTTCCCGCCGAAGGCGGCAGAGAGCCGGCTGAAGTACACCTTCCCGGCGAAGGTGGCGGCCTCAGGGTAGCCAGCGGGACCAAGCGCGGCTCGGTGCAATCACTGGGGAGCGAGCGTGGCTCAGCGGGACCCGGGGGAAGAGCGCACAGTTCGGCGGGACACGAGGGCGACCGACAGGCCGGCAGGGACAGTCCGGGTGACGGCGGCGGAGTGCCAGCTGGCGTGTGTCGTCCGCGTAATGGTGTCGGGGAGCCGGCTTGAGTGAGCTGTCGAATCGGCGGTGGAGCGCCAGCTGGAGCAAGCCTTCCTGGCTCTGCGGGACCCACAGGAGGCAGGAGCGGCGCGGCGGCGGCGGCAGCCCTCTTCTGGGCTACAATGATCCGGCGCAGCTTGTCCTGCAACCCGGCCAGCGCCTGTGGCAGGGAGTCGGGGCTCACCACCGCGAAGTCCTGGTCCAGATCCCGGAACATTGCCTGAAGGTCAGGGTTGTCCGAGACCTCGGGGTTGTCCCACAACCACTAGAACAGGCCCTGGAGGGTCTGTCTTGTCGGGTTCCAACGTGAAGAAGCCCAGCAGATGCGCGTTCTCCGGCAGTCATGGAACGAACGGATCTGGTTCCGCTATGGAGAACACTATGTGGTTAGTCATTATGTCATGTACACGGGCTGAACGGCAAGGCATGATGCCGGTATGAAAGATGGTCCAGGACAAGTAGATGCGGCACAAAGATAACCTCGTCGTCGGGACTTTATTGCTGTGTCACTCGGTGAGAGCGACACAAAACTGAACACCACAAATAACTACAATGACCGACAAAGTAACACAGGTCACGGGAGCTCTTATACAGAGGAACACAGGGAAGAAACAAGGGACACCTGTGGCTGATTAATATGGGGCAAGAATGCGAGGTAACCATGACAATCAACAGGCAGCAGCCCCGCCTGCGGGAAACATTGGGGGAAAAGACTGGTAGGGCGGGGCTGGACGTGGCATGTAGAATATGTTACTTGGTACTTGTTAAATTTTCGGGAGTAGTAACACACGAGGTGATCCACTCCTTCTTCATCCTTCTTCCAATTTAAAAGGCCTAGTGAAATCCGGGGCTGCCAGAACCAAAGCTTTCACATTTTCAAAAGTCAACAGTCAGCAGACCACCTAAAAGTAGTAGTAGGGCTCATCAGTGTAGTCAGTGGTTCAGCTACCAAAAACAAAATATCCTCTATAATACCCAACTAAATTCCTAAAAATCTACGTAGTTCCCACCGTGTTGCTGGTGCAGGAAACTCAAGAAAGGCTTGGACTTTAGTCTGTAGAGGACAGACTGAACCTTGACTAACCCGCATTCCCAAACATATGACTGTCACATGCGCAAATTCATACTTCGCTAAATTCATTGTTAAATTCGCCTTTCGCAATTTACAACATGGCTTTCCCAGTCACTAGAGTGAACCACCAAACCATCCAAATAAGCCGTACAATTTGGCACATCAGCAAGAACAGTATTAATAAGCCGTTGGAAGGTTGCGGGTGAGTTTTTCAAACCGAAAGGCATCACAGCCTATTGTATGAAACTGTCTGGGGTAACAAAAGCTGACAATTCAGGCGTTTGGGGTTAAAGGAACCCGCCAATAATATCCTTAAGGAGGTCCAACTTAGTCACAAAACAAGCATTACCAATAGTCAATGCAATCGTCAATCCGCGGCAAAGGGAATGAATCCGATACAGTCACGGCATTTAACTTTCTATAATTGGCGCAAAGCCTAAAAGTACCGTTGGGCTTTGGCACTAAGACACATAGAGAATCCCATGGGCTACTACTGGGAATAGCCAATCCATGCTTTAAGAGATACTCGACTTCCTTACGCATGATTTCCCGTTTGGTTGAGTTGACCCGATAGGGATGTTATTTCAAAGGGGTATCTATTAGAGCCTTAATGTCATGCTGTATGATGGCTGTCCGTGTGAGCACACCATTGATTATGGACGGAAACTCTCTAATCAACTCCACAATATCCTTCTGCTGTGGGTTGGATAAATGTTCAAGCAAAGGTGAACCACTGGAATCAAGAGTTCCCAAAACCTGAGAATTTTCCAATTGGACATCCAACTGAGCGGCCGATTAACCCACCAGTTGCTCATCATGTACAGCCGATACTGGAGTCTCCAACACATCCGCTACTGTAACAACAGTAACAGTTTTTTTTTCTCATCTTCAGTGGTAACTGGAACTGAAGACAGCCGGTTTCCGGTGCCTGCGTTTCCGGTCTGGAGTGTGAATAACATAATCAGTCTCGCTCAGCTTTTATTTTATCACATACAGTACAGACTTAGAAACCTAACCGTCATAGCAGACCCAGGGACAGGCAAGAGGACCAGCACCTTATCACTCACTTTGAACTCAGTGCACTTAGCACCAGAGCACCCAAGGCCGTAGATCAATAATCGATTTTGTAATCGTGTCATCGGATCTGCATCCATATGTCTTGGACACTCGGGTGAAGAGAGGAGCAGCGCTGTCAACTGATCACCACCTGGTGGTGAGTTGGGTCCGATGGCGAGAGAGGATGCCGGATAGACCTGGCAGACCCAAACGTATAGTGAGGGTGTGCTGGAAAAGCCTGGCGGAGGCCCCTGTCCAGGAGATCTTCAACTCACATCTCCAGCAGAACTTCTTTTCCCTCCCGGGGGAGTCAGGACACATGGAGCCTGAATGGGCTATGTTCTGGGACTCCATTGCTGAGGCGGCAGCACAGAGCTGTGGCTGTAAGGTTGTTGGTGCCAGTCGTGGCGGCAACCCCCGAACCCGGTGGTGGACACCAGCAGTAAAGGGAGCTGTCAGGCTGAAGAAGGAGGCCTGCAGGGCTTGGTTAACCTGTGGGACTCCGGAAGCAGTGGATGGGTACCGACAGGCTAAGCGGGAAGCGGCTCGCGCAGTTGCTGAAGCAAAAACTCGGGTGTGGGAGGAGTTTGGAGAGGCTATGGAGCCTCCCTGGGAAGGCCTATGCCGGGGTACTGGAGAGGAGGGTCTGGCCATTGGTCAAACCTCAGATCCAGGAGGAACAATGCGGATTCCGTCCTGGTTCCGGAACACTGGACCATCTCTTTACCCTCACAAGGATTCTGGAGGGTTTGTGGGAGTTTTCCCAACCAGTCTACATGTGTTTTGTGGACTTGGAAAAGGTGTACGACCGCGTCCCTCGGGGAGTCCTGTGGGGGGGTGCTCCACGAGTATGGGGTACGGGGTCCGTTGTTGTGGGCCATCAGATCCCTGTACAAACGGAGCAAGAGTTTGGTTTGCATTGCCAGCAGTAAGTCGGATTTGTTCCCGGTGGGTGTTGGACTCCGCCAGGGCTGCCCTTTGTCACCGGTTCTGTTCTCAACTTTTATAGACAGAATTTCTAGGCATAGCCAAGGGGCGGAGGGGGTACACTTCGGGGGCCTCAGGATTGCGTCTCTGCTTTTTGCAGATGACGTGGTCCTGTTGGCATCATTGGGCTGGGACCGGCAGTATGCGCTGGGGTGGTTTGCAGCTGAGTGTGAGGCAGCCGGGATGAGAATTAGCACCTCCAAAGAGTTCAAGTATCTCGGGGTCTTGTTCATGAGTGATGGAAAAAGGGAACAAGAGATCGACAGGTGGATCGGGGCAGCATCGGCAGTAATGTGGACGCTGCAGTGCTCTGTTTTGGTGAAGAGAGAGCTGAGCCAGAAGGCGAAGCTTTCAATTTATCGGTCGATCTACGTTCCCATCCTCACCTATGGTCATGA
>JAAGVU020000113.1:12740253-12760097 GCA_011763525.2 Mormyrus iriodes | reverse complement strand
GGAGGCCCCGGGGCAGACCCAGGACACGCTGGAGGGATTATATCTCTCGGCTGTCCTGGGAACGCCTTGGTATTCCCACGGTGGAGCTGGAGGAGGTGGCCAATGAGAGGGAGGATTGGGCATTCCTGCTTATATTGCTGCCCCCCCAACCCGGCCCCGGATAAGCGGCAGATAATGGATGGATGGATGGATATATATATATATATATATATGACTCTTTTCTCAGTATAGCAGTTGATTACTCGTTCATGTGGAGGCGACTCCATTTCAGCAAATCTTTTTAAATAATTAAATATTCCTACATTAAATATTTAATGACTGCTCTGTGAATGCTGTCACAGCTGTTTCATAAGCTGATGTGAGATAAACATCCATAAGACAATAAATTAATGAGAAATTCAAGAATAGAAAAAGCGCTATCACTCAAGTAACTAAAGCCAAAAAACGTCACACTATAATATGATCATTATTAGCTTTGGAAACTGAATCTGCCAAAAAATGCAGGTTCATATAAGAGCCCCAATTAATTGAATGTGAATTATGAAGATAACAATTGGGATCTTGTCATCATGTATGTTGAGTATACCACAAAATGTTTTCTATACCGAAAATTAAATCTGATGGCACCAGCATTTTTCTATCTTACTCTTTCCTTGCTCACTTGATTTTCCAACACACTGTAATTATATCACACAATGTCTCACTTAAACAGTACTTGCAGTATCAACAGTAGAAAGTATGGTAACACTTAAATTGAGAGGGCACAAATAATGTACACGCTTAATTATTTCATTAGTTAACCAGTACGAGTGTTAGTGTTAGTCATGTACTGATCCCATATTCATTCATCATTATTCAGTCAAGAAAGTTCATGTATTTCATGCAGTAACTAAGTTATTTGTGGCCCCTCAAGTTTAACCAAAAGTATCAACTTATGTAGTATACAATATCAACTCTTCCCTTTGCACTACCATCAAACTTAAGTGTTTCTCATATATTCTGAAGAATGTACTCTCAAGCTGCAATTTCACACCAATACTGTTTCTCATATTGCCTCCAAAACATACGTTCCCAAAAGACAAACCCATTTCTCCCCAGACCAAGACAGGTCCTACACCACTACTCCAAGACAAGAATCTCAACTAAAATTTCTCTACTCATGATTCTGTCCACACGGCTAGATAGCCTAGTGCTAGAGCTGTCCTTCAACTTTCAGCGCTGCATTATCAGATCTGTATCGCCTGCTATAACCTTCTCATGTGGGGCCTCTATATATATATATATATATATGAAAGTGCTTTAACTATGTGTCTTGGACTTGATTCTATTAAGGAAATTCAAATACAGCACCTGAATTTGATATAGGTGTCATTGACTTAACAGTAAATTTAACCTAGTGCCAGCTCCTTTAAATTAAAATTTTCCTCCCCTGTGAAACCTGTGATAAATCCTGCTCACCCTGCTATCCTGAAAATGGCAGCATTGCAAGATTTTCCCCAGAAACTACTTTGCATTGTGGAAAATGTACCTCACATTGTCCTGAACAGCAGTACAAGGGCAGCTGTGGTCAATTCTGGGGTGTTTTCATATGATTTCATTTTCTGAGTGGGATTTTTTTCTTCTGACTTGACAGAATTTCAGTATCCTTTCTACTGACATTGCACACTAATAACACAGAAGTATCACTTAGTTTGGTCTGTATTTACTTGTATATGAAATGGGGAGTCCTTTCTCTGTGTCTGTATAAAACACATGGATGTATCTGGAAAAAGGGCCCTTTAAGCCTAAGCTCATGTCATTCTACCTCTGTCCTCTTTTCCCAGAGTGTCACAGCTCTTGTAGGACTTGCTGGGGTCCTTCTGCGTCAAACTGCTTACTCTGTCCTGGGACTTTGGTTCTATATCATGGACAGTGCCTGCAGACCTGTGGGGATGGCATGTACATTGATGGCAGCATTTGCAAAAGTAAAGTATTCTTTAGTTTGCTTACAACATCACAGTTCTTCCTAGTGTATATCCATTGGCCTTTTTTGTAGTGTTTAACAGTAATGGCTGTATATCTATAGGGTTGGTGTTGGACTTTAGAATAGATTAGAACTGCTTTCAGAGTTTTTCTAGAGATCTGCTGCATTTTCCTTCAGGCTGCCACATTTCCTGCCTCTCCTGCATTGGACCTGAGCCCACAGACTGCCTGAGCTGCCTGTTTCTGGAGGAGGCCCTACAGCCTTCATATGCTGGGGCCACACATGGAATATGCATATCAAGGTGCAAAGACCATTTCTACCTGGACCCAGGCCGTGTCTGCAAAAGTAAGTGTCTCAGAATTAACTCTGACAGGGGTTCTAGAATGTTTTTCTTTTCCTGTATTACCAAGAAATGGCGGCAAATATTAAACGACAACAATCTTCTGCTTTTGAAATTTATCTCCCACATTTCACAAATGAATTAGCTACAGTGTCTAACTGTCAAAAGCCGATCATATTTAAATATTAAACTTGAAATTATGTATCAGAACACCTTAGGATGCTAATAATTAAGTGTTTTGACATATATAATAGATATTATGATTATTCTCAAATCTGTAGTCTCTGCAGCTTTTATTAAAAACACTTCTATGCCACTTTCGTTGAAAATAACCTACATATAGCTTAAATCTTACATGAAATAAATCTGCTTGTGCATCTAAAACATGGATTCTTCCAGCCTGAGGGAATTGACTTAAATACCATATTTCTTCTAGAAATTAATTGTTGTTATTCGGATAAGTTTTTTTTTATATGCTGGCAGACACATTTATGATAATTTGTTGAAAATACATTGATATGATGACAACCCAAAGAAATGCTTATCATGTTATTTATCTGCAGAAAAAGTTCAATTTCAAGCTTTTTTTGTCAGATGATTTCAGTTTCTATTGCACAAATACTCATGAATGAATATCTTCCACACAAATCTTTTTATTTTTTTATTGTATTTTGAATAAGACTCCAAGATATAAATTGAAAGATCCCAGTTGACGAGGGATCAAATGTCATAAAATAATAGAAAAAAATAATTTTTGAAAGTGAATGATCTTTATTGATTTAGGGTTAGTGTTAGTGTTCATGTGTGTTGTGGTTAATTTTTTTAGTGTAAATAAGTTATAGAGCCTCAATACTGAGGCAGCAAAATGCACTGATGGGTGAAATAGACTTAAACTTGCAGTATTCAGGTTTTGCTTGAGGCCATAGTCCATTAGGCTGCCCCGGGGGATATAGGTTGACATTATGTGTGATGGCAGATGATGGTCTGAAAACCATCCGCCTATTGTATGTGACAGTGTCTCCAAGCTGTCCCTAGTTTCTCAGCTTCTTTGTAATATTTTATATTCACTCTCCATACTCCATAGCATTTGGCTATACATTCTTTGTCTGCACCGTAACAAAATGGAACCACTTGTATTTTGTTTAAAATAGATCTCAGGAATTAAATATAAGGAAATGTAAATTGTAGAGACATCAGTGGCACCCCATATACCACCCCGTTCTCCAAAGGGGAATAAAAGTGAATCCCTGAAATACATTTGCTCACAGACAGCTTAAGCTGGCAACATTAACAAGGACACACCTCCTGCAGCTCCCATGAATAGCGTCTCTGTGTCGCTGCGCTGACACTTCCTTCCTGCCTGTGGTCCGCTTTTTGCCCAGAAGGGAGATTTCAAGGATTTAATGGAAAACTGCTGCCTCAGACTACTGATCCCTGTCACGATGTCGGGAGGGCAATAATGTTCTAGGATTAGCCTTGCTCAGATGGAAAAGGGGAGAAATGTATTGCTTGTAGAAAACCCTGAACTTATTCAGCTCGATTATAATTTGAGAGCATAACCCCAGCCTGCAGAGCTGGATTGTGCCTGATTTTTCATTTTGTTTAGGTCTTTGAATTAATCAGTTTTAAGAAGTATCAGTACCCGTCAAGTAAAGTGAAAGAAATTGTTTAAATGCTTTTGTGACAGAAAATGGGGGTGCTGGAGATACGTATCAAAGCCAATTACATCTGTCTGGTATAGCCAGGAATCCCATGGAGACAGAACGTAAATGGTGTAATTTTTATGCAGGGGGTTAACTTACGCCTGACAGAAGCAATTGGATTCTACTAATGGCTCCTTTCACTCCCTCCAGGTTGCCATGACTCCTGTTTTCAGTGTGCAGGGAATAGCACACTCAACTGCACTGTCTGCGCTCCTCCAAGTGTCCTACACCGGGGACAGTGTCTGCGCAGGTGTCCCCAAGGATACCACCGTCAAGGATCTGTCTGCAGGGGTGAGAACCTTCCCAAGGATCCACCTGATAATATCTCATGACATACAATACATATAGTATATACCAGAGGTGGAGACTCGAGTCCCTGACTCACAACTCAACTCAGACTCAAGTCACAAGTTTGATGACTTGTGACTCGGCAAAACTGATAGAAAGACTTAGCATTCTCTTCTGTCTGCATTTTCATTTGGCTGAATACAAGATCTGATATATTTTGTAGGAAAGATGCATCACTCCCTGCATATACACATACATAAAAACTGTGTGTGGACAACCATGACAGAGTGGAGATTGTCTTTTCAACCTATTTCTGCCTATGAAGGACTTAACCTACAACATACTGTGGTGGGTTTTTGCTGCAGCAAGTTATAATCACTAAAGGAAAAAAAACTGACATAGGTAAGGGGTCAAGTTACAAGACTCTCAACGTGACTTGGACTTGAGTCACAAATTTGATGACTTGTGAATTGACAGCAAAACTGATGGAAAGATTTTAATTCACCTTGCACTTGAGGGCACATAACTTGATACTTGACCTGACCTTGCAGTGTTTTGATATGAAATTTTACTTGTTCTCACTAAGGAGTGACTTCTTCCTATCCCTGGTATATACTACATATATGCCATTCGGCCCTGGGCCTATCATGGCAGGGAGACCCATAGCAAAATTTACCATCATTGATCAACAAATAGTGGCCCTTTTCATAACAGATAATCATGCAATATTTGCATCACTTTTACTTCCCCTCCCCTGGTTGCCATTATTTGAAGGGGGGACCCCCTTGAAATTCAATTTGAAAGGGTTAGTTAATTAAGCTTCGCTAGAATGAAAACTAGTATAGCCTGTGGCTCTGGAGCACAGGGGTTTCACACTCCCACTGTGAAACTGAAAAAAAAAATGATAGCATCACGGTGAGCACACACATAAACTATAGGAGGTGTGTACCAGTAGTGCTACTCCCTGAGCCACCTTGCTACCGTAAATGCAGTATTTATTAGTAGCTTAGTGGGTAGCACTTTATTTATATATAATGTATATTTTGTAAACCTCACCTTGATACTTTTATATGGTGGAATTATTTAGAAAAACCTGTAGGCATGTAGGAAAGGGTATGTAGCGATGTAACACTCAAGTGATCTGAAATTCAGCTCCAGCTAAGCTGTGATGCTCGTTTGACACAGTGTAATTTCCATTGATAGTCTTAAATGAATTACACAGGAGGCTACATTTTAAACACTTGCAGATTAAAGTCTTCAACAAGACTCGATTTTGACTCCAACTTTATCATCCAGAATCCAGCCTGAAACTAACCTATGTCACGCCCCCGCCCTCCCCATCCGCCCCCTCACAGTTCCCAGACTCAGTCCTGTTCTCCATTTTCCCCCCTAATCTATGCGGCCAGCCTGCCATCCAACCTGTAAGGAATGTTCCGGCTCATCAGAGACGCATTGCTCAGACTGCTCCCCGAACACCATCCTGGAAAATGGCTCCTGCCAGACCAGGTGCCTAGAGGAACAGTACCGCAATCACACGGGACACTGTGTCGGTATGTATATAAGGGTGAGCGATGCGTCATTTAAGGAGCAGAAAATGAATCCCAAGTAACAGCAGAAGGTGATGCTTACCTGCAAGGTTGCAGGTTCACCTTCCCACAGGGCCCTACCATGGTAATCCAGAGGAACATGCCGATATCCCGAATGCTCGAGCAAAATGTCAGCTAATCATCTCAATGTAAATGGATTTGTCAAGGGTGTCGAGTTTATCACATTTAATGGTGTAAAGAGGCTGCTTTTAATCTCATCAGCACCCTCGGGTTTCAGACCTTCTCTGGAAATGTGCAAAAGTCTCAGTGGATGCAAAGAAATCTCTGTGGGTATTCTGCAGGCCCTTAAACATACATATTTAACTTCAATTCGGCTATTTCAGCACCAAATGGACAATTCTTCAAAGAAACTCCATGCTCCCAAGTTTTAGTGCTTTGGCTGTAGTACTTAGGAGACACTTTTTATCCAAGGTTATGTAAAATTTTGTGATACTATGTGTTGTTATTTCTGAGTTTCATCATCGTTTAAATCTCTCAATGACTGTTTAAATAACACTCCCTCTTCTGATATTCAGAATGAGGGCGACAGATTTTCAGTAAGATTTTTTATTGACTTAGTGCCAAAAAACATAAAAGGTAATATGCAAAGACAGTGGGCCAATCATTAGATGTTGCTGTAAACAATCAAGCCACTTCTGTCTGCATGAATCATGGTTTATGGCCACAGTGGGACAACTCCTTGGGGGCTGACTTTGCCTAAAGGCAGTGGTTAATTGACATAATAATTTTGGGCAAAATGTGACCAGCATTTTAAAAAGGTACATTTTTAAACGGGAACTGGCCCTTCTCATTTGTACTGAAACCACTGTGCATTAAAATGTCAATTAACATGAAGGAAAATTTACAGGCTGTACAAAAAGTTTTAAAAGCATACATTTACCCATTACTTCCACATAAATCACATGCCTTATTGACTGCTACTCTGTTTAAAATTCAGGAATCCTTAGTTGAAAATCTATGCAATGAGCAGATCCATCCATAATTTTAACAAGTTGTTACTCATAAACTCCCTCACACCTTTTAAAGTGTCTGTCCATCTCATAACTCCTGGTCAGGTTTATAGGGGGAGGGACAGCTATCCCAGGTAGCATAGGGCACAAGGCTGGGGTACACCCTGGAAGTGATGCCAGTCCATCACAGGTATATACATGTAGACTGTGGGTAATATCAAGTTCCAAATTAGTCTAATTGCACGTCTAATTGCAAGAGAACAAACACAGGAAAAAACATGCAAGTCCCACACGCACCGAGGAGATTGGATTTGAACCCTGAAAATGAGCTACAACAGTACTACCCATACACTTACTATGCCACCCATCTTAAATGGAATAACTTGATTTCACATTTTACATCATTTTGCCCACAGTTTAATCACCTTAGCAAAATTGCTTGTCCCAATACAGTTTTTAAATAAGTATTCATCTTACATGGATTAAGAATTGCTTTTTTGAGTAACATAGCAGTATTGGATCCAGACCTAGGTTTACTGACGCAATAAACAAGAATGGGACGTATGCATCAGACCTGAACAGGGCTGCTGTTTCACTGGAGGAGGCTAGGAAGGCTGAGATCGTATTCGTATTGTAGTCGTATTCGTATTGTATTGTAGTCGTATATCGTATTGTATCGATGTTACAGGGGCGAAGCAAAACAGAACTCAAAAATAGAATAAATCAACATGAATGTCCGTTGGTCACCTGAAACTCCTGATGCCACACCCTTCACCTCTTACACAGCACAAATAAATGAAAAATATATTCATGGGAAACAATTGCTGTTTGGGGTGGGGTGGGGGAGGCATTCAGGAGATCACAATCAATCCGCATGGCTGCATTGATTGCTGGTGTGTGTTGTTAAAATTAGACTAACAGCATGCATGCACACAACTGTGTAATATTACAATGGATTGTTTGCACCAACAAATTGGAAAAATGCCAAACTTAAATATACTCAAGATAGAAGTCTAAATCAACAGACTGACAGAGGGATTAGCAGAAGAATAAATCAAAACTTAAAATTAAACTTCAAGCGATTCAACAAGTGTTTTGTGTTTCACTTGATATTTCAGTTTAATTTTTTTTTTGAAAAATGGGCAAATTTTAAATAGTGTTCTGGTTGTTTAAATAGGAACCCTATGGTGGTACTTTTTAAAGTCCGTTGATCTGAGTGGATGCCGGAAGATATTTAATTTGCAGCATCATTATATAATCATCAGCTGACATAAGGATGAAGTTATGTAAACTGCAGTAAGAGTACCTGAATCGAGTCACAGACAAATCTATAAAAGCCTATTTCAGCATACCTAAGGTTCATAAGCCATTGTACTAACTTACCATAGAAACACAGAGCATGACAAATCCTGATCTGTGTAAGTGGAGGCAATAGTAAGAGTGCTGGTCATTACCCTGGTTACTGTCTGCGGAGGTAAAGCCACTAAGCATTTCTTGCCAGAAAACACAAATCTGTGAGTTTTCTTATGAAGGAGCTGAAATATTTAGTCATAATACTCTGGCACAAGGCTGCTTCTTCACGTTGTTGCGGAATTTTTTTTCTCTAGACATTGGTTAACTGTTAAACGTATAGATCAGTACCAGAATATTTATAACATTAATTGTTGTAATACAGCTAATTGTCAAGAAGAAAAAAAAAACAACAGGCATTCACCATAACATACATTGCCCAGGATTTGATATCATTCTGCCGTGAGATTTTCTTTTTCATTTGCTTTGTAAATTGCAGTAGGAATCTCTGTCGCAGGCAGCACTTAAGAATATGTGTTCGAGCTGACATTTGGGGACGGGGATTACTGTGCCATATGGTCCATTTTTTATGCTTAAACCATTCTGTGATCATTTGTGACCTGTGGATGGAGTCATGGATAGATGGTTCTCTTTCTATCAGTATAGAAATTAGTCACCATAAGATTAACACGCTCACATGCAATGGATTTGCATTTAATGGCATGTATCCTGCCCCTGAAAGGGGTTAAGTGGAACCAAACCATGCCAGAAAAATACTTCCCACAGTACATGTATCTACAGTAAGTTAACTCCTGTGGCTTCTTCTGGTTCAGGTGGAACATATCTTTGTTGCCCATCAACAACATGGTAAAGGGTGAATCCTCTGACCAAATGATTGCATGTTCATATCTCACCTTGACATTTGCATGTCTGTTATGCCTTGCATCTTTAACCAATGCACAAACAAAACACTGAATGCAGTTTGCTCCACAGCTCCCCCTAGGGAATGATGTCTCACTCTACCACTTGCATACCAACGTCGCCATAGCTACATTTCCTTCTGAAACAACCACAGATTTATCAACCTTTCCTAAATATCATTCCTGTCATTAAGTCCCTGAGGTTTCTTCTTCTGTAGTCAAAATTATGGCAACCTTGGCCAGCATTGTATGTGACTACATAGTAATTGATTAACTAGGTTTGCCTTCAATATTCTATGGATCCTTCATTTACCGAAGTGTTTCATTATATTAGCTGTGACCTCGGTTTTAATGGAAAACACTAGCATGGCAGATAAAAATTGCATTCTGCAGCAGACAAGGAATATAACAGAATCATCGCAGTGTCAGTATGTAACAAAATTTAACTGTTTTCAATACAGTTTGCTTCTCAAGGGTCTGGCAGTCTTAATATCAGACGTGTCTTATAATTACCTTAGCTTTAATATCTAAAAAATAAAAAAAATCTGCTCTTCTTGTAACATTCATTAGGACCAGAACCGGATTTTAAAGGAAAAGTAAAAAAAAAAAAAGATGTTAAATTGCATGTGTAACCGCGTCATGTCGGTAAAGCTAAGCGGGTGCGTAGATAAACAACCAGGTTAGCGGGTGATGCCTCCTTTAAGAGCCCACAAACTACCGCGATACCACCGGGCGATAGGAGTAGGAAATCGTGGTGCATTCTGGGCATCTTGAGACCAATGGTGGAACTGAGGGAGACCAGAAATGGTTGTCTTCGGGACTTAGTTTAATCTTCCTCTGTGCTTTTGGGCCTGGTGCAGAGGACCCGTGCCAAAGTCATAACAGATGTGCTTTGAGATATCACCACTATCATTTTTGTTTGGGTTACGGTTTTGGAATTTGTCTTAGGTTAGATCGGATTACCGGACCGTGTATTTGAGTTTTTTCACCGTAATAGTTACAGGCAGATATTTGATTTTATTTGAATGTAAGAAATCAATCTATTTGTTAGCTTCATTTTTCGGGTACAGGAATATATAAATATAGATACGTATAAAAAAGAGATTTTCATTTTCCGGATTCAGAATATTAGAAATTATCAGAGCGCGCTATTAATTTAGACTGTATGTTTTTTTTTGTATAATAATAAAAATAAAAAATCCATTTGCAGGTTCTATCAGACAACGACCCTGGAAAAACGTGTGTGTTGGTAGTGTGTCCCTTTTTGCCCCGCCAACACATGCATATCATTTGATATCAAAAGACACTAAAAAGGTCTTGTGAAAAAGAATGTGACCTGTTTGGAGTTATTTGGATTTCTGTATGGATGGTTCCTAAAAGGTGGTCAGATCTTTATGTAAGAAATTATAATGAATAACAAACACAAAATGTTACATATATTGTGAAGAGCCATACTTCAGTGTTTTTTATAGAGCAGGGCAGGTCAAATCCACACCTGAATGGATCAAAACATCCGTTACACTCTTCTCAAGAGCTTGTTATCCTAGAGGCTTACTTACATTTTTGATTGACGTCCTTCATCACTTATAGCAATTTTTTTTCAATAACAATATGGTAATATGTCATGCGTCTTCTTTGATAAGGCCGTCTATTTATTTTCATGACCTATTGAAGATTAGGTTACATTTTAGGAGATATTTATGCTGTTTCCTTTAGACATCTATTAGCACACACCCACTGTTGCCATCAAAGCTGTGTCCCGAAAGGGGCTGTGTAGAAGCCTGACTGTAACTCCGACCCCGTTTCTGTTTCTCCCCCCAGACTGTAAGACGGACTGCCAGCGGTGTGTTTTGGACCTTAGGAATGGTGGAAGTGTCTGCTTGCTGTGCAGAGACGCTAAGAGTTTGACACATGAGGACCACTGTGTGACCCACTGTCCCCCTGGATACTACATCCAACTGGGAGCCTGCAGCAGTAAGTACCAGACTACCAGTAGAGTATGATTCCAACCATGGCAAACTCTGTTGTTGTGTAGTTGTTTATTTGTTGAGCCATTCATCCATCCATTGATTCATTTTTCATTCAGCTTATCCAGTATAGGATCAGAGTGACTCTGGAGCCTATCCCAGGAAACATAAGGCACCAGGCAGCATGCTTCTAAGACTGCTGTCACAGATTTATTGAGATTCTGTGTTATTTCTGGGTATCTATTCAATGCAGAAATTAATGGAATAAGCAAATAATTAAAATAATAACAACAACTATCACCACCAAATTACATCATACAGTATATACGTTAACACACACATACACACACACACACACACACACACACAATCACTCAATATACAATGTTAATTCAACTAAACCCCAGTATGAAACAAATAGCAGTTTTTTCTAAGCTGTAGAAAATGTCAGGATTTACAGGTCTCTTAAACATTGGCAGAACTGTACCCTTGAAAAATGAGTGGAATCTAGTTTAAAGGCAACAGTAAAATCTCTGTTAATAAAAAAGCATGTATATAAGCCTGCAGTATATTTGTAGATTTGAAGATTCTGGACCTAGATTCTTAAGGCAGAATTCTTGTCGGTTCTGGAAAATTTGCCTGTGATTGCTTGAATATTCCCAATTATTGACATTATTAATGATTGGGTGGTACTGTTACCTCACACCTAGAGGGCTGGGGGTTTGAATCCTGCCTCTGTTCTGTTTTTGTGGAGTTTGCATGTTCTCCCTATATTGTATTGGTTTCCTCTGGGTATTCGGCTTTCCTTCTGCAGTCTAAAGAGAGCTTAATTTGCAACTCTGAATTGCCCAGAGTGTATGGTAGTGTGTGTGTATGTGCCCTGCAATGGACTCACATTCTTACCAAATTCCCAGAAAGCATAATTCATTATGCTTTGTTTTTAGCATGTGGTAGTTTGTGTCACACTGATGAAATAGCTGCACATCCTACAGAGATCCCACGAGGTCCTGCTTATGGGAGACTGTCAACATGAATGTTGCACCCCCTAGTCTTACCTCACTACTACCTCAACCCCTACTACTGCACTTGCAGAGGTAACCACTTTTGTCCTTAGTGACCTTTTCATATTCTTAGTGGTATTCTGAACAGTACATGAAACACCGTTATGTGTTTCCAAATTGAAGATTTGTGCAAAAAGATCAACGCTGTCTAAAATAACACAGATCTAATGCATCAGCCTTGGGTGAGTAGACACGCTGTGCTGGCGCATCTCTTTTGCAATGAGAATTAACCCCTCCCAAGAGGGAATTCTGGATTAGTAATAACACAAAAAATTGAAGATCGAAGAACGTTTTACCAGCAACTCGGACCTCTGTTGTATGTGATGAGGCGCCAAGTGAGTAGAGAACAAAAATAATGTCTTGCCTACAAATGACAAATTCCCTTCTGAACAGGCTCAATAACTTCTGTGCTTGTTTTACTGAAGGCAACAAAGAACTAACAACCAGGATGGAGATACCTGCAAATGACCAGATGCTTGTATTTCATAGCCGTGAAGTCAAACACAGCCTTTGCAGGGACCATCTGTACAAGTCTAAGGTCTATATGGTATCTCTGGATAGGCAGTTAAGCATTTTCTGACCAACTAGCAGCAGTCTTCACCACTATATCCACCTCTTGGTCTCTGGCTACTAATGTTTCAGTATCAAAATAATCCACAGTTAATAGCTTGAATGACTACCAGTCAATTGCATTTATCCCTGTAATTTTCCAGGTTACATTAAAGTCAAACAGGTCACCTGAGGATGTTATCTCCATTGCTCTACACACCATGTTAACATCTGGCACATGCTTACATCCATGTAACACTTTCCATTTTCACGATTGCAGAGAGCAGCTCAAACACTGAGTCAGTGCCTCAGAAGGACCATAAATCACCCTGTTTATCCTCCTGGGCAGATAAAGGTCATCTGGAAAACATTTCATTGATGAGCTCAAGTGAACTTCAAAATCGCAGTCCGATCTGATAAACATAACGAGATAGGACAGCTTAGATGGAGACATGTCCTGGGAATAGTTGATGTGCCACTTTCACCAGCATGTAGATTTAATGTAGTACTGAGTTGCTGTACTATACTTAAGGCATTCCTGTCGCAGGAGCCAGGGGTATGGGGGTGGGGGTGGGCTGCAGTAATGGAAAATGCATTTATCCTCCAAAACAGACATAACTGGCTTGAGTGAAGCTGTGGAAGACCTCATGGCATCAATATGCTACACGAAAGCTGACAAATTGCTTGTGAAGTATTGGCTAATGTGGAGTGGCTTGGCCCCAGGTCTCATCATTGACTCAGAAGTCAAGGTCTGATAGTTTGTTAATAGTGTGTATGTGTGTGTGTGTGTGTGTGGGGGGGGGGGTTCTCTTTCGCCATGCTTTTATACGTGAGGGCATAGGAATGTAGTAGGAGTGAGGTTGTGCTGTGTCTGATGTGTGAATGTGTGATGCTGCAACGGCTGTAGAGGTTCAGTGCAACCTGTCTGCTTGCTGTACATCAAAGCATACCTGTTCCAGGGTGAAGCATTCACCCGGGGCCAGCTTGCCAGAGGGAGGTACCTAAGTCAGAACCTAAAATTAAAATTGCTCCCCCTTCTAATATTTGTGCTTGTGCACACAGGATGCTTTATGTCTTGTAATATTCTTCTTGTGTATGTTAATTGTCACGCCGGCGGGGCTGACGGTGAGGCATGACATGGGTAGAAAGGACGCAGCCCAGGACCGGAGAGATTTCACCACGGGATCTCCCGTGTGGGGGCTTTATTGCAGACAACCGTGATGCACTTCAGACAAGACTACTGGCTACACCAAACTACAGTAATGACCGACAAGGTAACACAGGACACGGGAACTCTTATACAGAGGAACACAAGGGAAGAAATGAGGGGCACCTGTGGCTGATTAACATAGGGCAAGAACATGAGGTAACCATGACGAGCAACAGGTGCGGCTAATTAGCAGCCCCGCCTGTGGGAAACATCGGGAAAAGACTGGTAGGGCAGGGCTGGACATGACATTAATGCAATACAGTTGACTCATACCTCTAAAGTCATGGGTTCAAATCCAGCCTCTGGTCTTACTTGTATCTGATTTTGTGTGTAAGTGTGTTCTGTGAGCCATCCTGCTCAGAGTATACCCTTGCCTTGTGCCCTATGCTGCTTGGAATAGGCCCCTCCATGTACCAAACCAGAATACGTGGTTGCAAAGATGGCGGTTAAGGAGAACATAGTAATATTTGGGAGGAGGGGTGGGGCAGCGGTTAGCGCTGTTGCCTCACACCTCTGTGACCCCCTGAGTCCGAAAAAAATGGTGAATTAGAGTTACCAAAGTGAGTGTGCCCTGCAATAGGTTGGTGCCCCATCTTGAGTTGCTCCCTGCCTTGTCCCCATGACCTCTGGGTTTGACTGTGAACCCCCAGTGACCCTGAATGGGCAAAGAGATTACAGAAAATAGATGGATGTACTAATGTTGCATAAATAAATTAAAAAGCAGGAATTGGTTAACCAGGGGGCATATTTTGCCCTGGGGGTCTGCTTTCTTCCTTCTGCAGGCTGTGATGACAACTGTGAGAGATGCCGGGGCCCAGGGCAGTGCGTCAGGTGTAGGGAGCCCCTCGTCCTAAAGCATGGCATTTGCGTGCAGGAGTGTGAGACACAGTACTTCATGGATGCATCTGCGCAGCAGTGCAGGGGTGAGAAGCTTTTCCCATAATCAAACAAGCAAACATTGTGTGCGTCGTCAGCAGATTTTAAGCAACAGATTAGATGTCACTCAAATCCACTCAGACATGTAATTTTACAGAAAATACACAGATCTTACTGAGGCAAATGAGGTCAAGTACCTTGCTTAATGATACAACGTAGCAGCAACATCCATTTCCGTTGTACAGCCCAATGCTTTGTGGCTCATTAATACAACAGGACTCTTGATAAGACTGTTTATATTGGACAGAGCTGTACTCATGCTGTGACGGTGTTGGCACTATGGGCGCATTGCATTGTGCTGCCGTGGCCTCTCTGTATATGCATCTCCAGCTTGTCCCACTGGCTGCACTAAGTGCGAGGGGGGCGGACAGTGCACTGCCTGCCATAGGAACACCTTCATAAAAGATCATCTCTGTGTGGCGGACTGTGGCCCTGGCTTCTATCCCAACCCCAAGACCCAGAAGTGCGAGGGTGAGTTGCTGCCAGTCGCAGTCATGGGACATTAATGTTGGAGTTTCATTACGAGGATTAAGAGGATCTTGGGTCTCATAACTATTTTAAGATTGGCTAGTTTATGCTGATGGATCTGCACTGTGTGTCTGTCCAGGAAATCCCCAAGCCCTAGTGCTGCGTGTAAATGAAGCCCTCATAGTGCCGATTGGAGGAACCAGGCCCTTGGACCTGTCATTCTTTACCGCTGAGGGTCTGGAGAGCAGGACGGAGGACTTGGTCTTTCAGCTACTCGAGCTCCCCAGCAATGGCTGGCTGGTGTGCCTCACCAAGGGGAAGGCTATGCCTTTGAGCCAGGGATCAGTTTTTACCTTGTCAGATCTCAGGAACAGGACCGTCGCTTTCAGCCATGACAGAGGCAAATCAAGGCAAGCTGTTATATTTTCAGTTTTTTTGGATTGTTTTATTTTCTAAATTGCCAGCAAATAAATAAATAGCTAGTAATACTTGCTAAATAAATGTCAGGCAGTTGTTATGAAACCTGCTGAACAATGTGAGATCATCAGTCTAGAAGAATCTTTAATTGGCCCAAATGGTGCCATCAGTGTAACAGAGGTAAAGGTTGTGTAGTCAGTTGTATCTATAGTGCATAATCCACTTAGTAATATCTGCAGTCTTGTGCAGTGTTTCTGTCTTGCCAGATGTTCAGTGGACTTTGGATGTGAATGTTCTTTCCACTTTATTACTTTATTCGCCTACTTGAATTTGCCCGCTTGCCTGGCATCTGTGTGTGGTCTTATGGAATGAAACACTTTGGGAAGCACTTTGATAGGAAAACCTTTTGATTGGCCCTGGGGGCGATGCCATTACTGATGAAGGTTTGTTCCCTGGTGACCATCCTAGCAGCTCCAAAGAGGAAATTAACATGAATGGCCTGGCAGTTATTAGCATAAATGAGCATGGCTGAGTCACACTCACTGACTCAGCACTGCGTCCAGTGCCAAAGCCTTTTGAGTTCTCAGGAAGGAGAGCTCTTAGTGGCCATAACGCCTGGGTGTTTAGCCTCTAGTCATCCCTGGATGTTTATAAATTGTCCTTTGTATCTCTTTATTTATAACTGTCTTTCCTAGACAATTAATAGGGATATAATCAGTGAATATTAATGAGTTACTGATAGTCGGCATAAACGCAACACAAATGATGTGACAATGAAATGATCCTTTGCCATTTTTTCAAGAATGTGTACAGGTACATAGGATTTCTTTTCTTTTTTTTATCCCGACTTGGTCTTCCTTGATACATGCACATATAAAGGTGGGCAAGATGCTCAGGGATGGAGCAGGGGGTCAGCCATTTATCCAGAGCTCCTGGAGCATTTTTTTCCAGCTTGAGGGCCTTGCTCAAGGGTCCAACGCTAATGCAACTATTCTGTTGACCGGGATTCAAAACACATCAGAGGCCTAACCCAGAGCCACACAAAATGTTCAAAAATATATTCACATCCTGGCAAATCTCCACTAAACAATCCACGATTTAGCATTACGCTGCTGTTGTCAGAATGTGAGATTATTGTGCATTTTCTTTCCCAAAGTTTGCAAAGAAACAATTGTCTCATTTAAGCAGGTAAATATTTTAACTTAAGTAATGTGGGTTTATAAACAGTGCATGCGAAGTGTGTGGTGGAGTGATGTGGAAATGAATGAAAATGAAAAGAACAAAGATATTCTAAAATGTATTTGCATTCAAATACAGTTTTGATCACGGTGCATGAGAAATTAGAATGGTGACAGAACAGCCAATGTACGGAGTATAGAGCAAGACTGAGCAGCTGCTGCTGTTTCGCTTGCAGGGAATGTTTGAGTCAAATGTCGTTGGGGTGTGGTGGTGCTGTGTTACAGGAGTGGCACGCTCACGCTGCGGGTCGCCGATCCTCCGCTATTCTCCAAACCAAATTCTCTGCACATCCAGGTTGTGTCCCTGCAGGTACGGCTCCCGTCGGCCCACCTGGCATGCCCCCCCCCCCCCGCTCCAATAGACAGCACTTATCCTAGCGTCTGTTTATTGCTCCAGACAGTAATGTAATAGACCGCCTGGCGTTGGTCTTGCTAGCTGCCTGCCTTGCCTCCTTTAATAGAGCTCCACAGCTACGTGTCCTGCGAAGTGTTAGCTGGGAGAAGATGGTGTCGACTGTGCACAGCAAGCAGAGGTCAGGCAGCAAAGTCATTGTGACCATTAGCCAGGAACACAGTGAAATACTAAGAATTATTAAGGAACATTTATTATTAAGTAGCATGTTTAGTGCTGTCTTATCTTCCTTCCTATATGTCATCCTTCCCTGCTGAATATTGCTGAACACATTGGCTCTCTCATGTCCCATGTTGGAGCACAGAAACTTGCAGTCCATCTTTGATGGGTGTGGCAAAATCTTCTGCTAAGTCAGTCATACGAGTGATTCATCTTGCTTAATTTAAAACCAACTAAATAGTGTAGAATTTTAAAGATTTTTTATAGTTATTTACTGGAAATAAAACTTTCCAGTAATAAGCGATGTAATAAGATAGCACGTGGTCCACAAAAATCATTCATTTGAAAAATGAAGTTCATTTTTTTTGTTTGAAAATTGTAAAGATGGTAATACTTCACAAGCTTTAATGAAGCTGTCATCTCTAATGCATTCTAGATACCTTCAAAGTGCATTATAATGGTCAGTATAAGAATTGAGGATGCTTTGTACTGCATCGCGAAGGTATCTATAGTGCATTATAGGTGAGACCTTCATAAAGCATTCATAATGCTTTATGAATGCATTATAATGTGTTACGATTGTGTTCCTAAATTCTTATACACATGGCATTCATAGAAAGTGTTTTTGTACCTCCCCAAGGCTGTTAATAAATCCTAACATAAACAAAACACAATTAAATGTGCACCTGCTATTTCCAGTAATACTGCTCTGTCTCTCAGTTTGGAGTGATGTAATGCAGGTCTGTCAAACCCATGTGCATAAATGGGATCCGTGTAGTAGGCTAATAACAAAACACTGTGTGGGAAAATACAATTATTTGTTACAGCAGGATGGGGTCCGTTGTGAATATCTCTATCGTTCCGGAAAGGGTGTTAGTACACTTACGGATATCAATAGCTGGCTTTAATAGCCGCATCACTGGCCTCCCGGCTGCGATTAAAAATGTGCTGCTCTTCACACCTGCCAGCAATTTGGTTTTGTTCTTACTCAGTTGCCCTTGCATGCAGTTGTATTTCTCGGCATTGTGTCACCAAATGTCTTATTCCTTCTGTACTCTGCTGCTCCCTAAAACTAAAAATAACAGCCATTTTTAACTTTTAAATTACTAACACAGGATTTTTCAAATCACTGTACCCACATTCTAGAATCATCTTGCAGCCTGGATTTACACCTATATCAAACTTATTTCATATTTCATATTTTCCCATGAAATCAGCCAACAGGTTACATTTCACCACCGGGCCTTGTATTTGATACCTGTTATCTAATGGAAATTTATTTTGGAATTTATATTTCCATTTTTAATGGAAATATATATGGTGGAATGATTTTGTTTATCTGACTTCTAACCAACTGAAAATAAAGAGTGAGATGAAAAAAGCCTGCTTTTTGGAATGCAAATGTTCCCAAGATACTACCATTATATATTGCTAATTGCATAATAATAATAATTAATTATTTGAGTTCTTTTAGTGCATCCAGCATTACTGGACAGTTATTAGCAATATGAAGGCCGGACGTGTGTGTGTGTGTGTGTGTGTGTTAATGTAGCACTAGTATGGTCTTTTTGCTGCAGTGAGTGTTGAGGAATGGCGCAGGCCTGTCAGAATGGACATGGGGGCAACGAGCACATTACTTACGTGGCCAGCTGTTCTGCTCATTAGAGTCTGCTGTGCTGTAGAAAAGCAGGTCTGCTAATCAGGGACCTTGAAAATCAGAAATTCGAGGTTGAATGCACAAACTCCCACCATTATGCAAATAAGCATGCTTTGCCCATACCCCTGCTGTTTGGTGCTGATTTTGCAAACGTGATTGCTTTCAGTGAGGCTACCAGCGTTAATAAAAGAGCATCATCCACATATAACCAGTGTTGTAATTTTGTGCTTTGCCTGTTCGGCATTGCAATATGAAAAATGCAGACTGTTCTTTGGGAAGAGTTTTACTTATTTGTCCTACAAGCTGGTATTTGCATATAAATATAAGTATAATACAAAATACAGCAAAGGTCATGTAATGCAACCTAACATAGGCCAGCTGAGGATGTCCGGGCTCTGTGGCTGGTGCTAATAGTCTTCATGTGAAGTGTGGGCCAAGGCTATTATCCATCCTGTAACTCCTTGTCCTATTCAGGGTCCCGGGGGGTCCGGAGCCTATCCCGGAGGCATCAAGGTTATTATCATTAGCAAAAACTGTTAGTGAAAACGAAATCTAGCGGTGAACACCTAAATAGCACAGTGAAGGACAAAGGGCATAATCACGTATACACCGCTCCAAAAAATTAAAGGAATACTTTAAAAACACATCAGATCTCAATGGGAAAAAAAATCATGCTGGATAGCTGTACTGATATGGACTGGGTAATGTG
>JAAGVU020000113.1:12722031-12736644 GCA_011763525.2 Mormyrus iriodes | reverse complement strand
TTTCATTAACGCCAAAACAACTGAAACTGATTAACAACCCCCTCTGCTACTTAACTGACCAGATCAATATCCCAGAAGTTTGACTGACTTGATGCTATACTCTGATTAAAAAGTGTTCCTTTAATTTTTTTGAGCAGAATATTTTAAAAGTGGATCTCTTCAATGTTGCTAAATCATACACAACCAGAAGAGGACAATGTTTAAGGCAAGAGTTGTACTTTTGAGGCGCGTCAACTGACCTGCTGCTGTCACAAAGAAACATCCAATTTGCAATTTGACCATGAAGTGGTTTGTAACAAAAGCAAGTGTGGTGTTATAGGCGGTGATTTCATCTGTAAACCAAAAGAAAACTACCCACAATGAGTAAGACTTATAAAGTGCTAATTTGATATTTTTATGCCAGTTTCCTCTTATTTATCTCACTTCAGAGGTAATGTGGTATAATGATGGTGACAGACCAATTACACATGGTAATTGCTTTATTTTATTTACTGCATTACGACTTGAAGCGGAATTTACCAGTGGCATATCTTTTCTGCACCAGCATATCCATGGGTCTTTAAAAAGTATTGTAATAGTATTGTAATGGTATGAAGATGAAGGACCAGAGAAATGTCAAATCACAAGAGTTTTGCTCTTTATTGAGATTGCAGCTGTCCCACAGAGGACTGTTCACAAACCAGTATGGGCTTTACTCACTCCATCAAGTTTACACATGCAAGAGCTGAACTCTGCAGATGCCCAGCAAAACCATAAAGACTTCTAACTGCACTTAATATGAATCATTTAGATTAATAATAGGCAGAAATCAATGAAATACCAAGAACACACACCTCTCTTGTGTCATTAGTTTTATAGATAAAGATTAAGTACCATCCATCATGAACAAATATAAACAAAATGTCTCTCAGTGGATGTGAGTTACTTCAGTGTGTTTAGTAGTTTGTTGAATAATTTTTTCCATCTGTTGTCTAAGCTGAAACAGATAACTTTTAAATGATGTAAGTGGTAATGAATTTTAATACATTTTTCTAACACTGTATGCGTTTATATCAGGCATCATGAATTCTGAGCTTATCATGTTCATTTCAGCTACATACCCTAATCAAGGCTTTCCCCATAACGCTGAACACTAAAATTGCAACTAAATCAAATCCAAAATGAATCATTCTCAGAGAATAAAATTAAAACTAAAACTAAACTGAAACTGAAAAAAAATCTAAATTAAAAGTAATGGAAATTTCATAGGTGTAGCAACCCTGCTGCGGGCCTCTGACTGACCAGCCTGAGTTTGTGTGTGAGTGGCAGCTGGTGAGTAAAGCCTCTTCTTTTTCTTGAACAGCCTCCTTATGTGTTGAACAACAAGCCATTAATGGTCAGACAAGGGGAGGCGGCAGTCATCACGAGGTCAGTGCTGCACATTGCGGATGACGATAACCCCGAGGATGTGTTGCTGCTGGTGCTGGACCCAGTCCAGCATGGCCACCTGACACGTGTCTATGGTGAGCGGCCGGTACGGCATTTCACGCTGGGGGAGCTAGGGCAAGAGCAGCTGTGGTACGTCCATGACGGCTCCAGCCAGCTGCAGGACAGACTGCTGCTGCAGATCAGCGACGGACACAGCTATCAGAACCTGCTCTTCACTATTAATGTGGAAAACCAGGTGAGGAAACTTGCGCTTTCCTGCAGGAATTCTCCATGTCTTTAATATAAATATTATCTACACTGAACATCCTTCACGTTCAGCATTTAGAAATGACTCACAGTTGTCTCAAAACTTCTGTTTTGATAAGGACAGACTTTTCTTGGAGGGATTGTTGTACTGATGCTTAGATCTTAAATGTTCTGTGACCCATTCACACTCCCAAAGTGTTTTTCTCCTAAGCTTATATGTATTAGTACTACTAAACGGAGTGTTCACATGCAGAGAAGAATTATAGAAAGTCCAGCCAGCAATGTGTGAAATCAGCACAATTGGCACAGAAACAAATGTTTGTTTTCAAATGCCAAGATGCATGTAAAGAAAGGCTTATTAAAAGATGCAAAACAAAGTGAGCTGTGCAATAACTGCAGTTTAATGATGCAATTGTTATTCTTTCTCGTGACCAAAGTATTTTCCGCAAGCAGTCTTATTTTACATAGGTGTGATTAACCTGTTTTAGATAGATCTCCTAGGCCAAATACAGCTTACTTCCTCATTCAAACGCTTTGAAGTCTAGGATTAAACAAAAAAAAAGCTATTTGTATTAAATGCCTGCAAGGCCTGATCCTTTTCTGTTCTGTTTTTTTTTCTTCAAAAGAAATTGTTGGACTGTTCTAAAGGTTGTCACGTTACTCAGGATTACAATTTATATGGGTAATGAAAGGTATTGAACTGTGTGACTGGCTGCTTTTCTATGAGTGCAGTGCTGGTTTAACTTTATTTCAAATGGCATAGCTCTTTCAAGCTTATAATGCTTTGATTTTCCACCCATAATTTGCAAATTACATGCAAGAACCACTAATTAAAAATTAATAGAAATTTACAAAGAGTAAATTACAAAGTACAAAGTGTTTCTGTGGGTATATAATCAGAAGATTGTGCATAGTGTGTCATTACTTGATTTTGGGGGTTTTTTGTGTGTGTATTTTGCCTATGCATTAGTAAAAGTAAAACCAGTGTCACAGTGATCTAGTGGGGTACACTGTAGCTTTAAACCTTCAGGGATGCAAGCTTTGTTCCTGCTTTTGTACTGTGTGCGTGAATTGTGCATGTTCCCTCCATGTGCACGTCGTTGGTCCAAGTGAAATGGTGCCTCTAAATTGCCCAGACTCTGTGCGCAATTGTGTGCCCTGTGATGTACTGGCATCCTGTCCATGATGTTTCCAACCTTATGCCCTATACCTCCTGGGATAGGCTGAATGCTCCCTCAGACCCTTATGGATGGATTAATGTTAGAAACACTACAGCAGCTCTCCTGCTCTATTTCTCAGCTTCAGATATTTAAGCCCTTTCATTAAAATTTCATTGGACCTGTGCACCTCCTAATGAAGTTGGCAGTAAGCACATCTTGAAGAATGCCTGTTCTTTTTTCAGCAATTGCTTTCTCTTTGTGCACTCTGACTTAAAGCAGCAATCAAGTAGAACACATACTATGTTTATTCCTTGTTTGCTTGCTGCCGTCCTGCCTCTTGCAAGCACAAGAATGATCTAATACTTGTATTTTGCAGAAAAAATATTCTGAAGCAAGTTCTTTATTGTGCATATTAATAAAATGTGAGATGAGCACATTGTGTCTACTGTGCTGGAACATACAGTATGTATTTTTTTTCCTCAGGGCCTTGTTACTCCTCATGTAGTGTCCTTCCTCAGTGCCTGGGTGAATGAAGGAGGGGTTGTCAGGATCACCAAATACCACCTGAGAGCAGAGTTCCCAGGCTTCAGAGACACTCAAATTCACTACACCATTTTCCCCCTCAAGGAAAATCCCAAGTATGGTACATAGACTTTTAGGACATCTGTTTATTTTAGTGATTGTTTCTTAGTATTGAATATTTTATTCAGTGCAGTGTTTTATCATTGCTTTTACTTTACTGTACCATACATTCTAGATTTTTGGCCTTGAAATAACTGTGTGCCTTAGCTGACCTCAAATGTATTCTGTCAGGTGGAAGATGAAGGTCCACAGCCTGCTGAAATCTCTGGCTTTTCTTCATTTACAAATACTTGCACATTCCTTAGCCACACCTATTTTTCTGCAGTTGATGGTGTATCCGAAGTAATACTCTTCGTTTACGTGCTGGATCTCTGTGGCACAGGTGAAGTTGTCCTCTGGTCATCCATGCCAAGCAGTGTCCATGATGAGGAGCTTCTCCTTAGCAATACTTCGGCTCCCACAGGAGTCCTGTCATTCACTCAGGCGGATATCAACAGGGGCAGAGTATGGTATCGACACTTGGGCTCCAGGATGGATTGGGATGCAGTTCAGTTCCAGGTGAGGAACTACAAAGGGCTGCATTCAATTAGAATGAATTGAAAGGTTAGTTCTAAAACATGCCCTTTCCTATGGCTTTTAGGCACATAATACCCACCAAGACTGTTTGGAGAAGGTTTTCAATTATGGGTGATAACTGGATTATGTTTTCAAAAATGTGTTTAGGTTGTTGCTACACAAGGATCATGCGGAGGTTAGAAATTTAGTGCTCATTCAGTATTTTAACACAAAAATTTTGCAGTAATGTTTCAGTCATTTTTAGATTTTTGTTCACACTAGACTCACCACAATGCCTGATGGTTCAAATGAATGTCAGTTTTTTCTTAACCAAGAAGTAGGTCGTACATGATGCCAACTGTGAAATTCTTTGGTAAACTTTTTTATAGTTATAGGAAAATTGCGATATTACCATGCCATGCTTCTGCAAGTTTCACACACAGGCAATTTATTTTAACAAGTGAAATGTCTTCTGTTTTCTGAATAACATGTTCTAGCACGAACATGATTAGAATTAGTGGCATTAACAACTTAACATCTTTCTTGTTAATATCTTTTGAAATGTATATAATGTCAGTACATTTTTCAATGGCCTCCACAATCACAGAGACAAACACTGTGGTTACCATGGCAATGGAATTGATTGCTTGGCCTTGACCAAACCACGTTGATTAGAATTAGGAACAGAGGCAATAACAAATAATTACTTTCCTTAATTGTCAGTTTTAGAATGGATTTCTTTTTTAATTTGCATCCTGGCAAGCTTTCAAGCCCAAAAACCACCTACCAGCAAACGATCTACAAAGCTAGTGGGAATTAAAGTAGCTTCCATAACCTTAACATGGTTAATTATGGAACAAAATGGTAGTTTACATGTCCATGTCATCTCTGGCAAAGATATCCATAAGTTGTTATTGATTTTGTGTGTCATAAAACATAATGTAGTCCTTAAGAATAAAAATATGTATATCAAGCATGCTGCATAAATTAAAGTTTAAGTGTATGAGGAAAACTAGCTAATATTGTACATTAACTGCAACTTCATAATGCCTTTATAATACACTCAGTGACAAGAAGCCAGCCTACGCATGGGAAAGTGAACTCATAGTCCAGCTCATGCCAGTCATTGAGACACGGTGCGGGATGGCACAGGGTGTTGTAGAGAGTCCAATACCTGTGTCCGGATGGCAGGTGCAAATGTCATGGGGTTCTGTAATGCTTGGTACACAATATGACGATCCTCCCTCAGTGTGGTCCGTTTTGGGCAACCGAAACCTTTGACGACGTTTGTGGGTGCCCTCACATCCCAGTTGGTTCCAACATCGGGCAACTGTGACATCTGCATGTACCACATGCCGGGCGGTTGCACGATACAACCACCCAGCCTCATGCAAACCCACAATGCAACCCCTATCAAACTCTGTCAAGTGCTGGTAATGCTGTCTATGGTGTCTACGAGGCATCCTTTGTGTCTGGTGACTAGGCGTACCAACTTTCAAATCAAATCATTTAAATACCTAGTGCTAGTCTGCACATGTACCAAATTACGTCCAAATCGGACCATTACTTCTGGGTACATATTCGTTGTGTACCATTACTATTTCACATGCATTTTTTGTACTTTCAAATTCCAAACTGCATTTAATGAAATACATATTTTCACAGCAGTATTTTTTATTTTATTTTGTTACATTTCATGAGTAAGCATTTGTAATTTGTAACAAGATACTTTTTGATGTATTTGTGCCCATCTCTGCTTTTAATACATTATGAAGGTGAACTGAATGTTGTTCAAATGCATTATAAAGGCATTATGAAGGTGCAGTTAATGTAAAGTGTTTCCAAATAATTGGTAGTTTATGACTCAGTCATATTGAAATCTTTAATGTCACAAAGGTGGATTGTTAACAGCAGATACTGCTTGTTGCAGGTATCAAGTGAGGGATCCTCAAAGAGCATCATTCTCACGCACACCCTCAGGGTTGGAGTTCTTCCACGTTCTCCTGGATTTCCCATGCTCTCCTTGGGCTGTACCCTACAAATCACAGTGAGGAAGTTTATAGAATGTACCCTGCACATGTGCCTTCAGGTCTTTTAACAGTCAAGCTGTGCCCCACAGCATGAGTCTTTGATTATATTCTTTCCCTCACACAGGCTCCTAAGGATTGTGCCACAGAGATCCCACCTTCTGTGCTTTCTTTTGTTGTGACAGAAATGCCTAGTGAAAATGTTATCTACAATATCACCATCCCGCTAGCTCAGGAGCAAGGTACAAAAAAAGTAATTATCAGGTCCAAAATGTAGGTTTTGGAGAAATATTGGTCAGATTTCATTGGTCGCTACCAAAGCCTTGTTTTTCTTGAATTATCTTAGTAAATTTCACTTTGTAACTTTCTTTGTACCCAAGTCACTTTCAACACACAGTAACCTCGTTATGCAGTAACTTTTACCAATGAGCATACCAGACATTAGTAATCCACCACAAAAGAAATCTGTAATAATACCCCTAATCAGTTTCACCAGTCAGTTTTACCTTCAGAGTCCCTCTAGTTAGTTTCATTATCCATGAATCCATTATCAATGCAACACCTTTAGTTACTTAATTTATTTCACCCTCGTAAACCACTCCAACAACTCCACAAGTACTCCATGTACCCCAGTGCTACATTCTTCAGAATTTTAATTCCTCCTCTTTACTGACAACAGCATTAACAGCATGTTCAAACCATTTATTCAAATAGTGCATTTTTAGTAAAGTTTTTCCTAGAGAAAATTGACTTTATCAAATTTACGAAGTCGTTGTTCAGAGACCGGAATTCATAATAGAAATGTCTTCGTTACCAGTGTGGTACAGAAACACATTAATTGTTGTCCCATTTGTTGATAGGTACCATAGAACACAAAGACAAACCTTATTCCCCTGTGTACTCTTTCACACAACGAGATGTTGATTACGGAAAGATCCTATACCGACCCCCGGTGTTGCTGCCCTTCATGAAAAAGTTGTACAAATGTTTCTTCAGAGGTGAGTGATGAGTCAGTTACCACTCTTTTTGCTAGGATATGGCACTGAGAATCCCGAACAACAATAAACAACATAGAATGTAATTTTTTTGTCTTAGTGTATTTAAATTCATATTCTTTAAAACCACATTTTACCTATGCCTGATGTTGATGATGTTAATTACCTGTCTGGTGTGTGGGTGAAGACACACAGGGGCATTCACAGAAAGCTGTCTCGCTGATGCTGTTATCTGAGAAAAAGGTGCGGAGGAGAATGCACACTGGTAGCTCGGCTGAACTTGTAGCATCCTTAATACTGCTGAATTTATGTAGGCGGTCAAAATTCTTTTAAAGCTGGGTGCCTGCCATTTAAAAAAAAAGACTAGGCAAAAGTATAAGATTGACAGTAGCAGATTGAACAGATTTTTATATTATTATTGTTTTTTTAAACTTCAGGACTGTTTCATTTCTGTTGTGTGGGTATGTTATCCCTTAGGAGGCATTTGGCCTAACAGCTGTTATTATGTTCATTTTTAAATTCCTTATAATTAGCCTCTGCAAATAATCCTCCACTTCCACTTTTCAATAGACATTGTTTGCTAGTTCTTGTATTTTTTACTGGGTCTCTTTATAGATTTCTCAGAGGTAGCTTATAAATTAAAGAATAACAATTCCAGGGTCCTGAGATGTATTATATAATAGGGCCAGACAAATAGAAACATTTTCAAGAGCTAAAAAATTCTGTAAGAATAATATCAGGCAATATAATTTTATTTGGTTAAAAATGAAACAGGCAGCAACAGTTTTAGTTTTTTAGGCAACACTCTTCTGCCTGATATGTTAGTTTTTCAAACTTAAAATTGTCAAAATAAGCACCTTATATGTTAACCTTAAATAAAGTAAATAAACTCTTACAATGATAAATTTACAGACAAGAAAAAGTTTAATCTACATTTTCTATTCCACTTGATAAAACCACATTTTAAGTGAACTGCATTCACAGTGTGTATATATATATATATATATATGTTTATGTCAAACTAAATAATAGTAGCATGCATATATATATTTACATATATACACACATATATATGTATATCTCAAGCCCTTTTCTTATTGTACTTAATGTATGTATATAATATGTGTATATTTTATATATATGTTAAACTAAATTAAAGTAGCATATATATTATATCAGGGTATATTTTTGGCATAGCCTGTTTTATTACAGTTTTTCAGTTAATTTAAACAGAATGGATCTGACAGGCCTTGCATTTAGGTTTCAATAGCAGTGTGTTTCTATTTGAAGGAATCTCTTAGCTGTGGCTGTTCTGTTATCAATGGTCACTAATATTAATGACATGAATGTTCCAGTATCCATTGGCAACCACAGTACACCTGAGATGGATTTTGCTATTGACTTACTGCCCAGTGATCAGCAGCCTCCTCTGTTTCAAATCCTCGACCCAGTCCTAGAGGTTCTCTTGGGTGGGACAGTTGCTTTAGGTAAGAATTTGCCTCTTGCATTTACATGTCAGATTTGTAACTATAGCACTCTCAATTATCTGTATTGATAAGAGTATGTTGAATTTTATGCAGCACATAGTGGTGGCTCAGTGGTTAGCGCCGATGTGTGTTCTCCCTGCGTTACTTAAGCATGCATTTACTTGAGTTTTATGAATTAATATGACATATCAGTTGAAATGAAATAATATAATTGCCCATAGTTTGTAAGTATGTGTCTGGCAATGGTATCTTGTTTAATGTATCCCTTCCATTGTGCCTTGTGTTACCTTAAATAGGATCCAGGTACCCCTCATGCCTCTGTACTGGATAGATGGACCATTGTGGATTTAACCCCTGTGTTGTTTTTGGGGTTGAAGTTCCCCAGTCCATTTTCAAAATGAGGATAAATTCTATAGAATCTAGAATTTAGAACGGGAGATGTAAACTACACAATGGTTAATCTGTAAATAATCAGCATGTTCCATGTTTTTGTCCACGGCCTATATTTCTGTCTAAAGATCAATCAATCAATCACATTATTTATAAAGCACATTTCAAGACACCACATATCAACCAAAATACTGCACAGAATACTAATAAACTCATTAAAGCACAAAATTAAAAATAAATGAATAAGTAAGTCCAGGATGAATACAACAATCACATTTTAACCATTAGGTACTGCAAATGCAAATGAGTAAAAATATGTTTTCAATCTTGTTATAAAAGTAGCAATCGATATTTTGATGTAATGGAATGTGATAACTGCTAAATCGCAGCCAGCCCAGGTGCCTTTCTTGTGCCCTGTGTAGGTGTGCAGCAGTCGACTCTGCAGTCGACAGATTTGGAAGGAGATACAGCTAATTTTCAGATCGACCTGGTGCAGCCTCCGCTTCACGGCAGTCTTCTGAGAACCAGCAGTGGTGGCCAGGGAGAAATACCTGCAAGTATGTAACTGCAACATTACCTGCCATACATTATACCATTTTGTACCTATAGGAAATCTCAAGGAATTAACAATGTTTCTTTGCTTTAACACTGTTGAAAACTGTCAGTGATTAATTCCACATTACCAGTTAGCTTAGTTAGTCAGATAATATCTGCAGAACTGAAAAGGAATCTGCTTGTTAACTGTTGATTGGAGTTCCTATGGTTCTGAACTTCTTTAGCAGTAAGGATGAGTTTCACTATGAGTGTCTGCGTTCAGCTGCTATTTCTTCTGCTTGACAGGCAATACATTTAGTGTGGGTGACATCACACAGCATCTCATTCAGTATGAGCATGCGGGAAAGAACACTGAAGACGATGCAATGACGTTCATTGTGACCCATGGTTCCTCTCTTATGATAACAATGGTGAAGGTGAAAGTTCTGGTGCCGGGCAAAAGAGGCAACGGGCCCAGTCTGAACAACAACACGATCCTGTCCATGGAAGTGTTAGAAGGGAGTAGCACCCCAGTGATGCACACACATCTGGCCTACACAGTGAGTGTGGATAAACATTGGTATGAATGTAAATTAAACTCCACCTGTGGAAATATTTGAGTCCCTTTTCAGCCATTCTTTTAGATAAAAGATCTTTGTCTCAGACAAGGGGCAAAGCTGCTGCTCTTTGCTGCAGATGATCGCACAGAGCATGGACTCATTAGTCCTGTCATGCTCTGTTAAACAGTTAATAAGGCCCATTTAATGAGTCTCAGTAGGCATGAGAAGAGAGACAAAATTGAGTCCTTTTCCCCGCTGTATCTCTGTATAACTTGCTGAGAATGGGATTTTGTTTTGTTTTTCATTCCATGGGGAACTGGTATATAAAACTTAAACCTGCATGCAGATTTTCATACATTATTTTGTTACAGTTCTCAGATCAGGTTTGTCGCGAAAGCGTGTCAAGACAATAGACTAAATAAAACATTGAATTTGCACAGGATGACACTTCTACAAATACGAAAATTAAGATTCTTCTGGTGCAATTGCCCAAGTATGGTGTTCTTACCTGGAACAGTTCAGCTACAGATCACAAAGAACTGAAAGAAAACTCATTCTTTACAATAGAGGACGTCGACCGCCAGAGGCTATGGTACTCACTAATTTCAGTGTTGGGGGGGGGGGTTCTGTTTTTTTGTCCCCCATAAATGTCCATAATTGTACAATGGAGGTATACATTTTTCATAATATTTTTTATATTTTGGAATTCACTTTCAGGTGAAATTCATTAGATACAACCAAAGAGTACTGTTATTTGAATATTAATTAGACTGGTATAATTGTTTAGATCCAGTGTTATGCATTGTGATCTTAAACAGTTATATTTTTAAAAGTTTATGGTCCGCTGGTACAGTAAATGAAAGGCTTTCAGAGACAGGTATAAGTGTGCATGAGAAGATTCATATTAAATTAAACAAGTTAGGTATTTAGGTAGTGCTCTGCTGAGATTCTCATATTGACGGTATCATCATTCTCATTAGCATGTCATCAGAATAAATTAACATGTACAGTGTTTATTGATATATTACAGCTCAAAAACTACAGGAATTCTAATTGGCTTATCTTGTGGTTTCAGGTATATTGCATCTGAATGTGGAAATCTTCCTGTTACTGACACATTCCACTTCATTGTCTGCGACGGGAATGACAAATGCCATGACAACCAGACGTGGTCTTTAACAATCACGACTTTGCCAAAGCACCCAGGAACCAAAGTAGGGAGAGTTTAAATTGTATTGTTGTAAAATGCAACACCTGGATTAGTGCTATGAATGAAAGCTTGTAACTGCAGTAAGTTCTGTAATGCACAATTGGAGCTCAAGTTACTCGCCGTTTTATGTAGTGTAGCAAGCTGTTCATGATTTTTAACACGAATTATTAAATTATCACTGCATTCAATATACTACTACTACTACTACTAATAATAATAATAATAATAATGCATTTTTGTAAGGAAACAATATGTAGTCCTTTATGGTACAGTGATGAACTAGACAAATGATCTGCTAATTTCACAAAATCTGATCATTTTAATAGCATTGTTTTTGGAAATTTTGAAGGCTTTATTTATCCTATATAACAAACATACTTCAACAAAAGATTTGCTGTTGCTTGTAATGTACCAGAAATAGTTGGGGTGAAACTTAAGCCACCATTAGTGTAGCCTGCCTGCTACCTGTTATGAAATGAAAGTAAGATTTTAAACTGCTGTCCTGAAAGGGGAGTAACTGTTGTACTCTTCCTAAGGTGCTTAATCGGGGCATAGCGACTGAAGCCTTTTGCCTTGTGCAAAATTATATATTATACTTTTAAGCACCACTTGATACAACACTGCTTAAATCTTATCTTAAAGAGAGTGGTTTACTAAATTTGTATTTAATCAATAATTATTATTAGTACTGAACAAGTGTGCTACTCAGGGAAAATTCAGCATTTCATCATAATGGTTTTTGAAATGATTATTTATCTGTCGTAATGACTATTGTATTCCATTGTTATTTTAATCATTTACCCCTTCACTCTAATTTCTCTGCCAGATGGGGGAAAACAATGACCCTGTTAAGTCAGTCGACATTATCTGGGATGGGAGCTACGTGGTCATCACCAGCTCCTGTCTTACCCTGCTGGACCTCGTTGTTCCAGACAACAAGTTCGTCTTCACCGTTGAGAAGCAGCCGTCCCTTGGTCTGTCCTAGTAATGATACTGTCCCCTTGTAATATCATATCCAGTATACCTTATCCATATACTTCTATATTAAGGACCAACTTTCACAGCAGCTGATAAATCTCATGTCATTTCACATTGTGCTATTTAATTTATCTTTTATCCATCTGAATTTGTGGATGAGAAGTGGAAATGTATAACTGATCTAGTTTTACTATCCTGGTTTCTTGAATTTCCTCTATGTGTGTAGAGTTTTCGTATTCTCCCATTTCATACAGGTGCTCTCATTCACTCTCACAATATAATGACTGATATGTCTAATTGAAAAGCACATTGTTTTTGAGGTGAGACTACCAATGTCAGACTTCCTCATCATACGTTACAGTGCTGGGAACCAAAGTTCACTCAGTCCTCATGTAATCCAACAAAGAACTTTCATAAAATTTCCAAACCTCACCCAGTCAGAAATATGCTTTTCAACTGGTGTGTCTAAATTGCCCATAATATATGACTGTGTGTGTGAGAGTGTGTGTGTTTGCCCTGCTATGGTCTGGCATCTATGGCATCCCTGAGCCTACTGCTTTATGCTGCTTGGGATAGGCTCCATGCCCCCCTCAGCCTGTTATGGATAAGCCGCGGGAAGGTGGATGGATTCTTGAAATAGCTTGCATGTGAATTTTCTTTGTTTACTGCATTTGGAACCCACGCATTTTGAAAATCCAGAAATGTGAGGAGGAATGATGCCAACCAGAAAGTTCAGAACTTTGAAACCAGGGCACTTTTTGGTTGTGGTCTTTCACAGGCAAACTGTGCAGGCTGAAGTTCTACTCGCAGCCGTTGGAGAATGGGAGTGTCCTTCTCCAGGGATCTAGCTTCAGCTATCAGGATGTGTTGGACAATCTACTGGTGTACCTCCCAAATAACCTAACTTTGGGGACAGACATGGTGCTCCTCTCTGTGACTGATGGACAGCACATCAAGACAGCAAGGCTGGAATTCAGCATATGTGCAACCAAGAACAAAGAGCCAACAATGATTGTCAACCAAGGCCTTCAGCTTACCACAGGTCCATTGATGACATCATCCTATACAGCACTCAAATAAGTGTTGTCTTGGTGAGCAGAAGTATTGGTACGTGTTGCAAGGTCACATATTTATGCTATTTCTGTTCTACAGGGTCTAAAGCTAAGATCACCGATCGACATCTGAGAGGCAGTGGTTCAAACCTAACTTACATCATGACCAAGGATCCCAGTCTCGGGATGTTGCATCTTTCCAAAAATGGAAACGTGACCCAGATATCTTCAAAGGGTCCAGTTAAAAGCTTCACACAGGAAGATATCAACAAAGGTATATGGGCATGCCTTTTAACCAAAACTTTTGATCTGAGCATGTAATGAATGGCAAGATGATCATTGCTGGACCCTGTTGGAGATGCAGGCATAAGAGATTTGAAGTATATGCTAAGGATGCAGTCTTTCAATTAGGATTTGTAGAATATGTACATGGAAAGGAGGAGGATGACGGAAACTTCACTTTCAAGTTTAACCTCAGCGATTCTGAAGGAAAGAAACTGACTGAGCAGTCCTTCCTCATCAGTGTAATTGGTATGTATGCATTATCGTCTTTGTCACTCAAACTCCATATCAGTGATGCTTTTTACAATGTAAAAGTTGGCAGTTTTTGTTATTTTATTATGTGGTATTATAGAACTACTCAAAATACCTATGGCACTATAATAATCAACTGTTCAGATTTCTTTACCATCTTTTTTTAATGGTATTAACTATGTTTTATTCTTCTGTACAAATGCAAACTTTTTAGAAAAAAAAGGTAATAGCAAGGTGTTTATTATTTTATTACACAAAGTGCTAAAGGTCACATTATGCCTGGCAAGGGCAGCGGGCATGTTTTAGTTTGAAAAGGTGAGCTTTTGTTGTAGGGGCTGCATGCATATTTCGTGGTCCACTATTGCCTAGAGCAATTTTTCCCAATCCGGTCTTCAGGGACCCATTGACACAAACAGTACACATTTTAGCTGCTTCCATTCTCCTTACTATCTGGTAGGGAGCTGGGAGTGAGCAAAAACGTGGACTGTATGTTTGTCCCCAAGGACCGGATTGGGAAACACTGCCCTAGAGGATAGCTGGCCCCCATCTGAAGTACTTAGCAATGGTCTGGTGCTAGAACAGTCTATGAAAAAGATGGCCCCCCACCCGGACAGGGAGCCGCTGGAGCTGGGGCTCTGCATTTCAACACCAAGCAAGCAGGGCCACCTGCATGCACACATACAGTGATCCCTCATCTATCGCGGGGGTTGCATTTCAAAACCCCCTGCGAAAGGTGAAACTCCACGAAGTAAAACCACATGTTTATATGGTTATTTTTGTTTATTTTAAGCCCTTATGAACCCTTTATATTCTCTTAGATATTAGGTAAGATTCGTTTTGTATGTAATTATGTATGTAAACACACTGTTTATATA
>JAAGVU020000113.1:12702287-12715404 GCA_011763525.2 Mormyrus iriodes | reverse complement strand
TGGCCATTTTCTATACTTTTACAACATAAGCAATTAAGAAATAACATGTATTGTCCAGGAACAAAATTTGTGTTACAGAGCGTTATCATAATTATGCCTAATGCTGAGGTAAATGACATTTCTTAAAGTAACCACGTAAGTATGGTTTCAGCTTACCACTATGCTGCCTGCTCTGTAAATGAACTAAGAAAACATTACAAACCTTTCAGAAGTCTCCAAAGAGTTTGATAGAGTTGGTACTAAGGCAATTTTCACCACAGGATGTGACTTTTACCCGGGTCTGGTCCCTAGAGACTGTGACATTGTTTCATATGTTTCCTAGTCTCCCTCCTACATTTTCTTTATTTTCATGTAGTTACGTATATTGATTGTTGTATCTAAATATGTTTTGAATTTATCGCCTACCCTGGACCCTGCACTTGACCAGATTTCAGCGTATCACCCAGATTATCTTCAGGCAAAAATATGAGCCCATTAATTTGACAACCCAGTAACCATGAATCATCTAACACTGACTGTCGGAAATTATATTTAGTTATTAAGTTATATTGTTGTTAAATGTTTAATATTTTATAGATAAAATAAGGCAGGAAAGAAAAGAATTTCTTTCAGAGATACACTGTGGAACAGGTATGAGGTGATGTGTGACTGTGGATTAGGACTCTATGGTCAGGATCAGAAGGTTGGCAGTTCAGATCCTGTGGTTGGAAGAATGGTTTCACCATTGTGCACTTATGTAAGGCCCTTAACCCCAGTTGCTCTAAACACTGGCTGACCCTGTCGTCTCAATTGCCTGTCATTTTGAATAAAAACCTTCTGATATATTGGGTGTTTTTGGTACATTGATCTATCATATGAATAGCTGAATATTTTATCTGTCCCTCTACCATAGATTAACTTTAATCATGGAGAAGACACTGCAGTATGCACCATTGTTATCAAGGACAACCAGGTGTTTGAGAATATTGAGAGCTTCTACGTGGAGCTGAGCAGGCCAGTCTGTGTCCTGCTTGGTGTGGCATTTCAAACTGTGGTCCACATTGTTGACATGGAGGACAGACCCACAGTGCAATTCCAAAAGTCTGTTTACCACATCAGTGAGGGTGCTGGTTTTCTGTCTGCTACTGTTGAGAGAAAGGGTTAGTATGTTATAAGGAGAAATATTCTAGTTTATGTCCTTCTCTATTTATATCGGACAAAAGTTTAAGGTTCTATACTGTCAGAAAAGGTACAGCCCAGGTACAGTTTTGTTTCCCAAGGTACAAACAACGTTAATGTACCCCCAATGGTACAAAAATGTTCATTAATGTCCATTTCTGTAACTTAAATTTCACTAAAAGGTACATTTACTTACAGCTAAGGTATAGTTGCCAGACCCTTGAGGGTCAGCCCCAGTGAAAAGTAATTGTACCTTCAATTGTAATTTTAAGTAATTGTATCTACAAATTGGTACTTTTTCTTCTGACAGTGTACATCATTTGTAATATTTGTGATCTATGCAGTCATAGCTTTCATACATATACAATACTGTGCAAAAGTCTTGGGTAATCAAAGAAAATGGTTAAAATTATCTTCATGTTGGTGTAAAAACATGAAGTGTGGTGTAAAATGCATTAGTATATAAATGCATAATATAGTATATTTCAAAACCTCTCAAAATCATCCCAGCATGTGCAGTACCCAACCAATGTACTCATGTACTGTTGTTGACTCAACCACTAGCATATTCTGTCTGACTACTCAATACCTTACTGTTTGTGATTTAACTAATTAAGTTAATTAATTGAGTTGGTAGTGAAATTTAATGAATACATGTTATGGCTGGGGTGCCCCTGAGTAGAGGTTTGGGAACTGAAGAGATGTTCTTCTAGACATCCAACAAGATATCAATAACTATTTGGAGAATCTTCAACAAATGTTTTAAAAGTTCACAAATTCTTGTGATTCTTCACTGTAATCATTTATTTGCATATATTCTGATGTTAAATTGTACTTTTTCTGAGAAAATAAACATTTATTATCCAGATAAATAGTTTTAAACATTTTCTTTGACCTCACTTCTTTAGACGTTTACACGGGATATTGGCTCGTATTTCCCCTGATGGGATAGCTGGGGTTCAGTGGATCTTGAGTTCAGGGCCCTTACACTGTTCTGTTCAGTTGGTTCTTTTGATTCTGATCTATGAAATGTATTTTGTCCTGTTTAGGTGACACCAGCAGCATTGTGTCTGCACTGTGCCATGCTATGTCAGGGTCCTCTTGGGAAAGTTGGACACGTGCTCTGGAGCCTAGTGCTGATTTCAGCATCCATGGGATGGCCATCACAAAGAGGATTATTTTCGGGGTTGGTGTGAGCGAGTCCACCTGCGACGTGAAGTTAGATGACAGTGCAGAGTATGAAACATTCAAGGAGTTTGGGCTGGTTCTGTCCAAGGCCTCAGACAATGCCCATCTAGGGCAGATAACCATTGCCAAAGTGGTGATTGATGGACGTAATGAGGTCCCTACTGCATTTCTGGGAAATGCCTCTTTTACATATGCGGAGGATGCAGGTGAAGTAAATGCAAATGTTTTATATCCTTAAATCTAACCGGGAACTGAAATGAAACAATAAGGAGTTTCTGAGGAGTTTATTGTTCTTTCTGTAATGGTACATTTGTTCACGCAGGCACCATAGAGATTCCAGTCTTGCGAGAAGGCAGCAACCTCTCTTCGATGGCGTCTGTGTGGTGTGCCACGAGGCCCTCAGATCCCCTGTCTGCCACACCTGGTGTAGACTACATCCCCAGCTCCAAAAAGGTGGAATTCATGCCTGGGGAGAAAGAGCAGGTTTGGTGGATCATATTCAGTGTATTTAAAGATAATATGGAATTGTTTAAACAGAGGCTTTACTTGTCCTTCCATGTGGGACTGGAGGAAGGAGAGTGGCCAGCCAGATGCTAATAAAATAATTACCTTCAGAGCAATGCTTCTAGGTCAAAAGAGGAATCCTTCCATTGCACAGATTGCAAATTTTGTGATTTGTGGTATACCAAGGTCGGGGTTACTGGGGTGAAAGCAAAACCGGGTGTATCAATAAATGCAAATTAAAGAGAATAAACCACATTGGAACAAATCAATATGGATGAAATTGGTCACCTGATCCTTCCTCATGAGACAAGCTGGGGACACACTACCTGTAAGCTTCATTGTGATGTAGCAGGGCTAAACTGAGTTTAAAAAGTCTAAATTTAAACGGAAGTTGCCTTGTTGTACATAAGAGAAATTACACCTGCCTTTGCATTTACAGACGTGTAGTTTGGCAATAAAGGATGATGCGCACAGCCCAGTCATTGAGGGGATGGAATCCTTTGTGGTATTCCTCAGCTCACCAGAGGGGGTGATGCTCACTGAACCATTTGAGGCAGCAGTAATCATCGTAGACACCTTTCAGGACAGTATGTATCCTTAATCTCATAGGAATGGATAATGCCTGTTTTATATATTTATGGTGTAGCAATTTTTGTCTGCTGCATTTATATTTTTAGTTCCCAGTATGCAGTTTGAGGAGGCCGTCTATTCTGTGAAGGAGACAGCACGCCTTCTGCACCTCCCTGTAGTCCGCTCTGGAGACTTGACTTTCACCTCCTCTGTCAGATGTTACACTGAGAGCCTGTCAGCCTCGGTGGTGGAAGACTTTGGGGAAAGAAGAAATGGTGATGAGTCACGCATTACCTTCCTGGTGGGAGAGAAGGTAGTGCTTTTGTGGATTTTAGAAGGAGTTCCAATCATTCGTGATTATTAGTCTGCTGGTTCAGTACTCAGGACTGGTCCAATTGTTGTACCTTTGAGAGGTTCTTAAGTTACACTAATTCAGTAGACATGATATACCCCAGGGACAGATCTAGAACACTTTACATTGAGTGGCAAGAGGGTGGCATGTAAATTTTAAGGAGTTGCAACACAAAAACATTCTTTCAGATGTATTATCTGTTTGATTTTTAGTAGAATTTATGCTGGAGTTTTATTGAATATAATAACAATAATTTGTTGTCTACTTTTCTCCCACTCCCTTTGCACAGATCTAGTTCAGCGTTCTAGCCTGTTTTAGCCCAGTTTAAGTAGCCTGCCCCTGCTATTTGAAAAATCCCTACATGAAATAAAATGCTTAAAAAACCTGAGCAACTTTCACAAACATGGTCTAGTTTTCATCCTGACAGTCATGAGATGCTAACCAAATGTAAATCGATTTCTAAAAGATTTTAGTACATGGATAAGCTTTAAATGAAAACTTGCACTCACAGAAAAAGTATTGTGGTATTCTCTTGGAATGATAAGCATTTTGGAGACCCCTGCCTGGTCAAAAACATCATTTCGAAAGCTCTGACCCTTGAGAACAATTGATATAAATCTTGTCTCGGTGTCTGGTCAGCTTTTTCCACGCCATGTCCAAGTTACCTAGTCTTGAAAACTACAAATTAAAGTGTAAAAAGTGCTTTACCTTTGTTTAATTGTAGTTATGCATTTATTTTTTTTTTGCTTAATTCCATTCCTGATTTTGTATCGTAATTTTTAAAAGTATTCCTGGCATGCCCTCACTGAGTGGCCAGCTATGGCTATAATGACAGTGACCAGCACTATGAAGCTGTTCTGCAGCATAGTGTAAAAATAAGGTGGGGCTTATGATATGTCGTTAATCTCATATTATTACTGGCTATTCATTTCTTTCTGTTTTGAGGAGCTGCAGGTTTTTGGGTGGCCGAGAGGAAATGGAGGGTCGTAGCATTGGCATCATTAGGTCCGATCACTAGGGGCTATAGCCCTGAGTATTCCCCCCCCCCCCAATGTCAGTCTTCCTTCAAAAAAAAATAAAAAATGTCAAGCCCCGGGTAAACTTGATTTAACTCCTGATTTTTTTCAATGGCTAGAAATGCCCCGGGTCAGTAGTCTCCATGTTACAAGGTGCTTGGATGAAAACCCTTGCCATTTTGTGAAAGCTGAATGGATTGCCCCGTATGAGGGCTCACTTTATTCAGTAAGCTGAGAGTGTTGTGAATTATGTGGACATGCAGTATATATGCTGAAATCCATGGAGAAATACAGATGATGTGACAGTTGCAATATAAACAGGTATTTTTTTAGCTTGTGTTTGGACTAAAGGACTATGACAGATATTGATCATTGGACCCTTACAGAGATCAACATACTTTGTGCAGTGAGTGTTATGTTATTCATGTAAGCATACAGGAAGTGCACATTTCGACTGGCAGCCATATTGAAATGTTATGAAATTTATATTAGTATAATTAAGTCATTTTTGGACAGAATTTTATTACAGTATGAAATTTTTGAAGTCTAGAAAGTAGTAGACATATCACCCTAGAGGGTTTCCCTAGAGGCTGCACAGGCTAACAGAAAAGCACACACATTGCTATTATTTTTTAACTCCACATTTGGTATGCAAAGGTATCAATGCATGTGAATGTGAGTTATAATGGTGATACCCAGCAGTGCTGCTGCACCTAGTCTACACATGTCTGTCTGAATCTGATTGAAGTCTTACCCTGTCATTAGCTTAGTGATTATTCCACAGATAAACCTAGCAACCCTTGCCCGCTAAGGGAAAAAAAGAACAAAGGAAAGGAACAGAGCCATAAGATCCGGCTCCCTTCAGAGAGCCATTATCACCATCACTACCCAAGAGGAAATGGAGGGGAGACTGGGCTGGAGTGGAATAAACCATGCCTGCATGGTACTCTGAGCCTGGGAGATTCAATTTGATGGGCCCTAAGTCAGGAGAACTTTTATGAAAATTAATTATTAATTCTGTTGAGTTGCAGATGCCACCCTGCAGATCTGCCACTGTTGTACCCACAGTCGTAGCAGGAAGCTTTATTGCAAATTTACCTTGGTCACAAGTGACTGCTAAGCAAACAAAATGTAATCCAGTACAATCCAGCTTTTTAAGTGAATTGTTTTCTCCAAGGTGAAAAACTGCACTATCTATATCCATGATGACTCAGTCTTCGAACCCCAGGAAACGTTTCGGGTACACTTGGGAGATCCAGAGGGGGGCAGATCCACTGGGGCACTGGTGGGCATGAATCGTGTTGTTACTGTCACCATCACCAATGATGAGGATGGTAAGTGAAGGAGTTTGTGTAGACCAGGCTTTCCCAGTTTCGGCCCTGGAACGCCAGTCTGCAACACAGTTCACAGATTTCCCGTCCCTAAATAAGGTGTGTTTGAGCAGGGAAATCTGCAAACTGTGTTTGCGGCTGGCCTTAGACTGACGATGTGACAGAAAAAGGTAGTTAAAGCATCTGCAAAATTTTAGGCAAAGAAAGTAAATTAATGGCAAAGTGATTATCTGATTGGTGTGCTACTTGGATGGTGCGCGTCTGTTTTATACACACATACATTTGCTGATACCAGAGCTTGTACAAGGTCACTCACATTGTAATTAAACCCTTACTGCCTTTTGAAGTAAATTAAATAAATAACACTCTGGGTATGGGATTTTCACTGGGGTTGTTTCGCTAGCAGTGTCTGCTGTCTCCTACAGTTCCCACAATTGAATTTGAAAAGGCAACATATCAAGTACCAGACCCTGTATTTTCTGAGGACACACAGGTTCTGGGCATAAAAGTGATCCGAAGAGGTGATCAGAATCAGACTTCTGTGGTGCGTTGCAGCACCAGGGATGGCTCAGCCCTATCTGGTGTGGACTACAATCCCAAAAGCATGGTTCTCCAGTTCAATCCTGGTCAGTCTTTCTTAAGCTAATAACCTGCAACATGTATTTAATTGCAAATGTATTCACTGCTGTTGTAGTTATGCCTAGTTACATTTGGAGATATAAGATTTGATTGCTTTTCTGTAAAGCTTACTTTGCTTGTATAATTTATTAGTGTAATTAATGTGTAGCATTTTTGCTTATAAAAAGTATAGTATATGAAGAATTTCTGTCTTTTTTTCCTGAAGGAATGGACCATTTTGTCTTTAACATTGAGATTTTGTCCAGTGAGGACCAAGAGTGGCACAAGTCATTCTCAGTTATATTAGGTCCTGATGAACCTCTGAAGGCGGTACTTGGAGAGATCACCATGGCAACAGTGACCATCCTTTATCAGCAGTCATCAGGAAATCTCATTCTTCCTGCCCCTCCCATTGTATGGGTTAATTATCACTTAGTACATGAAACAAGACATGTATTATAAAAGCTTTAAGGGGAACTGTGTCCTTTTGATATCTTATTAATAAGATATGATAAAGTTAAACTTAACGTTGTGTTCATGCTCAGACTACTGATTTTTTTTCCCTACAGGCCACAGCTTATGCTGACTGTTCAAAAAGTCATTCAAGCACTTCTCTGCTACATATATTGCACTATAAACATTTCCACTACCTACATATTTTTTACTTAATTAAAACTAGCTGGGCATTTCTTTGTAAAAAATGCACTGCTATGTTTTTCTCAAATGATCAGAATTGGATTTTTTTTAGTTTTTGTATTTCTGTTGACGGAAACAAATGTCTGTTTAATAATGTAAGCAAATCTTGTGAACTGAGCCGCCTTGGTTTGTGCATTTTGCAGGTGGTCTCCCTGTCTGATTACGACCATATCCAAGAGTTGCCAAAAGAAGGCACTTTGAAGTCTCCTTCATCAGGATACCCCCTAGTATGTGTGATCCCATGTGATCCCCACCATCCCAAGTACTCTGCGATGAAGGAACGCTGCAGGGAGGAAGGGATCAACCACACCTCCATCCACTTTGGCTGGGAGGTGGCAGCTCCAACGGGTACAAGTGGGACCAGGTCCCCATTTGAGAGAGTAACAGACAGCACTCCTTATACTTCTGCCAATCACATGGTAAGTCACAGGTCGTATTAACTGCATCTGTACTGTAATACCTGCTGTGTGGAATGTTCTCCAACAATGGTCTTAGCTTCTATAAAGTAGTTTTAAATTTTGATTAAATCACATGTGAAACCATACACTCATTCCTGCATGATATCAGTGACAATGAATGGGGGGTGACTGGATATCAGTAACTCTGAGTGGGTGGTGATTGGTTATCAGTGATGATGGATGGGTGGTGGTTGGATATCAGTGATGAAGGATTGGTGGTGGTTGGATGTAAGTGATGATGGATGGGTGGTGATTGGATATCAGTGATGATGGATTGGTGGTGGTTGAATTTAAGTGATGATGGGTGGGTGGTGATTGGGTATCAGTGATGTCATATCCATATCATATCCATTACAAGAGATATTGAACACATTTTTTTTTTATAAATTAAGTTTTGTGTTAATGATTTTGCCCAACTGTAGGCTAATGTAAGAGTTCTAAGCATTTTAAGGTATGCTATAGGTTAGGCTATGATGTTTCTTAGGTTAGGTGTACTGTATTAAAATGCATTCTCACCATAAGATTTATCGTAACGTAACCCAGGGAGAGGATGTATTTCAGTTAACTATTCAAACACTTGTTTAATTATGAAACACATAAGACATATATGTCAAATGAATATTTACAGTTTAACTTAAGTGATTACTGATTGCTACGATGGGTTGGCGCCCCATCCTGGGTTGTTCCCTACCTTGCACCTGTAGTCTCCGGTATAAACTCCGGACCCCCCGCAACCAGGTACAGGATAAGCAAGCGGTTACAGAAAATGGATGGATAGATGGATGGATTATTGATTGTTTATGTTTATGAAAATCTGAATTGCTATCTTTCCCCCACAGTCCAAAAACATGATAAGGTGAATTAGAATCGCTAAATTGTTCCTAGGTATGGATGTGTGTGTGAATGGTGAGTGTGCCCTGCGATGGGTTGGCGTTCCATCCTGGGTTGTTCCCTGCCTTGCACCCATAGCTTCTAGGATAGGCTCCGGACCCCCCGCGACCCTGAATAGGACAAACAGTTATAGAAGATGAATGAAATACTATCCAACACATTGGGTTGTCGACCCTGCTTCTTGCAGGCAACAGTATGCAGATGTCTACGCTTTTCCTCCTTTTTAAAAAGGTTATTATTGGCTTACACTAATAACCTTATTAAAGAGGAAGAGAATTAAATAGATTTAATTAGCATAATAATTACTTTCATGGAGCACATAATTGCTCTGGTAGGCAGAAAGCTGGCACATGTTGTGCCCTGTCAAGACGGGGGTTGAAAACCACTTGTTTAATGAAATAATAAGTAGGCTCACCATATTCAATTTCTGGTCGCCTGCACATCTGCTCTTTTTAAATTCCATTCCATTCTTCTGGCCTAATTGTTCCATTTTGTAATTTATTTTCTGTACTTTTTAATGCCAATGCATTTATAACATTATTTTTTTCACTAATATGGCTATTACTTAGTTCTTCACATTAAATCATCTGATACACTGTATCAGAAGCTAAAAATTTGACTAATTCAGGGAAACATCGGCACTCCAACACATGCCGGCAACTGTGTTTTGTAGTGTTAAAGTATGTTGAAGTGGCTCCAGAGCCCAAGGAGAGACTCATACTCATCTCCGAATCCAAATGTAACCCTACAGCAAACAGGACAAGGCTGAAGTGAATCTTCTAGCATCACTAATTAAACAGTTTTCCCTCTGTTTGAGCTAATCTTCATTTATAGTACTTAAACATTTAACCTATATTCAAAATTATTCAAATTGCTTATTAACATGCTTGATTGCAGCTTGACTGGTATAAGAGATACTTGAGGGGGACGGCACGGTAGTACAGTGGTTAGCACTGTAGCCTAACACCTCTGGGACCAGGGTTTAAGTTTCCGCCTGGGTTCTAGGTATGTGGAGTTTGCATGTTTCCTCTGGGTACTCTGGTTTCCCCCCACTGTCCAAAAACATGCTGAGGTTAATTGGAGTTTCCAAATTGCCCATAGCTGTGTGTGTGTGTGCCCTGCGATGGGTTGGTGCCCCATCCTGGGTTGTTACCTGCTTTGCATCCTTGGCCTCCAAGATATGCTCCGGACCCCCCATGACCCCAAATGAGATAACCAGATGCAGAAAATGGATGGATGGAAGAGATTCTTCACCAGTGTTTTATGTCCAACATGTGGTATGCAATTGTGTTTTTTTTGTCGTACAGGTGCTGGACAGTATTTACTTTAGCCGACGCTTCCATGTGCGCTGTGTGGCCCAGGCCTTGGAAGGGGTCAGCCCGCTGGGCACCCCACTGAGGAGCAACACTGTCACCATCAGCAGCGAGGGCTCCATCTGTCCAGCCCCAGTGCCTGTGGGAGGCGCCAGGGCTTTCCACGCCCAGTCTTTCATTGCCACACTCAAATACCTGGACGTTAAGCACAAAGAACATCCCAACAGGTCAGCTGCCGCTTCCCTATGGAAGATGCGAGATTCATTAGATTAAATTTTAGGCTAGCACTAATAGTGTTTAAAGGTATTTTCTCTATACATATCAAGAATAGAAATACTAAATAAATGAATATTTATGAGGGCTTGACCAATCTATATTAGCTGGCCGTTAAAACCGGTCGATATTAAGGCTCCACAAATTTATTGGCATTGTTGGGAAACATAGAGAAGCTACTGATAGTGTCTCATTACACATTGATCATGAGAAAGTGTGCCCTCTGGTTGGGGAAAATGCTGAGTAGCTATGCTTCCTGCATTTTAACTTAGCTCCAGGGGTAGATTAACTTCTCTGAGTGCCCTAGGCTGACATGGGTAGGGGGCCCCCTAAGTGGGCCATTTCAGCTACTTTTGGGAGCTGAAAGAGAAACGAGGGAATTAAAAATTATGGAACATCAATAATATGCTAATCAACGTGCGGGGTGCCAGCGGTAAAACATACTGATCAGGGTGGGGGCGGGAATGCTGTTGGTAAAATTTGCAATTGGGGGGGATCGCACCTGCGGATTCATCTGGCAAATTTAAGATACATTATAGAAGGTAAAATTTTAACCAAAATAGAAATGATTTGGAGTGGACATTGCACTGAGATCAGCAGGAGCCCAGGGTTCTTTGTACCTCGCCCCCCCCAAATTCCACCCCTGCTTAGCACTCTTAGCTGTGTTAGCCAGGGTTTGTGGCTCAGCAGATTGGAATACTGTACGTGTTATACAAAGGTCGTCAGTTCAGATCCCAGGGTCGGCAAAGTGATATCAGCATTGGGCCCTTGAGCATGGCCCTTAACCTCTAATTGCTCCAGGCACTGGCTGACCCTGCTTTCACAAAAAATATATGTCTATGAATAAGAGTATCTGTTAAATAAACGTGAAATGGACAAATTGCATTGTGAGCTTACCTAAATGTAGGAAGTCTTTACCTTTTCTAAACTGAGCTAAGCAAAAAAAAGGGCGGGGGGGGGTGCATAGACTATGCCACGCCTCACTCCTTAACTAACCCCAAAATAGATACCAAGAAGTCAAAACCAAAAAGTATCCATACTCTGTTTTTGTCTGTGAGGACAGTTCATTTGTAAGGTGCTTTTGTTAGGTAGAACAGACAATTCACTTTACATATCCTCTTGTTTGAGAATTCACCATTTTTATAGTTTATTTTCTTGTTTTAAGTTTAACTTATAATGAGGTTTGTTTTCTTTTATTTTAAGAGTTTGTGAGTTTCTGCTGTTTGAGTTTGACATAATCATATCAGTTTGTTTAACTTAAACGTTGGTGTCCAATTTTGGTTACCATATATAAAATGAAACTACTTTGTTGGCCCGAATATAAAATGACCCCCCACTTTTTGGCAACTATTTTTAGAAAAAATGTTTTTGGAATACCAAATCTTAACTTTATAAAGGAAAATAATTTTATGTTTAAAAACATGTCATGAGTTACCCAGCAACCACAGACAATCGTATTACAATAAGTATATTGAACGGCAAACATTCCAAAGGACAAATGTATTATTTGGGGGGTGGGGAGGAAGGTACATAATGAATATATTAGAAACACCACAACACTTGAGGGCACAGAATGTTTTTGATGCAGAAGACCCACATGAAGATGGTAAAAAAAACATATGGAAGAGAAAGGTTTAACCATATTAATAAAGGATATGACAGCTCTTTTAAAATGAATGTTACTATCTTTATTAACAGCCACAATTGGTTTAAGACTAGCAGCGGCACAGCCAGGGAAGCCAAAAATTTACACAACACTCAGGGATACACAGTAAACACACGCATTGCTAGTGTTGCCAACTGTTACACATCTGGCGTGACACTCACACAAAAAGTCTTATGCCAAATCTATATTACAGTAAGTCAAAATACTCATTAAAAAATATATTTTCTATTCCTTTTTTGCCTATACCTCAAATATAAAACAACACCACTTTTCCATATTTATTTTGAGGAAAAAAAACCTGTCTTATATTCAGGCCAGTACAGTAGTCAATATCAGTTATTTGAATTTTGTAGAATTGGTATCATTAACAATAATTTATGTAACAGTTGGACCCTAGTATTTATGACGAGAATAAAAAGGACATACACAAGAATGAATAATTGACTGATATTTTCCCTTCAGGATCCACATCTCAGTGCAAATCCCACACCAGGATGGCATGTTCCCCTTAGTGTCTACAATGCCCCTGAACAACCTACACTTGCTGCTGTCTGAGTCCACGTATCGCCGGCATCATATGTGTTCCAATCTTGTTACCATCAAAGATCTGCATGGCATTACAGGTGAGTAGGGCTCCATCAATTCATCCATGTAAATTTAAAAAAATGAAACCTTCCAACTTCTTTTCCAGTACAGGGTCACATTGGGTGCTAGGTAGCCTATTGGAGGCAGCATAGGGCACATGGTGAGAGTATACCCTGGATGGGATGAAGAATTAAAAAAAAAAAAAAATTTACATGAGAACTTAATGTTGCTCTACAGCTGTTAACTAAACCAGAAAATGAATCAATAATAGCTATGTATTGCATTAAATAATCTTTCTTTTAATAATATGTTATACTTGCATTCTTTCAAAAAAACTAACCAATTAGTAACAACCATGGGGCGGCACGGTGGTTAGCACTGTTGCCTCACACCTCTGGGATCAGGGTTCACGTCTGCGCCTAGGTTCCATGTGTGTGGAGTTTGCATGTTCTCCCCGTGTCGTTGTGGGGTTTCCTCCGGGTACTCCGGTTTCCCCCC
>JAAGVU020000113.1:12682744-12702187 GCA_011763525.2 Mormyrus iriodes | reverse complement strand
CGCAGCCTCCGGGATAGGCTCCGGACACCCCGCGACCCGAAATGGAATAAGCGGTTCTGGAAAATGGATGGATGGATAGTAACAACCATGTTTATCTACTTCTGTTTCAGAGACAGGTTTCTTGGACAATGTGATCTTCGACACGCTGTCCCTGAGTGCAAGCTATGACCGCCCTTATCAGTTCAATTCTAGCTTGAGGGAGGCCAAAACAATCCAGCTTTACAAGCACCTCAGCCTGAAAACTTGCATTTGGACCTTTGAAGCCTATTATGACATGACAGAGCTTATTGATGTGTGTGGGGGCTCTGTCACGGCTGACTTCCAGGTACCAAAAGTTACCAATATCTTGTTGGGTGGCTGGTCAGGCATAGCTTTTGTTCCCAAACCTCTCCTCAGGGGCATCCCAGCCAATCCATGTGCCTGTTAAATTTCACCATCAACTCACTTCATTGAATGAATCAATTAATTAACTTCATAAATTATTAATTAGCCAAACAAGGTGCGCTGTTTCAACAAATACATGGGTGTATTGTATAGTAACTGATGTAGGAATGTTTTACAACACATCCATGTAAAGCACCTTGGGGCAACCATTGTAAAAGGTGCAATAAATTGAATTGAATTGAATTAACTGCAAATACTGAGAACAGGTTTTGAAATGGTTCAACTAACAAACTTTGACTGACATAAAACCATAGGTTTACCCAAACACCACCATGATTTAAACATTTTCTGGCAGCCTAAGTCTTTTTTTACTTTTTTTGATTCATAAATGGTTTGTTCATCCTAAAAATACACTGGACACTGAGCAACTATACTACTACTTAATCCTATATTTCTTTTTTGTTGCTTAATGTACTGTGAAATAAACTAAACACAATTACCTAAATGAAGCCATAGATCATGTTTTACATTCAGTATCTTCCGCAGTATATAGTTTTGCTAATGAAGAACGTTTTTCTAAATTGACCTCTCATGATATAAACTGCTTAGCAATGCTTTAGAATTATTACTGTATTCACACAGCTTTCACTGAACAAAGTATTAAACTCCAAGGTTATTGTGCACTACATAAAATATAATATGTACTATAAAAAGAAATTTGTCCCAGTGCTGCACTGTGATTTGCATTTGCTTTCACTATTATCAAGGTCAGCAAAATGGCTTAACTGTTGCTCTGAAATGCAGATTCAGCCAAACATGGAATCTGTATACAAGTTCTGCACCTGCTAATTTACAGGCTGTGATATTTACCACTGCGTTGTCTGTGACAGGTGAGGGACTCAGCACAGTCATTCCTCACCATTCGATTGCCACTCTATGTGTCCTATATCTATGTGATGGCACCTCGTGGCTGGGCGTCTCTAGAGCACCAGACGGAGATGCAGTTTTCCTTCTTTTATGACACCATGCTCTGGAGAACAGGTACACGGCCCCATTAATGACTAGACAGGGTGACATATCATCATGTCTTTCTGCAGAAATAACTAATAATCATGTGATACTTCTAGGTAATGTCTATGGATTGTATAGATTTACTGTTTTTATATTCACTTTTAAACCAAAGACACCTTAGTAGGTCACAATAGAACCCCAGAGAAATCCAACCACAGTTTTTTTTTTGTTCTTATCATTTCTCTTCTCATCTCTGTATAGCCTTTAAATAGCTTGACCTGTCAACATTGTAATCAGTAAAAACTGTGCTTGATTCAATCAAAACTGAAGTAGTAAGAGAAAGTAGGAGCTCGAGTTCACAGCTCTTCTTTGCTGTTTTAACATTTGTTAACTGTTTCATAGACATGTATTACCCTTTAAAACATATCTCTCTTTTTTCCATATGTTAGGTATACAGACTGACAGCATACTCTCAGCTAAACTGCATATCAGCAGAATATATATTATAGAAGTTGGACGGCTAGTGATTGAATTTAAAACACAAACAAAATTCAGAGGTATGTTTCGCATTAAGTTTTAAAGCAGTGTATTTGTAATACACTTGCTTGTCACTCTAGACTGATATAAAATTATGGTGTATTTTCTTTGTCCTTAAGGCCAGTTTGTCCTAGAACACCACACGCTCAAAGGTCAAAGATCACATGTGATCGCTCCAGACCACCTGGGAGGAGTCAACTTTGACCTGCAGCTCCTTTGGAACTCCCAGTCCTTTGACTCAGCACATCAGCTCTGGAGGGCTACCAGCTCCTATAGCAGGTCACCCAGTAGCTTTTGGTGCAACAAAAAATTTTGAATGCGGTACATCCAGTTGACAGGCAGTTGCCTTATTGTCCCTGTTGTGCATTTCAGGAAGGATTACTCTGGAGAATATACAATATATCTAATACCATGCACCGTGAAGCTTAGCCAGTCCTGGATTGACCCTGGAGACAAGCCCCTATCCTGCACAGCACATGCCCCTGAGAAGTATGCCACCACACGGCATTTTAAAATATTCACTCATTCAGAGCAAACAAAGCAAAAATCCTAAGTAACTACCTAACAATTTGTGCACTATCCTAACTCATGAATACTGGTAATTGAATAATACTCATTCTTCTATATTAGGTTCCTGGTTCCCATTGCATTCCAGCAAACAAATCGTCCAGTTCCTGTGGCCTACTCCTTAAACACAGAATTCCATCTCTGTAACACTGAGAAGGTGTTCATGATGGACCCTGCCACTCCGGGCATGTCCATGGCTGAGATGGATTACAAAGGAACCTTCTCCATGGGTATCTGGCTTTTTCATGGGTGTTTAACTATTCTCCTGCTACTAATTGTTGTGAATATGCAATTTGGCATTGCAACTTATAAATACTGGAAGACATACTTCCATTATTGCTAATAAATATTGCATAGTAAGAGTTTTTTCTACATTTTATTTGCTATTTCGTAAACATTTCATAGACAGGAGAAAGTTTACAATAACAATCTGCTTCATTTAATATGTATTAAAGTATTTTCACATAATCATGCATACCATACCTCACTACAGGCCAGATGCTTTATGGCCGTGTGCTATGGAAGCCTGAGCAGAACCTAAGCACAGCCTACAAACTGCAGCTGGAGAAGGTGTACCTCTGTACTGGGAGGAATGGTTACGTGCCCTTCTTCGACCCCACAGGAACTTTATACAACGAGGGTCCCCAGTATGGCTGCATCCAGCCCAATAAGCACCTCAAGCATAGGTTCTTGCTCTTGGTAGGTACAATACACCATGGATTCTCAACATTTTTTATCCAAAGACCCCCTGTGTCCAGAAAAAAATGCTTGGGCCCCCCCTGCACCGTTTATGATATTGTTTCTCTTGTATGCAATCTGCAATCATGACAAAATTAGCTAATGCTTATTAATATGACATTTAGTTTGGTTACACTGCCAAATAATGAAATTTCTTTTAACCATGACCCAAACAAGGTTTCACTGCGCCATGTCCACCTACACTCTTTTTTTTCTCAGTTTATGATATTGTTCCTACAACAGAAGTGAATGTTTATAAACAAAAAACAACCCAAATCTAAAACCTATATGGCAAATGGTTCTAAATTCAGAAACATAACAGTCATGGACTTAATAACTGAAAAGACCCTCATCGTAATAAAGCCCTAATTTTAACGGATAGTTAAAGCATATTGATGTAATCAGTATTGTGTCATCGTATGTCTTGTTTTGAAAAAATATCAATATACAGTAAAAATTTGATATAGGCTACCATCCATCCCTACCTTTACCAATGTCGTCATTTTTTCTACACATTTCAAATAAATTGTGTTGTCCCCCTCTGGTCTTTGCTGAGGCATGATAACCACTGCAATATAACATATTGATAATGAGCTTATTGGGTAACATCATTGCTTCACCTTACAGGGTTGTGGGTTTGAGTCCCACCTCTGTGTGTGGGGTTTGCATGTTCTCTCCATCATTGCTTCTTCCTGCAGTCCAAAGACTTATTGGCATCTCTAAAATTGCCCATAGTGAATTCATGTGTCTGTGTCTATGTGCCCTGTGATAGATAGACTGGCATTTCATTCAGGGTGAACCCTAGACTTGTACCTTGTGCTTCCTGGGAAAGGCTCTAGACAATAAGATAACAGATGGATGAAACAACAGAGGAAGTTGCTCAGACAAAGCATAATGCAATTCTGAAATTGACATTCTAATATCTTCATAACTATTTTAGGTGTAAAATGAGCCCTACTTTTAATGTAAGACAAGAACTTTAACAACTTGTTTATTTTATATTCTTTGTATGTTTAAGGACCGAAAACAGCCGGAAGTGTGTGACAGGTACTTTCAGGATGTGCCCTTTGATGCCAAGTTTGCATCTGAGTCGGCTGATTTGCAGCCCATGACAATGATGTCTGGAGTCGATGGTTTCACAATGAAGGTCGATGCCCTTTACAAGGTAAGCCCACACATCATACCTCTGTCTACCTCTTTCTGTTGCAAAGCTGAGTAAATCTCTGGCTGTTGTGACTTTTTTAAAGGTGGAAACAGGGCATCAGTGGTACCTGCAAGTGATTTATGTAATCAGGCCACAGGCTGTTTCTGGTCCAAGGATCCAGCGTTCTCTGAGAAAACACCTGAAGCAGCTCCCTAGTGACCTAGTGGAGGAGACAGTCCATCATTTCACCGTGGATGAATCCCTCGTGTATGACAATGAAGGTGACCACATCAAGAATGGGACGAATATGAAAGCACTGAGACTGGACCGAGAAGTAGCCACTTTCTACCCACAAACCGGGGCCTCTATTGGTGGTGGTATTGTGGCCATAATACTGGTAGCCCTGGTCCTGCTAACGGTTTGCATATTGTTCAAGAAGCACCGCTGGAGTGGTGAGAAGTCGACTAGATATGTATCAGAGGAGTATCCTCTCAATACCAAGGTGGAGGTGTGTCTAGAAAAGACTTTCCACAGCATGCACTGCACTGTCAGAAAGGTCAACGTAGTGAACGTGACACAGGAGGCTTCTAACCTCAAAGTCAAACAGGTCAGCCTGGAGGTCAAACTTCATGGCAACCTGGATGATGGAACTGAAGTTTGACTACAGATGGGGGTATTTTTCTATTATTTTTAAATAACAAGATATTAATGTATTTTTATATGATTTTAAAAATGGAAAGGAAAGATGACACTGAGGCACATTCCTACTCTGTCAGAATCCAAGGTAGCTTAAACACAAGGCTGCAGACTTTATTTGAATATGAAATAATGTTATTTTAAGAGAAAACTAACAGTTTGCTTTTGCCGAATCAAAGTGCTGAGTGACTCTAATGAATAACCTGGTGAAATTCACAGACATGAAGTCCAGATTGTCTAGCCAATGTTCAATTTACAGCTGAAATAAAAACATGGTTGAACAAATAAAATGCAAGTACAAATCCAAAATAACTAAAAAAGAATCCATACTTCAGGTACTTTGAATTAAACTCAAAATGTGTTCAGCAGGTTTTGATAATTTACATTGAAATAATGAAGTCAAAAATCAAATAAAATTCCAATTATATCGTGCATATAAAATACTGTCAAGGGAGCTCATGTTCAGTTAGAAGAATGGATTATTCATACCCTTATGCATAATGTTATCCACTCTTCTAAAAGGATATTTCTGCATTTAAATCATATTGCAAAAACCACAGTCCTACTCTCAGAGGGTTGTCATACCTAGGACAGCTGCATTTTTAATTCTTGAGAAATGGAGGACAAAACAGAACCCAATCATACAAACCCCTTAGAGACACAGATAAAATCAACCCAGAGGACTAATTTTAAGTGTACTTCAAGAGAGCAAGGTCACTAGCTGTTTTTATGGGAATATGTTTGGATGATGAGGAAACAAGTATGGGTTTTGTTTTATTATTATTCTTGGTTTTTAGCACTTTAGAGGATGCTGTTGCACCATTCAAGTCAGCATTTAAAGTGGGTACTATATTTCCCTGCCAATACTTTGCTCACTAGATAATCAAGCAAACCAAATAAGATCCCAGTGGCCTCTGTTCTTTGTAAACATGTCCTGTTCTTGCTTTCTTCAAAGGTGCTCGAGCTTCCATGCTGTTTTGGTCATCTGAGCAAATGAACTACCTCATACCTACAACTGATGTCCCTTAGCCAAAGCTCTTGTTCTGTCCTCAGTGATATTTTGCATTCATGGCTGCGTGTGACTGTATCGTTTAAATTGACCATTCATGATTTGTATATATTTTTTTTTTATAATTCTGTGATCAGACAGTACACGGACAATCTGTGGACACTTTTCTACTGTAGTCATCTTATTTCACTTTGCACACATATTAGTGTAACTTTGTATGTTTTTTTTAGATTGCATAAAACTGTGCCCAAGTAAAAGCTGAAAGTGCGTTCTGCATTGTGTAATAAAGTTGTGTGTTGACTGTGAGAATTGCATTTATTAAATGCAAAATAACGCTATGGACTGTAACTTAAGTAACATTTTGTCGTTTTACTCTACATATTGTCTCTGCAAATACACTGTCTCCACTAATAGAAATATTTCAGCTAAATCTATATCTGTCAGCAAAAGCCGCAGCCTCCTGTACTTCTCACTCCTTCCTGTTTTCTTGCCTTATGTATGTATTATATTTTCACTGTGTACTGTATTGCGTGGTGTATTTATGTATCAGCAACAACAATATTTGTGAAAGTATTGTAACACTGGAACTGAAACTACATTATCTCAGTCTTCAGAATGTATCGTCAGATAATTAAAGTTTGCTTCTACAACCAGCACTTTATGTTTCTTTTTCTCAGCAATGCATCTCTAACTGAAGCAGTGATTCTCAACTCGGTCCTTAGGGACACCAGACAATCCTCATTTTTGCTCCTACCGGGAGATGGGATGGAGCAAAAATGTCAACTGTTTAGGGGGTCCCCAAGGACCGGATTGAGAAACACTGAACTAAAGCAAGTAAATATTGTCATGTACCCTAAAAATTACATTCGTTTAAATACAATGCCAGTGTGTTATCTCTTAATTAAACTATATTAAACATAGATTGGTAATGCTGGTGTTTAAATTTCAGCAAAATCAATAATAATAATCAAGCTGTGCAAAATGTGAATGTATAAATGCATCTCGCTGTACACAAAGCTCAAGCAGAGAGGGAGGAGGCATCAGTGCTGCCCACGGAGGCACCATCCTGATCAGTAATCACTTAAATTTAATACATCAATTAAGACCACAAATGAATATTAATATCAATTATATTACAAGCTTAATATTTATTACCACCTGTATATATACGCTGCAGGGCTTCCTTCTTGAGAGTACCATCATACAGGTGAGATGTTCAGTTGTAAAGAAATATTTTCCTCATTTTCTGCGTGACTGCATATTGTAATACTTAACATCAAGAAGCCTTATCTTTAACCATTCCATTAGATACATGCTTATGTATCTAGTATTACTGCTTTCTACCCTCTGATTCACCATTATCTCACAGATAAACATATTCCCAGAACTTGACTTCGCTGACCTTTGTTTTGGAAGGTTTAGTTTGGGATTTACCAGACAGTAGAGCTATAGTGGAGCTGAGAGATCACTGTAGATGACTGCTGAAGGAACCTCTTGTAAAATTCCCATTTTGCTTTGTTAGAGATTTTGGCAGGATGGCTACTCCCAGGAATACTCAACATTACAATTACATATATACTCTACAAAAAAACTGGATCACTGGAGTCCCAGAGATATATAAATGGAGGGCTTACAAAGATGCAGGCTGACATCTTCAGTGTGTTAGTGAATAGCTGGCCCAAGTCAGGCCTAATTCTTTACCAAAGTACAGTATTCAAACAAAACATTTTAGGATACAAATTTTACCAAAGAAATAAGTGATCCATATGATAAAATTTCATCTGATAGAGGAGTACTGAGTCTTCATTAGATTTCATCCTCACACTCTGCATGCACAGCGAATTGTCCTCAGTAATGTGTGGATTCATAAAAGATAAATTACTCTTGATTATTTACTTTTTTTGGGAGGGGGGTCCCCCCCATTTCCCCTATTTCTGACGCCCCTGGTGACAACACACCTCAACCGCTCATCCATCATGCCAGGTCTTCTGTCCTCTGACACCAAGTCCCAACACTGCTGGAAACAGGGATTTGGGCCACTGACTGGATGTGGACTACTACTCAAAAACCAGGACACACAAATAGGAAACCGGTGGCACAGTACAGTAGCTGTGGAATGCTGGCTCCTTGGGACCATGAACATTGCGTCCAGAAACCGGCTAAGCAGAAAACACCTGTCAAATATATTTACGTTGCTTTTAGTGGGGACAGATAAAATGGGCATGCCATATTTCACAAAACTCTCCTGGAACGATCTTGCGCAATCTTATCTCTCTCTCTCTCTCTCTCTCTCTCTCTATATATATATATATATATATATATATATATATGATACACACTTTGTATATATGCTGAGTTTCACACACTAGTCTCCACCCAGGACATACCCAGGGCACTGCAGGAATCCAGTTTTAGTTAAAATGAAAAAAAACTATATTTCACTAAGCTTGTGTGCTGAAACTATGGAAACAGACAAAAGCATCATAAAAAATCTAGCATGGCCACGATTGGGTAGCACTGTTACTTCACACCTCAAGGGCTGCGTATTCTATGTGGTATTTGCATGTTCTCAACAAGTTTTATGTATTCCCCCTGTAGTCTACAAGTACGTGTGATTTGGTATCCAATCAAGAGTGTTCCACTGCACAGTACGTATACTACCTTAAAAAGGCTCCCTGTATTATAGGGCTTATTGTCACGTCCAGCCCCGCCCTACCGATCTTTTTCCCCGATGTTTCCTGCAGGCGGGGCTGCAGGTTAGCCGCGCCTGTTAATTGTCATAGTTACCTCGTGTCTTGCCCATGTTAAGCAACCACAGGTGCCCCTCGTTTACCCCTCCATGTTTCTTTGTATATAAGGCTCCCCAGTCCAGTGCTTCTTTGTCGGTCATTATGAAGTGCATGTTTGCGTGTACCCTTTTCCTGCCTGTGCGCAAGCACGCAATAAAGTCCCCTGACTGGGTTCTCCAGCCTACGCTTGCTTCCTTTTGCCCGGCATCGTGCCTCGCCGCTCTGTCCGCCAACCTGACACTTATAATATTGTAATGGATAAGAGGTTGGAAGACGAACGGAGTGTTGATAGCAAATGTGTTTAATAATGTTAATAGCAATACATAACTGTAGGTAAATGTTTTTTAATCTGAAATCATTACACATACATATATATTTTAGACAAACATGGAGGTATCAATTGGCTTCGCTATTTACGTACCAACAGCTTTGTAGGTTAACATAGTACGTTTTAGTATTTGTTTAGTATAATCATCAGGTAATAGACCACAGAAAATGTGAAGGAAACACCCATGGTACTCCCCCGGGCATAATGTAATACACCACCACCTACAACGATCGTAACGGATGAAACTTAACGATCTCGTAAAGAAAGGCCATTGAAAAATCACTTTCAGCTCTTTATTTCGTCACCTGATGCATTTATGCCATCTGCAGACTGGCGTAGGTTGTGATCACACCTTTTAAAGTCAATTTTATTTATTTATTTTCCTAAGGAAGTATCTACCTCATTTCCCCTTGAAAAAGACTTTCGCAACTAAGACCTTACTATAGAGGTGTGGCTCAAACTGTAGGCTGTACTGTACAGCGAATTTCTGTGCTAGTAAGAGAACGCCTACTCTTTTTATGATCATTTTTACAACTTTATGTTTTATATTACTGATACATTTTATCGTTGCCCTAGTAGCAACATTTGTTACGCTTTGACAGTAAATTTCTACGATTTATTGCCTCATCTGTAATGGTACTTTTCCGGTACTGACGCAGGCCAGACAGTTTTGGATTGTTATTTACTCGTGGTTTAATTTTTTCTCCACTTTTCTCAGACCTGAAAGAGGTGCGAACCGTATTATGCAGCTCTAATCTAAGTACTGATGCAGTCGGGATTCTCTAGCTTGTAGTTGGACATATACAAATCAAACGGTACAAATGTTAATTTTGGTGTATTCCGGTGGGTGGATAAGTAAAGCACAGCGGAGAAGTGCGTTTGACACGATTTTATAGTGTGAAATACTTCAACGTGCATAATTTGGTTTGTTTCCTTAGAGGCTAGATATATTTTGTTCAGATCATCCCTTTGGAATGGCGTCTGCATGGGTAATGTATACTTATTTTCTTTGTTGTCACCAGTTATTTCAAAATGACGGGAAAGAAACATAGATATCTAGAAACTTCTACATGTAATATGCAAAATATATTAAACGAAATTCATTTATTTGCTTGATTTTGAGATTTAAGTGCAAACGCAGCCTTTGAATTTCAGAATGACTTGGACCTCCTCCTTGATTCCCCCATCAAACCAGAAACCACAGTAAGAGCGCTTTTATTCTGTCATGCATAGGACCGTAAACCTGTGGGCAACTCCAAGTCTTCAAAACCGAACTGATTATCTACTCTCATTTCCCCTAGTCTACGCAACGAGGGACCATTAAAGACAAGGCTAACTTTAATGCAAGTGAAGATGCCGCAGCTCTGAGGAAAGCAATCGAGGGCCTTGGTAAAGATATTTTGTGATAGGATGAGTTTTAATCTTCTTATTAATTTAAACACTTTTTTGCTCTTCATAACTAATTATCTCTTAAACTGAGATATGAGACTCCTTTTATTTCCAGAGTGCAAGCCCATCTGTACCGTAGAAATATTTTAATAGTTCTAGGGAAGTTCTTCAGTATAATAGAACAAGATTATTGTAAAATGGTAATGTATGTGCTCAGTCTTATCATTGGAAATTTTTTTCCTGTTGTGAAACTAATCTGTTAAAAAGAAGCATGTAGAAAGATGAGCACCATAAGAAGAAAATGAAATTGCTTAAAGTGATATCTAAGGGTTGAGAATGGTTCATGCTTAAGGTACTTCAGGTGATTCAAAACCAGGTCATGTCTCTTTAACTTTTTTTCAGGCACTGATGAAAAGTCCATAATTAATATCTTAACAGAGAGGACGAATAAACAGCGCCAGCTGATATGTGCAGCATATCACAAAGCAACTGGGAGGGTAAAGCTGCTTTCTGTTCAATTTCCCAATTAGATTGAAAGCAGTTTACAATGTTTGACAAAATAACCGGCACATGCCGTACTCACTGTAGACCCTCAAAGAGGACCTGAAAGGAGACACCAGTGGGGACTTTGAAGACCTGCTAGTGGTACTTATCACACCGGCAGCCGTGTTTGATTGTCAGGAGGTAATCAAGGCCATGGAAGTAAGTGGGTTTCTATATTCACAAAAGTTTAAAAAAAAATCAATGTATTCCTTAAACCAGAAACTAAAGTGAATACATGTACAATGATTTATGAAGAATATGCCTTTATCCAAAGTAATATACAATTGAAAAAGTAGTGTCAGACCGTTCCTGAAGGAGTTTGGGTTAAGGGCTTTGCTTAGGATCCAGATCACTTTACCCATTGCAGGATTTGAACTGTCAACGTTATGATCATGGTGTTTTAACCTGCTGAGCCACACACCGCCCCCTGTAGATGGCTGTATATCAACACACACACAGACAGTTTACATACTCATATCTTTATGTGGACTCTATTCATTTCTATGGGAATAACCCTAATCCCAGCTATGACAACCTTAACCACTACCCAGCCCTAACCTTAACAACAGGTAACCAAACAAAATATCAGACTTTTGGCATTTTTAGTTTTTTGATTGTAGCCACAACTTATTGTAAAATTAAAGTTGTGTTGTGGGTGCAGAAAAACATCTCCGCAAGGTAAAAAGTTACAGGTTTTTATCACATTTTAGGGAAATCTGATCCCTATATTGTAATAATTACAAAAACAGACATACACACACATTTGTACTGCTTTAGTAAGAAGATACTTGTTTTTCAAATTTACTTCTGCATCCTAGGAAAAGGCATGCATGTCGCAATGTTTGCATTCTGAGTGCCACCCAGTGGGTAGCAGCCCTGGGTTGTTTGTGACTATCCGGTACAATCTGAGTGCTGCCCGGTGAGTATTGGCCCTGGGTTGTATGTGACTATTCGGTACATTCTGAGTGCCATCCGGTGGGTAGCGGCCTTGGGCTGTGTGTGACTATCTAGTACATTCTGAGTGCCGCCCAGTGGGTGGCGGTCTGGGCTGTGTGTGACATTCCGGTACATTCTGAGTGACGCCCAGTGGGTAGCGATCCTGGGTTGTTTGTGGCTATCCGGTACATTCTGAATGCCGCCAGGTGGGTAGCAGCCTTGGGCTGTGTGTGGTGATCCGGTACATTCTGAGTGCTGCCTGGTGGGTAGCGGCCTTGGGCTTTGTGTGGTGATCCAGTACATTCTGGTACATTCTACCCAGTGGGTAGCGGCCCTGGGCTGTGTCTGGCGATCCGGTACATCCTGAGTGCCGCCTAGTGGGTAGCGGCCTGGATTGTGTGTGGCTATCCGGTACATTTTGAGTGCCGCCCGGTGAGTAGCGGCCTTGGGCTGTGTGTGGCAATCCAGTACATTCTGAGTGACGCCCAGTGGGTAGCGGCCTTGGGCTGTGTGTGGCGATCCAGTACATTCTGAGTGCCACCCTGTGGGTAGCGGCCTGGGCTGTGTGTGATGATCCTTTACATCCTGAGTGACGCCCAGTGGGTAGCGGCCTTGGGCTTTGTGTGGTGATCCAGTACATTCTGAGTGCCACCCTGTGGGTAGCGGCCTTGGGCTGTGTGTGACTATCCGGTACATTCTGAGTGCCGCCCGGTGAGTACCGGCCTTGGGTTGTGTGTGGCGATCCAGCACATTCTGAGTGCCGCCTGGTGGGTAGTGGCCTTGGGCTGTGTGTGGAGATCCGATACATTCTGTTGCCCAGTGGGTGGCGGTCTGGGCTGTATGTGACTATCCAGTACATTCTGAGTGCTGCCCGGTGGGTAGCGGCCCTGGGCTGTGTCTGGCGATCCGGTACATTCTGAGTGCCTCACGGTGGGTAGCGTCCTTGGGCTGTGTGTGATGATCCTGTACATCCTGAGTGCCGCCTAGTGGGTAGCGGCCTGGATTGTGTGTGGCTATCCGGTACATTTTGAGTGCCGCCCGGTGAGTAGCGGCCTTGGGCTGTGTGTGGCAATCCAGTACATTCTGAGTGACGCCCAGTGGGTAGCGGCCTTGGGCTGTGTGTGGCAATCCAGTACATTCTGAGTGCCACCTGGTGGGTAGCAGCCTTGGGCTGTGTGTGGCGATCCAGTACATTCTGAGTGCCACCTGGTGGGTAGCGGCCTGGGCTGTGTGTGACTATCCAGTACATTCTGAGTGCCGCCCAGTGAGTATCGGCCTTGGGTTGTGTGTGGCGATCCAGTACATTCTGAGTGTCGCCGGGTGGGTAGCGGCCTGGGCTGTGTGTGGCGATCCGGTACATTCTGAGTGCCGCCCGGTGGGTAGTGGCCTTGGGCTGTGTGTGGTGATCCGGTACATTCGGAGTGCCTCCTGGTGGGTAGCGGCCTTGGGCTTCGTGTGGACATCCGATACATTCTGTCGCCCAGTGGGTGGCGGTCTGGACTGTGTGTGACTATCCAGTACATTCTGAGTGCCACCCAATGGGTAGCGACCTGGGCTGTGTGTGACATTCCGATACATTCTGAGTGCCACCCGGTGGGTAGCGGCCCTGGGTTGTTTGTGACTATCCGGTACAATCTGAGTGCTGCCCGGTGGGTATTGGCCCTGGGTTGTATGTGACTATCTGATACATTCTGAGTGCCGCCCGGTGGGTAGCGGCCTTGGGCTGTGTGTGGAGATCCGATACATTCTGTCGCCCAGTGGGTGGCGGTCTTGGCTGTGTGTGACTATCCAGTACATTCTGACTGCCACCCGGTGGGTACCGGCCTGGGCTGTGTGTGACTGTCCAGTACATTCTGAGTGCCACCCGGTGGGTAGCAGCCTTGGGCTGTATGTGGCGATCCGGTACTATCTGAGTGCCGCCCAGTGGGTAGCGGCCTTGGGCTGTGTGTGGCGATCCAGTACATTCTGAGTGCCACCCGGTGGGTATGGGCCTTGGGCTGTGTCTGGCAATCCAGTACATTCTGAGTGCCTCACGGTGGGTAGCGTCCTTGGGCTGTGTGTGATGATCCTGTACATCCTGAGTGCCGCCCAGTGGGTAGCGGCCTGGGTTGTATGTGGCTATCCGGTACATTCTGAGTGCCGCCCAGTGGGTGGCAGCCTTGGGCTGTGTGTGGCGATCCGATACATTCTGACTGCCGCCCAGTGGGTAGCGGCCTTGGGCTGTGTGTGGCGATCCAGTATATTCTGAATGCCACCCGGTGGGTAGCAGCCTTGGGCTGTGTGTGGCTATCCGGTACGTTCTGAGTGCTGCCCGGTGGGTAGCGGCCCTGGGCTGTGTCTGGCGATCCGGTACATTCTGAGTGCCTCACGGTGGGTGGCGTCCTTGGGCTGTGTGTGACGATCCTGTACATCCTGAGTGCCGCCCAGTGTGTAGCGGCCTGGATTGTGTGTGGCAATCCGATACATTCTTGCCGGGTTCCCTGGTTCCCTCCCTCTCTCCAAGAGCATTCACTATAGGTGTATTGGTGTCTCTGAATTGCCCATGATGTATTTGCAAGGTCCAAGGTGTCCCCTGCCTCATGGCCTGTGTTTTCTTTGTCAGAAAACTGGCTCACTGCAGTTCTGTACTAGATATGCGGTTGTGGACAGTGGTTGTTTCCTGTCATCTTTGCCATTACTTTTAGGTGGCAGTAAGAGCAAGAAAAACTGGTGTGGGTGGTGAAGTGACTTCTGATTTATTTCTGTGTAATAGGGACTTGGGACGACTGACAATATTTTGATAGAAATCTTTGCTTCAAGAACTACCCAACAAATTAAGTCCCTTTCAGATGCATATTTGGCAGGTTAGTGTTCTTGTTCATTCAGTTTAACTATTGTTGTTCAGTTACCAACCACTCAAAGCCATAACCTCTTGTATTTTTTGTTCCTTCACAGAAACGGGGAAGAAAATAACACTTGACCTCAGGAAGGAAGTCTCAGGGGATTACGGCAAGGCTCTTCTCACTTTGGCTGAGGTGCACTCTGCTGGTATTTTTTGAAATAGTTTTACATGATTTTAGCCATTGATCTGTAATGTACAGAGGTTATTATTTTTATTATCATAGGCGACGAGGGAGGAGAGCACTGCTGTAGATATGGGGAAAGCCCGACAGGAAGCCAAGGTATGCCGGGTGGGCTGAATTATCTGGTACTTCCTGTTACACTACTTTCTTCGCAGGCACATTCCTGTTTGGTAACATTTTTGCCTTTTTTTTCCGTCTTGTTTTAAATGTGAATTACTTTCAGTTTTTTTCAACTATTGGACCTTTTCCTAAATATATAAAGAAAACCAAGTTACATACATCTTGAATGCAAAACTGGCTTTTTATTTTCCAAACCAGAGCATATGCAGTCTGCAAAATTCCATGTTTCCTGGCATATGAACACCATGCTAAAATATGTATTCCTTGTTGTATTAAATATTTCATTAATCTATTTATATTATATATATTTATAATACTACTTTTGTCAAATGAGAGGGTTGCCAGAATCTCCCGTTTTTAACTTGGGTGTGGACAGTTCACAATGTGATTTACAGGATTATGTGTATTTTGTTATTCTTTTTTCCTTTTAATACACCAGGCTCTGTATGAGGCAGGAGAGAAGAGATGGGGGACAGACGAAAGTAAATTTATTGATATTTTGTGCCACCGAAGCATATCTCATCTGCGGCAAGGTGAGCCATCTATCCACGCCACACATTTAAGTCTTGTCTTTCTGTTATGTCTTTATGTTGTTTCTAAAATATGTCTCCTGTGTTTTAGTTTTCATCGAATATAAGAATATAAGTGGAAAGACACTGCAAGAGAGCATTGAAAGTGAAATGTCTGGGCATTTAGAGGATCTGCTGGTGGCCATAGGTATTTATTTGATAAAAAAAATTGTGACAAAATTCGCATTTTTGCATGCATGCAGTAAGTATTGTCATTCCAAGTTTCTGTCTGGATGTACTTGAAGAGCAATGTAGATCACGTTATATAGTTGAATTATAATGCATGCATTTATATAAGAGAAAGCTTTAATGGCTAATACAGTACTATGGAAAAGTCTTAGGCAGTCAAAGAAAATGACTTTTAAATGATCTTCATCTTGGTGTAAAATTACAATATTATATCTGTCAAAGTGCGCCAGCTAGGCCATTTCAAAACCACTTCTAAAGTTACCCTGGAACTTTCAGTAACCATGCAATACACCAATTTATTTTCTGACTTGACCACTTCTCCAACCTTGTTTGGATAGTCAATACCTCATTGAGTTGTTCATTTACTTAAGTTAATTAATTAATAGAGCTAGTGTTGAAATGTAACAAATACATGGAATAGCTGGAGTGTGCCTGAGGAGAGGTTTGGGAACTGAAGCAGTGTCCTTCTAGCCATCCAACAGAATATCAGTGACTTTTTGGATAACAGGAGAAATGCGTGTTATTTTTCACTGTTATTGTTAATTTGTTAATATGTTTTAATGTTAAATTGTCAATGTTTTTTTCTGAGCAAATATATACGCCCTGTCCAGATAAGTAGCCTTGAACATTTTTTTGTACTGCATAAGACTATTGCAAAGTACAGTATGTCATCGCTGTAATGTGTTCAGAGTACTCCCTGATTGATTATGAATGTTTCTGGTTACAGTCAAATGTGTGAAGAGTGTACCAGCCTACATGGCTGAAAGACTCCACACATGCATGAAGGTGGGTAGGTTAGGGCAGCATTCTGTAATCACATTATAAATTTGCCCTTGCCAGCAGGTGCCTTTCAGAGCGCTGCTAACAGGTGCTTTCAGCCAGTATGCAAAAAATTCATGACATGTATGAGGTATTGTTGCTACATCCTGTTACATGTTCAGACATTTTTGGAGTCCTGGGGATCGCTTATATAGATTACTGATGCGCCGTCATTAATTTACTGTTGTTCTGTAGGGTTTTGGGACAAATGACACTACTCTGAGGAGAATAATGGTCAGTCGCTCTGAGATTGACATGCTGGACATCAAGGCTGAGTTCAAAAAAATGTATGGCTACTCACTGCACTCTGCAATAGAGGTTTGTCTTCATGAGTCATGGCTTGCTAATATAATCAGAATTCTGGTCATGGATATTCCCCCAGAACATCAAAGTTTTATTAATGTGTATACCATTTCAGTCTAGTACAGTATTACAACACAGCTCTGTTATAAATCATAGAATAATCTAATAATCAATTTTTACTATGATTTAAATGCAAAACAGATTATGCAGCCCTTTATTTAAAATGAATTGATTAAACATTTCCTTGTGAATGGGAAATGGCCTGGTGTGGCTTGCCAAGTAAGTACAGACAACAGCTAATCTTATCAAATTAAATCCATAAGTACAAATATCAAAATCACATGTTTTAATTATTCTGTTTAATTTATTTCAGGGCAGGTATTTAGGGATTGCAGGGATGGATGTATCTTCTTACACATCTTTTCCTTGAATTTCAGTCTGACACTTCTGGTGATTATCGCAAAACTCTACTGAAGATCTGTGCTGGAGAGTAACTGTGAACCATGTTGAAAATTCTGGACATCATCAGACTTTATAACGATATGACCAGCTACTAACTAATGCCTAACTAAGAAATAACTAAAACAAATTGTTTAAGTGTTTAAACAGCTCCTGTTTTATTAACCATTCACAAAAAAATGTGCATACATATATCTATTTGTATGAATATACACACAACTTAATAACTTTTAATATCAAAAATTTCATTGCATATGAATCTATAATATTCTTTATTAATTGAATTGAATTTATAACCATATTGAACATCACACTCATTTCACTGTTTGTTCCTATGTAAAGAAATATGACTGCTATTTTTGAATCCAGCAGATGGCAGTAAAAATAAAATAGATGAAAGAAATTCATGAAGATAATTTTCTTGGAAAAAAATTGTGAACGAATCTTCATTAACATGAGTGTTTTAATATGTATGAAAAATATTCTTCTACATAATGTGATATGTTAAAGTATGTACAAAATACTACATGCATGTATAAAATGTTTGTGAAAAATCACATGAATATTGTGTAAATTCCATACATTTTCCATTAGCTGTGAGGAATGACATGAGTAGAAAATAAGGAAAATTTATACATGTAACAAGAGAGGCCCAGCCCATGCTCCCGGTGAAGAATGTCTCCTGATATTCCCAGATTTCCACCAATTTTCAACAATATCTTGGTATCCTCTGCCCCACCATATATTCACTTACAGATATTTCAAATTTCAAGGTTTTATTAGTCACATACTCAGTCATTCTCAGTATAACGTGCAGTGGAATTCATGGCTGCCTAGCCCCAGAATGTGAAAAAGGAACATACGTTCAATAGACAAAACAGGAACAAGACATACAAACATTAGACATTACATAATAAATATCTGGGGTGTGCAAAACTGGCAATAAATGGAGAGGACGGTAAATACAGGACTTCACAAATAAGAATTTTTTATAAGTACATGTATGTATTAAGTGGACTGTTGAGAATGTTTGTGTGCAGATTCTGATCACTGCTTGTTTAGGATCCGTATCACCTGGGAACAGAATCTCTTCCTCAGCTATTCTGTCCTGGTTTTCAGGCAGCAGTAGCATTTGCCGGGCCTCAGCACAGAGAAGAGGCCATTGCTTGGGTGGTTAGGGTCCTTAATCATCTTTGTGGCCTTGGACCTGCATCGTCTGCTGTAAATGTTCTGGAGGTTGGGGAGTGTCTGTCTGATTGTGTCTCGGCTGACTGCGCAACCTTCTTCAGAGCCCTGCAGTCCAGCTATACGCTGCTCCCAAACCAAGTGGTGATGCACCCTGTCAGGGTGCTTACGATGGTGGCAGTAAAGAATTTATTTAGTATTGGGAGGTGCATCCTGAAGTCAGGGCAGGGGCATTGCAAGCGGGGGGGATGTGAGTGTTACAACACCCCCACTTTTGCTGAAACACGATTCTATCCCCCCACTCTTGTCAGATTAAAACAATACTAAAATACGTATTGCTACGGGTACAGGAGCGAACTGAACCGTAGTTTCGATCTGGGAGAAAAAAATACACGCGCAGACTTAGACTACATCCATAGGTCTGTTAGTTTGATTGAAGGACCATTCAGCCAATCACAGCAAATATATCAGTTAGCGTCAGTGCCACCCTACACAGGCCAGCATGGAGAACAAACGCATTGTTGGCCTTTGGCATGACTATAACCACAGCTTGCACCTGCTTCTAGCAAGCAATCCCACTCTACTTTGTCTGATAACACTATGTAACACAAATTTTGTTCCTGGACAATACATGTTATTTCTTAATTGCTTATGTTGTAAAAGTAT
>JAAGVU020000113.1:12668528-12682644 GCA_011763525.2 Mormyrus iriodes | reverse complement strand
CTTATCTCTCAATGTCATGTAAAGCGCTTTGGGGCGACTGTCGTGAAAGGCGCTATATAAGAATAAAATTGATTGATATAATGGTGTCTCGGGCATTGTCAATTTTGCCTGGTATAACGCTATGTTGATGTCATATAGGAGTCAATTTTAGACCACCTCAGCAGTATAAATGGTGTTGAAAATTAAGGCCATTTTGTGGCAGTGTCACTTGCATGATTTTATTTGCATAGTGTAGATGTAAAAAATGTAGAAATGCAGGAAGTTATATATAATTGGCTGTGATAATTTAAAGGGTGTTTTTACTTTCCCATCCTAGAACCCCCCCACTTTTAAAAAGCTTGATACTCCCCTGAGTCAGGGCCTTGGTTATGTGGACACTGAGGTATCTGAAGCTGGCCACCCTCTCCACTAAAAGCAGCAATGATATTGTGGTGGTGATAGGCCCTCTGCTGTTTCCTCCCCAAGTCCACAAACAACTCCTTTGTCTTGTTTACAAAGAGGAGGAGCCTATTTTCCTGTTCTTCACCTTCCTGGTAGGCTCGTTTGTTGTTAATGCTGATCAGGCCTACCGCAGCTCAATCGTCTGCAAACATGAAAACAAAACTGGAGTCATAATTACTTACAGGTATTAGTTATATTTAGACTTATAAGCTTATAAGCTGTATGTCAAGTGCTATCTAAAGTATGTGCAATGTATCTAATTACAGATTTTTAAAAATGTTTATTTTTTTAAGTTGAACTGTGTATTGACCTGATAACATACAGCCCTCTTTCATTAACACCCTTGAAAAACACCAAAATTCAACAAAATTTTCTCACAGTATGTTGATTTGAACATACACAAATATATTCCTTGTAAGAAGCAATGTAAATACAGAAATAGCTGGTGTCAGTTAACATGATAGGTGGCACGAAATGACTTTGATACTGTACAAATATAAGCCCCTTTCAGACAAACACTGCCACTCAGACTTTTTCTAGACATTATCCGGAGGGGCTGTACGTGTGGCAGTCATACCGGACATTAAACAGACCTAGTCTGAGGAAAATTGAACTTTTTGGCGAAGACAAAAAGACCTGGCTTCCGAATGGAGAAGCTTATGTTGATAAAGTGGCAATATTTACTGTAAAATAAGATTCTGTGAGTTTCTTGGTTTGGGCTTGTTTTGATTCCGACAATGATCAGAAGACAATGACTTTTGTTTAGGCTGTTCTCCAGCCCTGAGCCCAATGCTGCCCCCCCCCCCCCCCAGCAAACCCCCCCATGAAAGATGGATGGATATGTGAATGGAATATAACAATGGCATTTACAGTATAACAGAATAATGATGTGCATCTTGCTCTGAAACAAAATCATTCAGAACAGCAAAGATAATTGAATATCCCAACATTAATTAAACTTGACACTGTAATACAGTATAGCCTGAAAGCTAAACAGATCTTCATCAACTTCTGTACAGTCACAAGAAAATGAATCACCAAAGCACAGTATGGTTTTCAGAAGCTGTGACAAATTGTGCAACCCTTGAAAGGTCTAACCGTGTCGATTTTAATTAGTCTCATGATGTAATAATCCATAAGGGATTAATAAAGACAAAGGTTAATAATTCCTGCAAGCATACCAACTACAGTGAGAACTGTTTGGATGTACGGCTGAAAATAGAAATATTATATTACTGTAAACAGTCATGCATTTTATAATACAGTAGCAATCTTTAATTTAGGTGACATGTTTTACTGCAAATCTATAGCAAGCCTGTCGTTTCCAATAATATAGGGGTTCAATTACAATAATAATGACTATTAATTATTACTAATTGGGATAACAGAGCAAATGTCAAGCAAACGGTATAACATAAGACAAAAATAAAGTAAACTTCTCTACACTTGTACAACCAACAAAGGGCAAATGGTTCTCTTATTAAGCACTTCAGCATTCCTCTGCTGTTTGTATTGGTTTGTCCATTTAGAAAACTATAATTGCGAAACGAGTGTAGGATTTGGAATGAATTAATGTTTCCAATCTGATAAACCTATATCTTTTAATCACACAGATTCCTTCGGGGCAAATCTTGTACAGAGGGTTCAGTGTTTCCCTATCTGAAAAGCGACAAAAATGACTTGACAGTAAGCGCAACACCTGTAGTTCTGGGAAAAGAAAAAAATATCTGCGATGTCAGACAGGCGTGAAAGCGAATGCTTTCAGTATGACACCGTGCGAACTCGATGATATGCGAAAGCAAATAATCTATTATAACAATAATAGCAATAATAGCAATAAATCGACAACTTAAAAAGCTGACAGGGCATGCTCTTCATTCGCATAAGGTTTTAAAAAGGGGTGCACCTTTCAATTGAACTGGACTGTCCTCCACGCGTTTACTGGTAGTGTAACTGTACATTTAATTATGCTCCTGTCATGTCCGAGCGGCTTGTTAGTTTGTTCAGTTGCGTAGCTATCTATTGACGTTTTAAAATCGTTTCTGCAGGTTAAAACGATAATTAAATGCAGGGTCTTTTTAAACAGCAAATTAAACAGGCGGTGATGGTAGGAGTTGTAGTTTCTGTTTAAGGACGGGAAAAACCAAACGCAATCGGAATGATCTGGTAGCGCGTTACTCGGGCTGCTCACGGATGTAAATTGATTATCGTAGGGTATTAACAGTTTGCAGTCGAGGTTAGCAATTGACCTGTACGTCTTAGAATCGCGATTGTTAATTCACGCTCCTGAGACAGTAATTAATTAGTTTGCTGTCATATACCTTGAAACGTGCCAGAAGATTAGGAAGTGTGTATGTACAGATAGGGAAACTCAGCGGCTGTTGAAATAAGCTTTACATTAACAAGCTTAAAATTAGCCTTCTAATAATGAGGAAGTTTTCTCGCATGCCTAAACTGGAAAGCGATGGGCACGGTGCTGGATGCGCATCAGGGTTTGGTTCTGGACTGGGCAGCTATATTGGGAAAGTCTTTGCTGTCGGACGATACCAGGTCACGGTGGAAAAACTTATCGCAGAAGGTATTGTATAATTACCAAGGCCTTTTCCTGTTTATAACTAAAATGTTATGTGGGACATTTTTGTATGGTGAATCGGGAAATGCATTTATTCCGAAGTAGGAATGCATCATTGGGACTCCTTATAAATGATTTCTTTTTTTCTATCGGTTTGTCTTCACACACAATTTTTCTATCTAAGTAGGCCTACAATTAGATCCCAGATGTGTATTTTAAGCTGTTAGCCAAAAATACTGTAATGTTTCAATGCTGGGAAAAACCCCATGGAATGTTCTGTAGTCTATAACATTTTATCAACTGTGCAATAACAAAGTGAGCTTTTACTAAAGCTATTAGAGGACAGGATTCTATTGCTATGATCAGGAAAACCAGTGTTTTGCAGGGGCCAAACAACGGAATTGATAATGACAGCTACTAGAAAATAACCAATTTTATGATTTAATGTTTCAACTTTACGGTTATTTTCAGGTTTCATGTTTTTGCTTTAAGATCAGGTTTAGGAATGGTCTCTATGCTATATTTAAGGTTCTGAGGCAATGGTGTTCTCACCCTTTTGGTATCCGAAAAAATATACCCAAATTTAAGCAGAACACACAATTTTTTTTTCAACTGAAAGTGAAAGTAAGAGTAAGTAACTGTAGAGTATCGGGGATTTCTCTTGTTTAGCTCCTCTTGTTTAGCAACTTTAACTTTCTGTTCCTTGAGCCAAGAGTCATAGGGATTTTTTCTCCCTGTTTTTCTAGTTGGTGCTGTGGGGATGACTGTTTTCTTTCTACTCTAAAATATGACTTGTGACTGTGAAGGAGAAATGTTGACTCTGCACACAATAAGCAATATTGTTGTCACTGGGTTCTATAACGGAGGCAAGATTAACTTATGTGTGGCATTATGTGAGGATACATGTTTGAAATGCTGGCATAATAATGCTACAGTAATCCATTCAAAGCTTAAATGGAGAATCGTAATCTAATTAGCCTTTGAAGGGGCTCTTATTCCTATCTATTATTCTAGTTTATTCTAGTTTAATGTTTGGAGCTGAAAATGTATTATATAGCTGTGGGAAAACAATAATTTGGCCTTCTGAGAGCCATACATTCTGTCACCATAGTGACTGGGCATGTCATTGGTTCATGACCCATTGATTACAACAATGAGTTAAAATTTGCATGTTGTCTTGCTTGCGGATTACATAATTATTTGGGATACTTCTAAAGTAAGGGGAGCCTTCACCCTCCCTAATATTAAATATGCTAAGAATCGTACTTTTCAGGGATTTACCTGAAGACTGTTGCCACTGTATTGGGCACTGTAACCAAAATGTTAGCTTGATAAGTAGCATATGCTGCTGTGTGACCCCTGCACTGTTCTTATGTTTAGACTGAATGCTCTTAGTTTTGTACTATGTCTTTGATGTGAAGAGCGCTCTCATTAGTTTTTGCCATGTTTGTAATTATTGTATAGCTCTTGTTCCAATGCTAACTAGTCATTCATTGGAAGCCCACTCTAGCTGCACATACATCTAGATTGCTCCTTGATAGTTTTATTCTTGTTGGTGTCTTTGGATAAAAGCACTTGTTAAAAAATGTAACATGAATTTAAATTTCAGTTAAATAATTACCAGTACAGAAAACGATTTGCCATCCCTGTATCTGGGGTAGCTCAGTAAGTGGTTTTGGTGGCCTTTTACCTCCATTTTTCTTTTGTACGTCTCCTTCCATAGTGTAAGACCCCTTGGGACTGGAGCTCAGTACAAGAAATAACTTGCCTTACTTACCAGCATAGTCTCTGGATCAATGTTACCGTAACTAGATAAATGGTCGCGGAACTTTAGCGTGTGAGAATTCAGTCCGTCACCTGGTGTCGGGAACGTGAGAGGATTGCTGAGGGCGCAAAGTAAAACAGGATCATGTGATAAGCACATGTGACAGATGGAATGCATCAGTACGAACTGTGCTACTATCATAACTCCCACCCATTTCTCTCAGTACTTGTAAAATAAAATAATGGTGAGTTTTTCACACTGTAACATTATGCATCTTAAATCATGGAATGTAACAGTACGATGACAAGCAAAACATATATAGTCATTACAATACACTCATGTTTTCAATGTTTAAATAATAATGTAACTGTGGCTCCTTCACGTTAGAGATGTAAAAAATTGAACTATGATCATTTTCTGTTAACTGATGTTCAGCAAGATGACATATCATTTGATAACAGGAGTATCACAGACCTTCTCTTCTCGGCGAGTGGGTGATTCCAGGTAGATCCGGGTTGTTATTTCTATCTCATCCATTCTTATGACCTAAAAATGTTGACCTACTTAGTGCGAGTGGCTCTGCGCTCGCCCTTGTTCTGATGACTAACAATAGCCTATTTGCTACCTGAAGAGAGATTTTCTTTATAATGATATCCAGCTGAGGAATATTTGGTGCAATTTTATTAGAGGTAGAGCTACAGGGATTTTTTTAAGTGGTTTCTGATTTTTTTAACTTTATATATATGAAATTTAAAAACAGTGATTATACCTTTATTTATAGTTGAGGTAAAACTCAAATTACTTACTTAAATAAAATAACAATACAGACTTTTCAGATTTCCAAAGTCTACATTTTATCTGAGAGGGAGATTTGCAGGATTAAAATATAGAGTATTAAAGTATTTTAGCTTGTTGAGTCTCTTTACAATAATTATATATCTTGGCAAAACTACATTACAATCCGTATACGGATCCTCACACCATTATGGATAATTTACTATTGTGCTTAATGGGCTACTTCATTAATAATAATTTATGTAAAAGTAGAGTATAGTATTATGAATCTGGGAATCCTTCCTAAAATGTCTTAAAAAGGCAGAGTACATCTTCTTGCTTACCTGCCAAGCTTTTTTGGGATAACACTCATTCTCTGACTGCTATCATCTTGAGGATGGTTCAGCAAAATATCCTGTACTAAAGATAAATGATATGCAACATCCAGGTGGCTCCTGGAATCTGTAAGCATTGCTTTCTTCAGAGCGTGTCCTGAATCCTGGAGTGCTGAATCCATTAATCATCTGAACCTTTAAGATTTACTCTTGCTCTTTGACATTTACCAAAACAAGTGATGTAATAGACCTAGATCTTGTAACTTCAGGACAAACGTGTAATAAGCGGAGTCTTTCAGCACAGTCAGTAAGTTGGGCCTCCCCACAGACCACGTATATTGTTCCCAGCTCTCTTTTTGTAGATGCCTTGTAGAGTTTAGTGTCCAGTAATCTATTATACTGTTTAATAAAAATTATATAAATTCCTTTAAGCATATTCAGTGCTTTTGGTGATGGGACATAATTTGTGGTATGTTAAGGCAGATACATATAGCATGGAATGAAATTTTCATGAGAGTTTATATAATTCGGGTCATTCAGTTTTAATTTTAAAAATTAAGTTTTTGTGTCACCATTTTTGATTTTGATTAAAATTCAAGAGGTTGGAAATTTTTTTTGTTTAGTTTTCAAAATATTCCCTTTACAGCACCTTTTCTACACCCCAGGCAGCAAAAAGACTATAATAATTCTAAATGTTTTCTTAGGAGCTGTAACTCCTAAGTGTTTTTTCACTGTTACAGTGACATGGTTCAGCTGTAACTTGTTGGAAAGCTCAAAAATTGTATTTTTTTGTGGTGTGGGAAAATTGTACTTTTTCACTAGTCTCTTCTTTTGGAAAACAGATATTTACAAAACAGCAAATAATGTATTCAAGATCTTGATTCTTTTGCTGTGTTAGAAATCTACAAAAGTCTGTACCTGACCTTGAAATTTTTGCATTCCACCTTGTAATGTAACTCTATGCAAACTTTGCTGGCTCTGCGGGGTTTGTAAATTGCTAGTTTGAGGGTTTAGTTCGGCTCTGTCTTGTTTACATTTATTGTATTTCATCATTTGTTTTAAAATTTCTTATGGTGATGCAATGTTTTAAATAACAAAATCAACAAATATCTTCAGTGTATATAAATGTTAAATTAAGGATAAATGCACTGTAGTAAATCACTGAGAATTAGTCCTTTACAGAGAGGAGCACATCTGTCATTACAGTAACGACTCAAGCAAATGTTGTCTCATTTAGTAGTCAGACAAAAGATCTCTCAGTCTATATTCCACATGACATTTTCATGGATGAGCTAGATCATGTGAAGTTACAGGGCACAGACAGTTCCTGCAAAGAAAAGTAAAAACAAGTGAGTTTGGTATCTTCTATTTATGTTTTTGACTTCTAAGAAAATCTTTGGATAGTGACCAAACTGCCTTCTTATCTGACAGACATACCATCTGTACTTTTGACTGATGTGTTTTATAATACTTATGAAATAAGATTTCATTAGCAATAGAAACAAATAAATTTGTTCAGTGTGACTTATTGAAATTTTATTAGAAATAGTCACATGTTTTTGGCTTATCTCTTATTTATTAAGGTATCTTGATTCACTGCCACACTGCTGCTGTGAGTTAGCTTGGAGATGTTGGAAATGTTTCCTGAGGCTAAATGTTCCAGAAATTGTATCCAGTTCTGATTTTACTTTTTGTTCAAAGGGGGAAAACACTGCATGTTTCTTATAAATACTGATTAAAGAGCTATGCTACAAATAAACCTTAATGCTAATGTTATACGGTTGAAGTTTAGCCCTTTATTCAAGATATGTACAGTTGTAAGTTTATTGCTTGGAAGGTCCTAACAGGTTTCCTGTGGGCTCTCCAATTTTCTTCTGAAGTCCAAAAACATCAGTTTAAATGAGTTGGGATCTCGCCCATAGTCGCCCATAGTGTGCCCGGGGATGGACAGGTGTCCTGTACTTCCTGGAGTAGGCCCCAGACTTTCTGAGGCCCTACATAAATGTTAAATGGATAGATGCATAGCATTTCCCAATCGGCAATCAGTCACAGCTCCCAAAGTGTTCATAGGAGTTTTACTTACACAACAATATTTTGAGGGCAGAAGAAAAAAATATTGATTGGTTCTCTCTCTCAACCAGAGTATAGAGGAGGTGGGTCTAAGCAACTACAGGAAGTGGGACCAACCAGTCAGATGACTTGGACCCACCTCCTCTACAATCTGATTGGTTATCTTTCTGAATCAGTCATTTTTTTCCTTTTGCCATCAGAACATTTTTGTGTAAGTAAAACTCCCACGAGCCCCAAAGTAGGACAGTAAAATATAATTGCTTACACATGATCATCCCTTCTGGTGCAGAATTAATAGCTTCCTGATAACACTCTTGCATCACCAGTTATAGATAATCACTAAATATAACTATTTTAGCTAATACCATGTAACGGGTTGTTTAGCTGTTGTTAGAATGGTGTCTACAAAGGGTTGTGGGGGACTTGAAGTGCTCTTTAAACCGCGATAATAATCCTACAAGTAATCAATAATTCTGCCCTTTATCAGTGCCTCTAAGGCTCAGAACGAGCAATTTGCAGTCACATTGAAAACAATCATTTCTTTTGTCTGCACATATAAATGTGGTAGGAGGAGTCTCTTAGCTAATCTTTGAATGCTGTTGCGGTCTGAGGGACGTGTTATGTGTGTGTTTTTCCTGTAGCTAGGCAAATGGTAGGTATGGGGAAATGGGACATACAGGTGTCACTTGTTGCCTTGCTTCTGCCCAGCCTGGCTAATTATATTTGTGGATGATCATTACCTGCTGTGTTTCTGATGAAGTGAGCACCTGCCAGGTGTCACACAGTCCCTGGCTAAAGTGAACTGCAGAATTCAATCCTTCAGCTCCGGTGCTTCTCTCACTGGCGCACAGTTTACTGTGCGCAAGTTGTTCCGGTTGCCATGTATTACTTCAAGTCGTGCTCCGTTAACTAAACAAACATCCTAAGCAGTTTATCTTTCCAGACCATTTCCAGGTTTTGGAGAAAAAAGCACAGACTAAACCTGTTTGCTCATGTATTTTATATATTAATGCAGAACACTATTGTAACTGTGTAATCCCTCTTTTCGAAGAAGACACATGACTCACATGGATTTCTCTTTGATCTCAATGAATGGCACTTTTGGTATTTTTGTGTTTTGTTGTTAAATGAAAGGTTTCTTTTTTCCCATTCCTGTCCTGGTTACTGTGTTAATCTTCACCTGTACTTTAAATTGCTTTGTCTCCAAAACTCTAAGCATATCTAGCATGGTAATTAAGCAGGTTATTGAGTCCTGTTAGGGATTTTTTTTCTCTGCTTCAGAATCTCAAAGGCAGTGTTCGCTTGTATTGTTTACTTGATGATGCTAGGCTGTTCTTTAAAATAGTTTTTCTTGCCTCTGGAGGTGGATTCTCCGTGGTGTTCCTGGCCCGCACTAACACCAGCGTACAATGTGCTCTGAAGAGGATGTGTGTGAACAACACCTCAGATTTAAACGTCTCCAAGAGAGAGATCACAATTATGGTGAACACCTACAATCCTTTCAGCAGTAAATCTATACCTAGCTTCCAAAACATGCCTGTGTCTGACTGCACAGGCCTTGGTATGTTTACTTTAAACATTTTCACATGTGAATGCCTACAATTTATCCTTTTCCTTTTAATTCATTGATTTAAAAAGTAGACATTGTCAGTTATCTTCAAAGCCTAATTTAACTATCCGCAATGAGTGACTGTGCTGACAAGAAACTAAACCTCTGACAAAAAGGCAAGACATCCTTTTAAAATGAGCTGTGTGTATGGTACAGCTTCCACTGACCATTCTCATTTTTCATGGTGGCGAATTACTAATGAAGAGTTTACAGGCAGTTTCACCACAACATCCACCCCATTTATTAGTGTTCAGCATACAATCCCAGCTAACGGGGAATGTTCCCAGAAGTGTAGCTAACATTATGTGAAAGCCTTCACAAAGTTGGCAAAGAATGATCTTACTGTAACATGAATGGAATGTTATTTTCAGATTTCACATTTTGACAAAGGTTCTGTCAATGTAAGCATGTAAGCATGATAACATTACCTGAACTACCTTTTAACACAATGTTTATTTTGAACGTTTCCATGCATTAAAAGTAGGGCTGTACCTCAGACTATGTATCACTTTGAAATTATTACCTTACTTTGTAGAAAGAGCTGTCTGGACATAAGAATATAGTGACTTACTTGGATTCCAGTATCAGTGCAGTGGGGGAAGGTGTGTGGGAGCTCTTTATTCTCATGGAGCACTGCAAAGGTAAGCTCTTCCAAAATGCACCTCCTCGTTGTGTATCTTCACAGTATTATCTGCTGTTGATTGGGGTGATACTGTAAACTGCACTGACATGAAATGAACTGGTCTTTAGAAAGTCTTGACCTTCACCTCATGGTTCTCAAGATTTCTTGTTAGTCATGGGGAGTCCCATAACTTTGACATATTTCTGCCATGTTGACAGCTGGATGAGTATGTGTAGTGGGAAGGTTGCTTTTGAAATGTAATAGGTTACCGATTACTAGTTACCCTGTTAAAAATATAGTAAGTAATGTAACTATTTTGATTACTTCATTAATGTAATGTAATTTATTACATTTGATTGCTTTTTGAATATTTTTCTAACAAATGATTTAATCTGGGCAATAAAGCTGAAAAGTCCCAGCAGCTTTGCTGACCCATGTTGTCTGGAAATATGCCAAAAGAAGGCATTTCTGCTTGGCAAAATAGATGCATAGCAGCAAAATTAATGTTATATTCTACATATAAGCTTTTTAATGAAAAGAATGTATTCGGGTGTAACCCCTTTTGCAATCACCAACATTTTGATTAGTAACTGTAATTTAATTATGTTTTTTTTCTCAGTAACTGTAACAGATTACAGTTACATTTATTTTGTAATTTAATTATGTAATGCCGTTACATGTAACTAGTTATTCCCCAAGACTGTATATGATGTTTTCTTGTATCCCTGGGCCTACAGCTGGCCAGGTGGTGAGGCAGATGAACCAGCGTCTCCATACTGGGTACAGTGAGGCAGAAGTCCTCAACATCTTCTGTGACATATGTGAGGCAGTTGCCAGGTTACATCAGTGCAAAACGCCAGTCATTCACCGGGATCTGAAGGTATGGATCCTCCTCCATGGCTGTTAAGAAGCTATAAACTTGTTACAATACATCTGTAAACATATTTCTCTGTGCATGTATATATGATAATATGTGACTGTATAAATTCTGTATAAACTGTGCTTCCCTCTGCTTCCTATTGCCGCATTTTCTTCTGTTCATATAGTCCTCATTGGTGGTTCTGTAGCCTGATGCAGTGGACAAGAGTGAACCCACTAGCCAGATCTTGGCCAAACTCAACCCTGCACCAAGCGTGCACAGAACAAACATACCACATGTATAAAAGTATACCACTTGGTCTGAATACGTATACCCTATCCATTTGTTACAGCATCCATGATATCACCCAGCCAGAGAGTTTGTTGCATATGGAGCTGCAAATGTTAACTCACCTTCAGCTACCTATCAGTAGCTGTTATTGAGAGAGTTCATAGCCATCCACTTCTTATTTCGTGGTCCTTAATCAGTTGTTCAATCGTGGCTCTAAAATGTTGAAGTAAATGGATATTTTGATTTGAAATAACAATAAGTTTGCAGTGATGAACACTCATTAAAGTTAGCTGGTCATTTTCAAGTCTTTCAAAACCAGGGCATGGCCAAATAACCTACATGGCATCTTTCCCAGGCACATCATAGTGAATTTCACCTGAGTACCTAGCGAAAACACCTGAGGTGTGCGATGTAATAAGGATGGATGTGACTGGTGCTGTGTTTACATTTTTAAAACTGGGCCTTATACACCGATATCCATTTTGTGTTACTGCACACACTCAGTAAAAAGTGTTAAAACATTAACGAATGTAAGCTGAATTGTATCTCTTTTGGGTTTTGTATTTACGTCTGAGAGAACCTCATTTCTGCTTAGCTACAGCTTGAGGAAATTCATATGTAAAATGTATATGCCTGGTTACATAGCGGTGGATACACTTTGTTAATCAATGAAGTCAGGCCTTGTACTGAGAAACAAAGGTCCTTTCCGACCTGCTGTCTTGCTGCATGTGCTTCAGGTAGTTATGAGAGAACTTAATGCCAGCAAAGAAAGCAAGCTTATATGGCTTATCTTCTCTGCTTTCATGAGAACAAATAGCACATCCGAAGTATTTCATTGGTATAATTTTATGCTTATAATTTTATGTACATTCATTTTTAATAGCTACTTAGTATTAAGGTTGCAGTGATCCAGAGTGTATGTCAAGGGTGGGTGTGGTGTGTAGCTTAGGGTGAGGGATCCATGTCCGTAAGTTTGTGAGGTCGAATCCCATGGCCAGCAGAGTGATCACATACCAGTTGAGCCCTTGAGCTGGCCCTTCCTTGATCTCTGACGCTAACTTGTACATCGCCTTGTCAAAAGCATCTGCTAAATAAACAAATGTAAATGAGATGCTTAGAGCTGGGTATTAGGTGCACTCTGGAGAGGACACTACTCATTGATATAATCGCACATTTGCTGACCAGTGCCTGCCTGGGAAACACACAGTCACACACCAGATGCAGTTCTGAGTCATAAGTTCACTGAATCTTATTTAACAGAAAAAATCCTCAGTCACTATGATAGAAAATGTGACTTCCTCTTATAATGACTTTGGTTGGATATCGAACACCAAAGCTTTAGCTAAATCATTCATTTTCTAAAACTGACTGAAACCTACCCTGTTCTCTGCATTGTCTCACAGTATATCCTCTATGTTCTGTTTTTGTTGTGAATGTCAAACTGTGGTTCAGGTTGAGAATATCCTCTTAAATGACATGGGGAACTACGTGTTATGTGACTTTGGAAGTGCCACATGCAAAATTCTCTTGCCAAACCAAGATGGAGTCTCTGCAGTAGAGGAGGATATTAAAAAGTAAGTCAAGCTACTGATGCAGCCCAGTTGTTGCATGAAAGTGGTTACATTTTACTTATTCCTAAAGTTCTTTGCTTAGTTTAATCTGTTTCCAAATTTGGTGTGCATAAGTTGTGATATTCTTTTATAATATTGTGGTATTATTTGCAATAGTCTCATTTAATAACTAAGTTGAGAGGTCTAAGCTCCTGCAAGAACATACTGCTGATTTTATACTAATCATCTATTCGGTAAGTAAAAATTTTCATGGTTCATGAGTGGGTCACGAGCTCTGTCAGCATAATTAATACCAGCTTATACAGTACAGTCAACACTCGTTGACCTTTGACCCTAATATGACTCTTTCTTTATAGGTACACAACCCTGTCATACCGAGCTCCTGAGATGATTAATCTTCATGAAGGCAAAGCAATCACCACTAAAGCTGATATATGGGTGAGATGTATTGGATTCTGTCATTAACCCTCACAGAAAGTTTGTCTCACATCAGACCAGGGTGTTAAACCTTTTGAAACACAACAGGCCTTGCATGTGTTGTATATAGTATACACAATTGTGCATGGTAAGCCCCTTAAAAGTATTATATGTAACTTTCTTCCAAAGAGGAGGAAGCAGATTTTATGAAACCTCTTCTCTCAAGATCCATTTGCCAATGCACTATTTGCATCATTACATCAAAGGAGCTTAAATGAAGGATCCTTGCATAGATGCAGTAACAGAATTTTTATGTCAATGGGGAGTGACATAATGGACCTTCTATATCTTCAGCTCCTGAATCACTGTGTAGGAGAGAATAGATGAAACCATCCTGTGTAATTTTTATACAAAAGGTGTACATTACAGTACTCCAGTACTGCTGTGAATGTATGATAATATTCGTGAGCTCATTTCTTTTGCAATTCCCTGAGTTAAATGTATTCCCTTTTTATTGTGTTAAGCATTAACCGCAAAACTATGCAATTTCCATGAGCCTGCATTCTATAGTTGTATCATATATATATATATATGATACAACTATATATTTGAGATAAAATGCAGAGGGGGGCATTAATATATAATATACAGTGATCCCTCGTCTATCGCGGGGGTTGCGTTCCAGAACCCCCCAGGAAAGGTGAAAATCCGCAAAGTAAAATCCATATGTTTATATGGTTATTTTTGTATATTTTAAGCCCTTATAAACCCTTTATATTCTCTTAGATAT
>JAAGVU020000113.1:12647477-12658540 GCA_011763525.2 Mormyrus iriodes | reverse complement strand
ATAACGGGTTAGGAAAACACACTTTGTACCCAGGAACAAAATAAAAATAAAAATTTGTTACATAGTGTAATAATAATAATAGGCTAGTAGTAGTATATTTTACATTTTCAAAAAAGATCGGAATAGAACGTATTTATGATCGGAAGTCAGTGGTGTGTCATGAAGTGTCTCATTCGCTAATAGTAGCTAAAAAGGTTGGAAAACAGTGGAGAAAACCCATTGCTTTAATAGATAAGAAGCCAAAACTCCAAAGCTCAGGATTCAGGACAGTGGCTCCGATGTCACAAGTGCTGTGAGAGCTTATGCTCTGTTAAAAAATAAATAAAAAACAGAAGTTTTGGAGTCCATTTTCTTGCTGTTAATGGACAACACAGTGTTGAAAATTTGATGCATTGGTGGTATGGGCCCGCGACATGGAGCATTTGGTTAAAAAAAAAATAAATAAATAAAAATTTCAGTCAGATGATTTTTTTTGCTTTAATCCATGTGTTCTATCGGGTTGAGATCAGGGCTCTGTGCAGGCCAGTCAAGTTCCTCCACACCAAACTTGCTCATCCATGTCTTTAAAGACCTTGCTTTGTGCACTGGTGCGCAGTCGTGTTGGGACAGGAAGGGGCTATCCCCAAACTGTTCCCACAAAGTTGGGAGCATGAAATCATTCAAAATGGCTTCGTATGCTGAGGCATTAAGAATTCCTTTCACTAGAACTAAGGGGCCAAGCCCAACCCCTGAAAAACAACCCCACACCATAATCCCCCCTCCACCAAATTTACACTTAGCACAATGCAGTCAGGCAAGTACTGTTCTCCTGGCAACCGCCAAACCCAGACTCATCCATCGGATTGCCAGACACAGAAGCATGATTCGCCACTCCAGAGAACATGTCTCCACTGCTCGAGTCCAGTGGCGGTGTGCTTTACGCCACTGCATCCAACACTTTGCATTGCACTTGGTGATGCAAGGCTTGGATGCAGCTGCTCGACCATGGAAACCCATTCTATGAAGCGCTCTATGAACTGTTCTTGAGCTAATCTGAAGGCCACATGAAATTTGGAGGTTTGTAGCTATTGACTCTGCAGAAAGTTGTCAACTTCTGCACACTGCGCTTCAGCGTGCGCTGTTCCTGCTCTGTGATCCTATGTGTACTTTGTGGCTGAGATGCTGTTGTTACCAGTTGCTTCCACTTTGTTATAATACCACTAATAGTTGACTGTGGAATTTTTAGCAGCGAGGAAATTTTATGAAGGAACTTATTGCACAGGTGGCATCCTATCACGGTAACACGCTTGAATACACTGAGCTCCTGAGAGTGACCCATTCTTTCACAAATGTTTGTATAAGCAGTCTGCATGCCTAGGTGCTTATACACCTGTGGCCATGGAAGTGATTGGTGCACATGAATTCAATGATTTGGAGAGGTGTCCCAATACTTTTGGCAATAAAGTATATATATACAGTTAAGCCCAAAATGACTCATAGCCCTACCAAATATGGATCTGTAGTGATTTTTTGAGGTTTCTTCTGGCTGGAAATGACATAAGCATCTGAGAAAAGATGGTCAGACATTATGCTAGAGATATAAATAAAAAAAATCCATGTCCAAAATTATTGGTACCCCTTGAAGTTGTGTAATTTTTTGAGAAAATGCAAACTTCTATACCATTCCAAATGGTCCTGGTAATTACCACCATGTTCTAGAGAATTCAAATCAACTATAAAACGAGAACAGCTTATGTAGGAGTTTTCTAGTCAGTCACTAGTGAACAGCAAGTCATGGCTAAAACCAAAGAGTTTAATGAGGACCTCCAGTTGCGCATTGTGGATAATCACAAGATGGGAAAAGGCTATAAAGATGTATTCAAGTGTTTCGAAGTGCCAGTGACCACAGTGCAAAGCATAATCAAAAACTAGAAGGAGTTCTACACTGCGAAAAATCTTAGAGGGCGTGGTAGGAAGCAAAAATTTACTCGTGTGCTGGCAAGAATGGTAGTGCGAGAGGTCAAGAAGAACCCTGGGATGGCCACCAAGGCCATCCTCGCAAATCCTGAGCAATTCTGTTACCAATATCACAAGGCAGACGCTCTATTGGACACTGCATAAGGCTGGTCTCCATGAATGCCGACCGAGGAGGATTCCACTTCTCCAAGACAGGCACACAAAATCTCGATTAGCCTTTGCAAATGCTGACCTGGACAAAGAAGAAAGCTTTTGGTCATCAATTCTGTGGTTGGATGAGATGAAAATGAATTTTTTTGGATACAGGGACGTGGCTTTCATTTGGTGAAAAAAAAGAGACGCATTAAACCCCAAGAACACCATGCCCATGGTCAAGCACGGTGGTGGGAATATAATGCTTTAGGGGTGTTTTTCAGCCAATGGGCCAGGCAACCTTGCCAGAGTAAATGGCATCATGAAAACAGAAGACTACATTAGTATTCTGGGGGAGAACATCAGGCGTTCTGCAGGAAAACTTGGCCTTGAGCAGAATTGGATCTTCCAATAAGACAATGATCCAAAACATACAGCCAAAATGGTCAAGAAATGGTTACCAGAAAACAATATTAACATTTTAGAGTGGCCCAGCTACAGTTCAGACCTGAAATCCATCAAGAGTCTGTGGAGGGAACTGAAGACCAGAATGATGGCAAGGGAGTCGACCAACCTCAAAGACCTGGAGATCTTTATAAAAGAGAAATGGTCCAAAATCCCAGTGGTGACACGTGAAAAGCTTGTTAGCATTTATATGAACCATTTGATTGCTGTGATGACAAATAAAGGCTTTGCCATTAATTATTGAGAAAGGCTATGAATAATTTTGGACATGACATTTTTCATAAAAATGTAAAATAAACATCAAAATAGTTCGCCTTTCTATTTATATCTCTAGCACAATGTCTGACCATCTTTTGTCATATGCTTATGCCATTTCCAGTCATAAGAAACCTATTGGTCAAAAAAAATATTTGGTATGGGTATGATTAATTGTGGGCTTAATATGTGTGTGTGTGTGTGTGTGTGTGTGTGTGTGTGTGTGTGTATTAGTAATAAATATGCAATACGTTGCAGAATACATAGGGAATTGCTGGTTCTCATATGGAATGAATTTATATAATTTTATATTTTATAATACATACACTTCGTGATATACAAGTGAATATGTGACAAAATATGGCAAATACTGTATACACATGGTATGTATGTTTTGTATGTACTACATATTCACATATGCACACACACACATAGTGTGTGTGTTAGAGGGCGTGGTAGGAAGCAAAAATTTACTCGTGTGCTGGCAAGAATGGTAGTGCGAGAGGTCAAGAAGAACCCAGGGATGGCCACACACACACACACACTATGGAATGCTTTTTGTGACAAAATGAAATAATTAAACGTGAAATTATTTCTTATAATGTCAATTAACTTAAACTTGGATTATGTTCTGCAATAATTTAATTCATCTTATTTAATTATTTATCGTGTCAGTTATTTCATGATCAGTGATATATCGCGCACCATGAAATAATTACATCTGTTTCCCACCAAAGTTGATAGGCGGTATCTAGCATCTGATTTACTCAAATCAGTTGCTTTTGCCTGTAGAGTGAACTGGTTACTATGGTTTGGGTGCAAATATTATCAGACATCATAGACATCACAGTGTCATCTGAGTAAAAATAAAAAAATGTTCATGTAAACTTTAAAGGTTACCTCAGAGGACAGCCACACCACTGGGAATCTTAGTGTTTGGTTTGTTTTAGGTACGGAATGGGAAAGCTTGCAAAACCTAGGGAGCTGACATCACACGCTACAATAAAAACGTCTTACCCTTTCAATGTGCATCACAAATTGTCTTCTGCTGTAACGCTGCTAGTATTTGATGCTATCTTCCTGGAGCTATTGAGAGGCTCCACGATCCACCGATGTTGTAAAAATATTGAAGTGAACGGAGTTGATGCGACACTCGCCCTATACGGCTCTGGTTCAGGCATCAGAACAGTTGGATTGATTTGTCAGGACTTTCAGTGTAGTGTAACCAATCAGAGGTCTACCAACTTTAATGGGTGACATTTAATAATTTCATGCTGCGTTATGTACCAGCAGTCCTGAAATAAATAAAATGACACGATAAATAATTATATTACAAGAATGCGGAAATAGACAGTAACATTCAGTTATTCTAGCTCATATTCCAAGTGTAAATGAATCATTTCACATTTTAATTATTTATTTCATATTTTAATTATTTCATTTACGTTGTAATTATTTCATTTGTCCTGAAAACCGTTCCATACTATACATGTACACAATTAAAAGGAATACCATATAACTACCATATTACCATAGACTTATGGGTGACCACTCAAGAAAATTTTTTAATCCGGTTTTGAAACATACAAAGTTATTTTCAATCCATGTGTAATAGTTATAAAATACAGTATCTCAAAACCATGTTGTCATACACATTACTCATTTGGCCTTCAGCCGTTAAACTTTAAACATGAGCTAGAGGTCCAGAACAAGGGAAGAAAAGAAATAAAAGGCCCCAAAGAACAGTCTGTTATCCTATTTAACTAGCTCCTATTTGTCCACTCTCCTTATTCGCTTCACCTGGTGCCTCAACTCACAAATTCTTGTGTTGATTGTCTTTCGGATATTTGATATCTTGGCCCCTGGACAGTGGGGGACAACAGCATCTGTGGAACAGAACGTAACAAATAATTAGATATTCAAAAACGACAGCAGGAAATATAACAATATCCATAATATCTATATTAAATCATGAGCTAGCAGTCATGCTGTGATTGAAGTTGATAAAGACAATTAAAGAACCAGATAAAGCTGTATTAGCATTGAAAAAACATTTTTTACTGCCTTAGGGAGATTTTACAAACTATGTTAGAAACCGCCAGCATCAGATTTTGTTGCTAGGTTTGCTCTGACTGCTCGACCCTTCCTTCCAGGGAATGGATTTTACTAGGGCTGCACCATATGCTAATATGGCCATATGCCATTTCACATTTTCACAGCATCCATATTTATCACAGTATGCTAAAATTCATAATGGTAAAATATGGCAGGTGTTCGGGTGTTTTCTGATTATGATGACCAATTTTTTTTTTACTAATAGCAAGAGATGGGTATAATGATAAATGACGCCAAGGACAGACTCATACCTTGATGAGACTTGTGTAAAAATAGTGCAGTGTAACTGTTAATTATGCAAGAAAACCAGTGTTTAGGCTACATCATAATACGATATTCAAAGTGATTGTATGAATGTTCATAATCATGATACAATATTTTATCAATGTTTCACCCAGCCCTAGTTAGGGGTAGTAGCAAAACGCATTTTAGTCACATAAAAGATCCAACTAAAAAAAGCAATGCCAGTTTATATGTACATTATATCTAGAATATTTTCACCACTTTACCTTGTGGAACTGAAGCTGTTATGTCCAGCCATTGATATATCCGATTGAAGCCAGCAGACTCCATTGAAGAAAAAGAAAACTGTAATTTTACCTTACAGAACATGGGAATTGTTACGTCTAAGTACATTATTCAACCGCACTTTCAAAAATCCTATGCCTAAACTATGCCTTTAACTTTGTTATCCCTGGCGCGTAACCAGCTGAATGAAGCAAACTTCAATAGCTGACATGAACATCTAAAAATAAAACCAAAGTTACCGGTTGTAACCTAACGCTAGTACAGAATCACAGCTGTGCTGTTGGTTAGTCCACTAGAATGAAGCAAGACACTAAACTTTTTCCCATTGTTTTGTTCTTGCTGGAATCTTTGTTTTATCAGAACCAGGGAGAATAAATTTCTGATGGTCCATTTTTTCCCCTGGGACATATGCGCCCGATTCTGTGTGTGACCACAACTCATGGACCAGTGGGTTGTGATTGGACCACAAAACCGGAAAGTTTTAGAATACTAATACTAACCAATCGCAGCATGGTGTCACGGCCAGCCCCACCCTGCATGTCTGCTCCCAGTGTTTCCCACAGGCAGGGCTGCTAATCAGCCGCGCCTGTAGCTTGTTGGTGTTACCTCTTGTTCCTGCCCCTTTGTTAACCAGCCATGGCTGCCTGGTGTTTCTTCCTTGTTACCCCCGTATATAAGAGTTCCCTAGTCCTGTGTTCCCTTGTCCGGTCATTGTAGCCTGTCCGTTTTTGTGCTGCCTCCTTGGACAATAAAGTCCCCCACACGGGGTTGTCACTGGAAAAACTCCTTCGCCTTTGATAGTCTCCTTTCTGCCTGCGCCATGCCACGCTGTCATGACACATGGCATGGGGAAAAAGACTCCTACCACGCCCTCTAACACACACACTATGTGTGTGTGTGCATATGTGAATATGTAGTACAGACAATTGTAGATTGGCAACTGGTAACCTTCAATAGTGATGATAAGTTCTGTTCAACTTACAGAACTGATTCTATCGAACTGTTCGTATAGACGAAATGAATATTCCATTCTAAGAGTCGGTGGGGGGCTGGGGTACATGCTGCTGCATTTCAAGAATCTGCATGCTTATTAAAATACAGACCCATCCATCCATCCATCCATCCATTTTCTGCCCCTTATCTGGGGTCGGGTCACGAGGGGCAGCAATCTAAGCAGGGATGCCCAAACCTCCCTCTCATTGGCCACCTCCTCCAGCTCCACCGGGGGAATACCAAGGCGTTCCCAGGCCAGCCGAGAGATATAATCTCTCCAGTGTGTCCTGGGTCTGCCCCGGGGCCTCCTCCCAGGTTCGACATGCCCAAAACACCTCCCCAGGGAGGCATCCTAGATAGATGCCGGAACCACCTCAACTGGCTCCTTTCGATGCGGAGGAGCAGCGGCTCTACTTTGAGTCCCTCCCGAATGTCTGAGAATCCCTATCTTTGAGGCTGAGCCCAGCCACCCTGTGGAGGAAACTTATTTCGGCCGCTTGTGTCTACGATCTCATTCTTTCGGTCACTACCCAGAGCTCATGACCATAGGTGAGGGTAGGAACATAAATCGACCGGTAAATTCAGAGCTTTGCCTTCTGGCTCAGCTACCCTCTTCACCAAAACAGAACGGTGCATCGTCCGTATTACTGCCAGCGCCGCACCGATCCATCTGTTGATCTCTCGCTTCCTTTTTCCATCACTCGTGAACAAGACCTTGAGTTACTTAAACTCCACCGCTTCAGGCAGTAACCCATCCCCCACCAGGAAAGGCCAATCCACCCTTTTCCGGTCGAGAACCATGGCCTCAGATTTGGAGGTGCTAATCCTCATCCCGGCCGCCTCACACTCAGATGCAAACCACCCCAGCGCATGCTGCAGGTCACAGCCCGATGATGCCAACAGGACCACATCATCTGCAAAACACAAAGACGCAATACTGAGGCCCCCGAACCGTACCCCCTCCGCCTCTTGGCTACGCCTAGAAATTCTGTCCATAAAACTTGTGAACAAAACCAGTGATAAATGGCAGCCCTGGCTGAGTCCAAAACCAACCGGGAACGAGTCTTACTCGGGAACGACTTACTGCTGGCATTGCGAACCAAACGCTCGCTCTGTTTGTACAGGGATCTGATGGCCTGCAACAACGTACTCCATACTCATGGAGCACCCCCTACAGGACTCCCCGAGGGACACGGTCATATGCCTTTTCCAAGTCCACAAAACACATGTAGACTGGTTGGGAAAATTCCTATGAACCCTCCAGTATCCCTGTAAGGGTGAAGAGATGGTCCAGTGTTCCGCGACCAGGACGGAATCCACAATGTTCCTCCTGGATCCGAAGATTCAACCAGCGGACAGACCCTCCTCTCCAGTACCCCGGCAAAAACCTTCCCAGGGAGGCTGAGGAGTGTGATCCCCCTAAAGTTGGAACACATTCTCTGGTCCCCGTTCTTAAAGATTGGGACTACCACCCCAGTTTGCCAATCCAAAGGCACTGTCCCCGACATCCAGGCAATGTTGAAGAGGCGTGTCAGCCAGGACAACCCAACAACAGCTTGAAAGAATGCTGAAGAGCTTTCAAGAACTCAGGGCAAATCTCATCCACCCCTGGAGCCCTGCCACCGAGCAGTTGTTTGACTACCACAGTGACCTCAGCCCCCGAGATGGGAAAAGTTAGCCTGTCGGTACCTGTCCGCTGCTTTCAGAGTCCCACAGGCTAACCAAGCCCTGAAGACCTCCTTCTTCAGCCTGACAGCTCATTTTACCACTGGCGTCCACCACTGGGTTCGGGGGTTGCCGCCACGACTGGCACCAACAACCTTACGGCCACAGCTCCGCACTGCCACCTTAGCAATGAAGTCCCGGAACATGGCCCATTCAGGATCCATGTCCCCTGACTCCCCCGGGAGAGAAAAGAAGCTCTGCCGGAGGTGCAAGCTGAAGATGTCCCGGACAGGGGCTTCCGCCAAACTTTCCCAGCACACCCTTACTATACGTTTGGGTCTCCCAGGTCTATTCGGCATCTTCCCCCGCCATCGGACCCAACTCACCACCAGGTGGTGATTAGTTGACAGCTCAGCTCCTCTCTTCACCCGAGTGTCCAAAATATATGGACGCAGATCCAATGACACAATTACAAAATCGATCATTGACCTACGGCCTTGGGTGCTCTGGTGCCAGGTACACTTATGAATAGCCTTATGTTCGAACATGGTGTGTGTTATGGGCAAACTGTGATTAGCACAGAAGTCCAATAATAGATCACTGCTCGGATTACGATCAGGCAGGCCGTTCCTCCCAATCACACCCTTCCAAGTTACACTGTCATTACCCACGTGAGCATTAAAGTCAGACCTTCCCCGGGTTATGATAGTCCATGTGACGATATTTCAACTTTACATTGGGTAAATGTTTTTCTCTTTCAGTACATTATTGAATAAATTACATGAAATTCACTTTTTTTATAAATTAGGCCTTGTGTTAATGATTTTGCCCAACTGTAGGCTAATGTAAGGTACTTTCACCCTGATTTCCAGGCTCCAACATGGAGAGAAAACAGTCCTCTCAGAAAAGCTCGCTGGAGGACCTCTTCAGTCCTTCCCCTTTCCTTTCCATCCCAGGAAAGTTTTAAGAGGTGATGAAGACCTGCTGTCGTGGGAAGGATCTACAGTGTCAGCACTTCAGCTTCTAAGCAAAGAATAATGTAACCTGGTTGCTACTCAAGTGTAGAAAAAGTTATGGTATTAATACTTAAAACAACAGCAATAAGAAGCATTTATACAATAATTGGAGAGGCTGGAGGGACATTAGGAGACTCATTGGAACTGTTTATCCAAAAGTAATCTGGTTTCATCATACACTTCATCAATTGAGGATTACCAGGGGAGAAGGTGAATGTCATATCTCTTAGAAAAGGTGACTTGCAGTATCCAGTTAGAAAGATAAATGTAGAATATGTGGATATCAAGTGAAACTGTTTTAGTTACAATTTTGAAGTTTTCTTTTTCTAAGGTGCTTTTCATATCACTAGGATTTCAGTGGAGAGCTTTGGGGTGTATAACACCTGAATTGTCTTGAATTTATTTATATTGCAGGTTAGATGCTCAGGTTTTTCATGTTTGCATATGTCCAAGGAACCTTTTTTTGGTTATAGTACCTGGATGCAGAGTAACAGTATTGTTATATTAATCTACTGTATTCTCTTCAGCTGTGAAATTGTTTGATGGTGTGATGTTCCTTGGTTAAGCCATAATCCTCACAATCTTTAAAAAAATATTGTCACAAATATACTACTACATATCCCAGAAATCCCAATGTCCTTAAAGAAAACTTAAAGAAATCACTACATTCTTCCTGCTGCGCTAAGAATATGCAAGGACTTGAATGTTTAATCATGCACCTTTTTGGCCTTAGATTTTAAAATGTATGTTGGATATCGTTAAAAATCCTTTGCTGGATCTGACAAATTATTGTTCCAAACAAACCGTCTGCTACAGGATGTGGAAGTGTGGATTCTTTCTGATCTTCAAGCATGACTGCAGAACTATGAATGTAGAGGAAATTAATAAGAAACAAGCAATTAATCTGTCATTGGTATTTTGCTTACTGTTACCATTTACCATTAAAATATTACCATTAAAATTCAAATTAAAAATGAAAATTAAAATATTACCATTAAAACAGCTTGATTTTAAGTATTTACAATTTGATTATATGCTGTACAAATGCGTAGAAAGACATCACAGTCATTTCATTGTAATAGCAGTTTGTTTGTATTGCAAAATAAGAAATTTACTACTCCTTAAAGTTTCAGATATTATGTTGTTGAAATTTTCTAGTTTTGTTTTTCCAGACCTTCAGCATTGAATTAGGGAATCTACGTTTTTATAGGACCAGCATATACATTTTTTCTTTTTGGAAATTATAAGTTCTCTTACAGCTGTCCAATATAAGCATTGCAAACCAAAAACTTTTCGTACTGCAGCAATAAAGACAATATAGATTTACTGTGTCTTTAAGCAAACATTACATCAATAATCGTTTATGTCTTTGCTAAATATGAGCATCATAAGCACATCTATGGTGTCATGCTTATTCTCTTTTTAAAAGCTATAATAATTAATAGGATCACTTAATTTCATACATTTTAATATCCAATATGTTTAAACTCTGATGAAATACTTATAATGGTAACTTGGCAATGGCAACTTTATTTATAACGCACTTTCACACAACGAAGTTGACCAAAGTGCTACAAGCGTGTCAAAATAAGAATAAATGGCAAAAATAAACTTAAAATCACATCTAAAGTACATTACAAATAAAATAGACTAAAAATAATATACAGTACATAACAAATTAAAAACAGATTAAAAATTTCAACATGTCATACTGTACCAAAGGCCAAAGTGAACAAATGTGTTTTGAGAAGTGATTTAAAAACAGATATAGAGGATGCTTGTCTGACATATAAAGGCAGCTCATTCCACAATTTAGGTGCTACCACCGCAAAAGCCCGATCCCCTCTGAGCTTCCGACTACTCCTAGGCACACTCAGAAGGAGCTGGTCAGCCGACCTGAGAGACCGAGAAGACGTATATGGATGAAGGAGCTCAGAG
>JAAGVU020000113.1:12619035-12644939 GCA_011763525.2 Mormyrus iriodes | reverse complement strand
ATTTATGAAATGCTTGTAATTATACTTCAATACACCACAGAAACAACTGACAAAAAGATCTAAAAACACTGAAGCAGAAAAAAATTGTGAAAACCAGTATTTGTGCCATTCTCAAAACTTTTGGCCACGACTGTATACTCTGCAATGGAAAAACACCTTTTTGCGGTACAGGACGGGTACGGCTCAGTTCTTGGTGGCAGTGGAAAAGCACCATGATATGGAGTCTGCCCCATGACAGCCTCCGCTCATCTGGGAAGGCTTTCCACTAGATTTTGGAGTGTAGGAAATCATGTGAGGCGAGAAGGCCTGGCGCACAGTCGGCATTCCAGTTCATCCCAAAGGTGTTTGGTGGGGTTGCAGTCATGGGTCTGTGCAGGCTCATCAAGTTCTTCCACACCAACCAAGGCAAACCATGGCTTTATGGACCTCACTTTGGTAACAGGGGTGCAGTAATGCTAGAACAGGAGAGGGCCTTCTCCAAACTATCGCCACAAAATCTGAAACACAATTGTCTTAAATGTCTTTCTAGGTTGTCAAGCTAAGATTAAACTTTCACTGGAACTAAGGGGTCTAGGCCAAACCATGAAAAGCAGCCCGAAATCTTTATGCCCCTTCTACTAAACTTTACTGCTGTTGTGCCGGCGGGGATGACGGTGAGGCATGACAGAGGCACGGAAGGCAGCGTTCAGTGCAGGGACTATTTAACGCATGGAACACAGAGGAACAGCCCCGCCTGCGGGAAACACAAGGAATACACTGGTAGGGCAGGGCAGGGCTGGACGTGACAGGACCCCCCCAAGGCAGACACTCCAGGTGCACAACCCGGGCCAAGGGGGAGCCAAGGACAGGACGGGCACATGGGGTCTGGACACAGGGCGAAGACGGGGATGCCAGACCAGGGCAGGACGGCAGACGCTGGATGAAAGACCTGAGGAAACAGAGGGACCAAAAAAGGGGACACTCGAATAGGAACGAACACCCAGGCAGGACAAGCGACACCAGACGGAAGACCCAAAGAGACAATGGGGACCGAGGAGAGCACCAGGACAGGAACGAACTAGAGGGACTCACAAAACATGACCCAAGACAATGGACGAGATGAACAAGGACCAGGGACCATATGGGGGACGCACACTGAAAACAGAGGGGACATGACCAACAAAGGAGACCAGGGGGAAACAGATCAAGGGCAGGAAATGGAGACAGGGGAGCAAGACCAGGGACAAAACGGGCTGGATGGGAACGCAGAGGACACCAGGACGGGACATCAGCGGGGAGCTGAGAGACCAACGAATGGGGCCAGACAATCCAACAAGGGAGGAATGACAACAGAAAGGACCAACACCAGGAACACTAACAGAGGGAACAGGGCCTGGGGACCACCTACAAGACAGACCGAAACAGACTCAGAACAGGGACAGACCAGGGGAACAGGAACGTGGACTAGCGATGACAAACAGCAAGTGGGACAGGGAGGACACGACACTGGACAGGACAGACAGGCAGGAGGACAGCAGCAGAACAATGACGGACAGGGGAGACAAGAGGCCATGAGGAAAGGACCGGAGCTGAGGGGACAGGCATAGGGATTCCAGGGGCCCTAGAGACAGAGCCCCTAGAACTGAGGTAGGGACTGGAAGGACGGGTGACGGAGCGTGGGGAACGAAGGTAGGGACCAGGGGAGGAGCAGGGACCTGGAATGGTGAAGGGACTGGAGAGACCAGGAAGGGAGCAAAGGGACCATAGGGACCTGGGTCAATGCACAGGGAACAAAGGGAGGGACCGGAGGGACCTGAAACAGAGCACGGGGACTGAAGGCAAGGACCGAAGGGATCTGGAACAGAGCATGGGCGGGACACGGCAGGGCTGAGGGACGAAAGGCACGTGTTGGGGAAACAGGCGCTGGTGCCCAGAAGGGAGGGGCCGGTTGGGAACAGTGCAGGGCGACGAAGAGGCTGCACGACACAGACTGACGAGGACACGGCACGACTGGAGGGAGACTAGCAGACTGGAGGACATGGACTGAAGGGCGACGAGGGGACCGGAAGACATGGGCCGGAGCAAGGGGGCAACGCGGAGGTGAAGCCCTGGCGAACACGGCCCTGCGCATGCCCCCGCTTTCCCCTATGGGAAACCGAGCACCTGCTGAAGGCTCAGCCGGACCGCCCAGGGCACCCTCCTTTGGAACCCCTGGGGACCACGGGAGCCAAAAACGTGGGCCACTGGTCCCAGTCCAACTCCTCCAGGGGACCATCCTCCTGGCCGAGCTCCCCCCCTAACAGGAGAGGCGATCGGGACCCCGGACGGCCACGGGGGACCCGGCAGGGGCCCGGACGGCCACGGGGGACCCGGCAGGGGCCCGGACGGCCACGGGGGACCCGGCAGGGGCCCGGACGGCCACGGGGGACCCTCGGGCAGCAGGAGGGGCTCCCCTGCGCGGGGCTTGGGGGCTGCAGCGGCGGCGGCAGCAGGTTCCCCTGTGCGGGGCTCGGGGGCTGCAGCAGCAGGATCCCCTGCGCGTCGGGGCTTTCCACGGAGAATGGGCTCGGCGGAGCCCCTGGCTAATGGGCTCCACACGGCAGAGCTCTCGGCTAGCGAGCTCGGCTGAGCCGCAGCCACCCCGTTTTAGGCGGCGACCAGCTGCCACGCCCCTTCCTGGAGCGTGGCCATCTCCCAGGGCGGGGAGACGGGAGTCGCCGCCGCGAACGCTGGAGCCAGCGTTTGGGCCCTCACCTGGAGGTCAGGGGTGCTCCGAAACTCAGGGCTGTCCCGCAGCAGCCGAAACAGCCCCCGGAGGACGTAGAATTGCCAGGGGAAGATAGTGGATCCGCGTAGGGGCTCCCCCACAGCCCCCTCAGAACCCCACAAGCCCCGCTCATCCTCATCCGTCCTCTGCCCCAACTGTGGGCAGCGGATGGGCTCAGAGACTGGCTCCCTCCTCCCAAAGGTAGGGACCCTTGCAGAGGGAGCACCGGTTATGGGGCCTGCCAGCCAGCACAGACCTGGATCCATTACATCGTGGTCCCCCAGGAGATTCCACTGGCCGGCGGGGTCCAGCTCCCTCGATCCTGCTGCGAATTCAGCAGAGAGGGGAATCGAGGGAGAGGACTCCCAGCGACAAGGGCGGCGGGGAGTCCAGAGATTGACTGCGGTGTGGTCACGTCATTTTGTCGTGCCAGCGGGGATGACAGTGAGGCATGACGGAGGCAGAGAAGGCAGTGTTCAGTGCAGGGACCACAGAGGAACAGCATATAACATCAATGACCTGACAATGAAGCACAGGACTGGGGAACTCTTATACAGGAGGCACATAAGAGAAGGAACGAGGGGCATCTGTGGCTGGTTAACAAAGGGGCAGGAACACAAGGTAATCACAATGAGCAACAGGCGTGGCTGATTAGCAGCCCCACCTGCAGGAAACAAGGAATACACTGGTAGGGCGGGGCTGGACATGAAAACTGCTGGTTATGGATGGAGGATAGATGCAGTAGAGATCAAAAGTAGTGAAATCTATTTTTTTTAACTGTAACAAAAACAAAACCAAATCAATCTAAACAAAAATTGTATAAAATTCAAACTGAAGAATATAGATATAAAAATGGCTTGTGGGCTACAGTGCTTGGACCCCACTTCTACACCAGCATCTCCAGCCTTACTCCAATGCTGACCTCTTTCTCAGCCTTCTGGTAGATGTAGCTCCACTCCTCAACACCAATATGCCCTCCAAAAACAAATTGGAAAAAATTTCATACAGAAATAATTACAGCAATCAATAAATACAAAACAAAAACACAGCACAATTTTTTGACAGCTAATATTACCACAAACCCAGAACCCACCTGCACAAATGGTAGCTATGTGGACGTTTCTGTAAGTGCTGCTTTGAAATAAACCCAATGGTTCAATCTTCTTGGTTTTGCAGTCAGAATCAAATACAACAAACATGGTATTTTCTGCCATTTATTCAAGTATAGGTACATTGGAAGGCTTCTCTTTGCTGACCCCATCTTGATCTCCATAGCTTGGGGGATACAGCACAGGGTCATGTAATGTGCAGTGACCCTGGAGTTGGGGGTTAAGGGACCTGCTCAAGGCCCCATGGACATGTGACTGTTTGTCCAAGGCCAGAGCTCAAACCGTCAATCTTCTGATCACAGGCACACAGACTTAGCCTGCTGAGCCACTCACCACCCCCATTTTTCACAGAGTGAAGACAGATGGTGAGTGCGCAACAAATTACAGAGCTATGCTTTATATGGACATGAGTATTGGGACACACCTCTTAATCAGTGAATTCAGGTGTTTCATTTAAACCCATTGCCACAGGTGAATAAAATCAAGCACCTAGCCATGTAGTCAGGTTTACAAACATTTGTGAAAGAATGGGTTGTTCTGAAGAGCTCAGTGAATTCAAATGTGGTACTGTCATAGGATGCCAGCTTTGCAATAAGTCAGTGTGTGAAATTTCTTCCCTGCTAGATATTCCTCTGTCAACTGTAAGTGGTATTATTATTATTATTATTATTATTGGCAAAGTGGAAGAGTTGAGGAACAACAGAAACTCAACCATGAAGTGGCAGACCATTTACAGTAACAGAGCGGGGTTGCCAAGTGCTGAGTCGCCAACACTCTGTCCCCACAGTAACTGCAGATTTCTTAACTTCCTCTGGCATTAACCCCAGCACAAAAACCGTGCGCCGGGAGCTTCATGGAATGGGTTTCCATGGCCGAGCAGCTGCATGCAAACCTCACATCATCAAGCGCAGTGCCAAGCATCGGATGGAGTTGTGTAAAGCATGCTGCCACTGGATTCTGGAGAAATGGAAACGTGTTCTGTGGAGTGACGAATGATGCTTCCCTGTCTGGCAGTCTGATGGACGAGTCTGGGTTTGGTGGATGCCAGGAGAATGTTACATGCCTGACTGCATTGTGCCAGCTGTAAAGTTTGATGAAGGAGGAATAATGGTATGGGTTTGTTTTTCAGGGGTTGAGCTAGGCCTCTTAGTTCTTAGGGAACTCTTAATGCTTCAGCATACCAAGACATTTTGGACAATTCTATGCTTCCAACTTTGTGAGAACTTAAATAAATGAAAATATTTTAACAGCCCAGTGAAAGTGTTGGGTCAAGTTTTCTGTCTAAACAGATGAAATTGGTAATATGACAGACACCCCAACCTAGCTGAAACAGAAAGTTATATTGAATAGTGATCCACAGAACTGTACAGAAGGATGTAAGTGAACAGTGCGATAGCAGAAAATTCAGTGTTCTTTCTGTGCTGGTGTTCTTTTCTCAGCTTCCAGTGAGTCTGCACTATCAGCATGCCGTCACCGCTCAGGTTGTGACATTTACATTATGCACTCAGGTAGGTAACATTGTCCTGGCATCCACCAATCCAAAATTCATCCATCAGACTAACAAATACTGAAGTGTGATTTATCACTTCAGGGAACAAGTCTCCACTGCCCCACAATCCAATGGCAACATGCTTTACACTAGTTGAGTTAACACTTGGCATTGCACATAGTGATTCGACCACAGCCATGAAAACTCAACTCGAAGTCTATAAAGCTCCTAAGGACAGTTCTTGCACTGTGGTGTTTTTAAATGCTATGCGCTTCAGCTCTCTGTGGCCCTGCTGTCAGCTTGCCTGGCCTACCTACTCATAGTTGTTCTGTGGTTCAATTCAATTCAATTCAAATTTATTTATAATGCATTTTTAGAACATTGCATTCTCCCTGCCCAGAGGCCTCAATGAGCAAGCCAGAGGCAACAGTGGTAAGGAAAACCTCCCTAGTAGGAAGAAACCAGACTAATGGGGAAACCCAACCGCCTAGGGTTAGCAAAGGAAGCCCAAAATAGCAAAGATGTGCTGTGGTTGCTCTTAGACGCTTCCACTTTACAATAACAGAACAACTGAGGTTCCTCTGTTCTGATCTAGAAGGGCCAGAATCCAACACCATTTGCAGACTTCCTTGTTCAAACATCTTAATCAGCTATTTACCAGGTTTAGTAGGTGTGTTTGAACAGAGAAATCTGCAAACTATGTTGGATTCTGGCCCTGCAGGACCGGAATTGGGGAACCATGCTGTACATCATGCTGTTCATCTGTAATTGTTCAATAAGTGATGCCTGTAGTTTGACATACAAATTAATAAGAGAAAAACATTACACAAAAACAAGGTGCCCCTTTTATTGAGTGTCAAATTTTGAAACAAACATCTGCAACCGTAACTGTAAATGAAAGAAATTGAGTCGTTTCAGCACAGACACTTACATACACAACTACTAGACAAAACAAGAATTTAGGCTAAATCATCTACAACAAATCTCATAACCCAATGGTTCTCAAACTGTTTGAAAACCATTTCAATTCAAATAGAAATTTTACATCATCATCCGTAGGAAAAAAAGCAGCTACTTATTCGACAGTACATACTTGTTCATATGTTTAACTGATGTTGTAGAGGATATTATTTCAGGACAGATTATGAAAGAGTAAAACATGTAATGACTGCAGTCAAAGGCAAGCCTAGCAGCTAACAATTTCTTTCATCAGTGCTTCTGACAGAACTGAATACATTTACCAAAGCACCTTCCACACTTGCACATAAGTTCTAGCTGACATCAGCAAATGAGAATAAGAAATATCCCAAAACCATCCAAAAGACAAAAATTCACACATCTTAACATCACAAAAAAAGTACACAATAATCGCATCTTAAAACAATTACACTGCAAAATCATTCAAAGTTGCCCTAATAAGTTGATACATTTTCCGATACACTGGAGTCACTGTAAACCTAAAGCATAAAAATTAACCTTTACAAACTTTATTCCAAGACCACCTAGAATAAAAAGGCAACTGACAGTTTACAGGACGAAGAACTCAAAATTTAAACAAACGCACGACAACAATATAATGTTAGGGAAAAAAAACAGCACAATACAGCAGTTTGTCAAGACCATATCAGAATAATTTCACATGGTGTTACATATAAAATTGCACATAACCCTTCATATGTTCAAATAGTTGATAGGCAGCCTTAGAGAATGCTCTAAAATGTAGTTTCCAGGATGTGCATGTAATAAGAGCAGAACAAAATGTAAACAAAACATTATTGCGTATATGTGCAGTTTAATCTTCAGCTAACTATATTGAGAATAAGGCAGAGTGTAGCAATATTTAAAACAAAGCTTCAGGCTCAATATTAATGTACCACAAAGAACAGGACATAAATATGTTCAAGTTTGCATTGCCGGTCCAAAGTCTGTAGTTTTTACTGACAAACACATATATAGAATTAGTGCAGTGTATACAGACACATTCAATGTTTGCATTACATGGTTTTGTACCAGCAGGAAACATATTTCAACAAACAGGAAAACCCTTCAAAGTCCTTGTGTATCAATAAAAATGTGTAAGAGTTTTCCATAATGCCTAATGATTGTTACATATCTTTAAAGTACAGGAGTCATTTAATATAACACGACTGGAAGTTACAAAGGGTGAGCACGAGAGTGCTTATGTAGATATACACAATTTCAGTTAAAACACAAAAAAATCCACATGCCCTATTTATGTTTTCTAATCTAGGCCACAAAACTTAATCTAAAGATGTATTCCTGAAAGAAATCCAATGAAGCATGAAATCCATGCAGAATCTTAAAGACACATCTGGATGCTTGGCTTCAGAAGTAACGCCAATACTGCACTGACTTTGTACGTCATCTAGTGAGTATTTAAGGAATAAGCACCCATATACCCTCTGATTATTCTGCTTACCTGACATAAAAACTGATAAACGTCTTTAAGTATTAATGATTTTATATACTTAAATGCACAGAGCAGTAACTGCACATTACCTAGTCTGATAGATGTTTCAAAAAGAGGTTCATTGTTGACTTCAAACTGGCTTTAAGCCAACTGGCCACAATTATTCTGGTTGTAGAACAGGAGAAGCTACCCAGAAGACGTCACAGATGAGGGATCTGATTGTGCAAGCCTCTGCGGCCACATGATATGTCGTAAGTGGTAGGCTTCAGTCTGCAGAGAGAGTGACAGGCAATTTCTGGGACTCTAGCCTTGCACTGGGTAGTCTGGGCAAGGCTCACTGTGCCGGTAGTGCATTATGTACACAGCAGTCTGGTGCCACCAGTAGAACATCAACACCACCAAGACATGCCACACCTGATGGCTGGCACCCAGGTAGTTCAGCTGCCCTGTAAGCATAGACAGCACCTCAGTTTGAGCTCAACAATGCAGCTGCTATGACAACTGAGTGCTGCCTTAATACTGGAAAAGAATCCTTTACGCAACAATTTCATGATTAGTAAAACACCACGCATTGGACAAGCAGTTGGGATGTTAAGAGATATTGAAAAAGAGATTACATCAAAAATATCTCAAAGTAATAATTCCATAACACAAACATGACTGAATGCAGTCTTAATTAAAGGGACGGGGGAAGGAAGGAAGGAAGGAAGGATGGACAGACGGTGTGCCTACCTGGGAAGTAGCGTTCAGGGACTTTGGTGATGTAAAAGAGAAAGGCTGCTGCAGCTATCAGGTACATCACCAGAACACGGGGCACAAACACCTGGTGGAAAAAGCAGCTGTAAGGGTCCTGCAAATGGCAGATATCACCTGTAAGTCCCAGAGAAGCTCATGCCAAACCGTGGACTTGCCTGTACGATGACAGCGCCGAAGCCCCCATTCAGCCACACCCAGTGGGCGGCGGGGATTACGCCGTACCCGGCCACGGAGCAGAACATGATGGAGCGCAGCCGGTGCCACTCCTGGGACAGGTAGTGCGGGTGGATCTGGGCGAAGAACACTGCTAGGATCATGGCTAGCACGGTGACCAGGTAGACCTGCCGCCAGTACTAAGGGGGGGGGGGGGACAGACACAGCATTTATTTATAAGCTGGAAAAAGAATGTGCAGCATTTCCTTCAGAGCATGTGGAGAGAATAAGGAAAAACCACAGTTATTACCAACATGAATAAAAACACACTGAATAGCAGAATCACTGTGGCTCATGAAGACTGACAGGCCCACCAGAGATGGAAAAAAACAACTTTTCTGAAGGTCAGCCTGCATACTAGCTAGTATTATATACTTATGACTTCCACCTATTCATCTTCACCAAGTGGTAATGACACCTTTGTATTTACATTAACATTAAGAAATTAACATACATCATTGCAGTAAAAAGCGTAGAAAACCCCCGGAACATAGCAGCCAAGGATCCCAATGGAGATTCCCGCGTAGTCAAGAGCCATCCAACGTCGACTGGTTTTCTCTGAGCGATGGCAGCAGAACAAGTGATAGCCCACTGAGCACAACATGCACACCTGAGTACAATGACACAAAGGCTGTGTGAGCTTGGGTGGGCAACCAGAGGCACCAGAAGACCAGCAAAATCCAGGTAAAATCCAGGAGCGGATGACTCTAGAGTCAGGGTCATTAAAATAACTGAAACCCCTGATTCTGCACAGTATTTTCACGTATAAACAGAAATAGAAAGACATGATAAATGTAAAATGCAGTGCAACTGCAGGGAGTTCTTCTTTCTTATGTGTGTTTCCCAGACATCCAGAGCTTAACTTTCTTTAAAAACTAACACAGATGAAGCTGTGAGTGTTTGAGCAACTTGTGATGACCAAGATTAAGTTGAACCAACTGTTCACATTACAAAGTGAAAAGGGTTTCTCTTGAGATAGTGGGCAAGACTTTACGAAATAAGAGTGGTACACACCTGAAAGCAAAAAAGCCCTATGGAGTAGATGACATAATCTTCTCGGGATGCCCCTGCAGCCGGAAGCACTGCCGACATGTCATAGACTCCCAACATGAAGAACAGGAGAAATCCCAGCAGGTGGCTCCAAATATTCACCGTCTCATTGGACAGAATGAAAAGACTGGCAGCAAAATTGCACAGTTAGCTGTCTAGCAAATGACACAGCATAGTTCTTATTGATTTCAAAACACTTGCAAGACACATTACCCACAACTTCATCATTGACGTCAAAGAAAAATTTATTTATAAAATGCATAATATGAACTCTGCCTTTTTTATACTTTAGAAAATAGCAGTTCTTGGCAAGTTTGCATAAACCTTTCATTATGTGTGCAGCTCAGGTGCCAGCATCACGTGGTTATATTTACATTATAAATATATGTGCACATTTTATCAACACAACAAGTAGTAACATTTTAACTAAAAGACCACATATACAGAGACAGGATTATCAAATCTCACCTTTTAATACATAGACTGGAGGGTAAGTGAGCTCTGTACCCATCGGTGATGTATGGATTTTCTTTCAGGAAGACTGGAATCTGCTCGTATGTGTACAACCGGATCCCTCTTGGTATAAGAACTGGCCAGTATTGGTAGCTTCCCAACTCTATGTAATGCGCACTTTTTAAAATCTTTTGAGGCATGGTGGAGTTCTGTTGTCACTGCGTCAAAAGAATGAACTGGAAGTACAACAACTTCACTAAATTAAAAGAGAGAGTTTCATAATCCGTTTTACACTTGTAGAATAAGAACTTATTGTACAATTAATAATGCGGAAGTCTGGCTTTATGAATGAGTTGAATTGTAATAAGTTCCTAAAATCAGAATAAAAAGCTTGCTAATTATAATAAATAAACATTAGTTAAGAGCGTGTCATTTCAGCACGTGTCGCTGAAACACAGTCGGCTCAGCTAGCCGGCTAACTACAGAAAACGGTTCCTTTTTTTGGAAATATAAGAATTGTATAATAATTTTACATTCTTTATTGCTGTTGCGATATTTCCATCGTTTTATCATGCGACTGGATATTTAGCTACCAATCGAACAATAGTTACCAGTAACGTTATAATATATTTTACTTAGCATACAGAAAGTTAGTTTTATATCTTTGAAAATGAAACTCACCTTAATTCCATAATCTTTCTTTCATTATGTCATTTCAATTCGTGAATATATAAAATTATTAACAATAAAATGAACTACAAAGTTGCACATCAACAACTTCAAAATACCTAAGCTTCATCGTCGCCAACCGGATTCGTCTAGACAGTCCGCGACGTATTCGCGTCAGGACCCTGTGGTGCCCGCGGCACTGCATGAGCAGAAATCATTTTTCATGTAGCATTTTTCGATGGATGGGTGAAAACAAATAGACATCTTTTCTCTCTTTTAGCAGGTATATGTACGCACTTTACACTTCGCAAACTGTGTCAATGAATGACACTTCAGCAACTGTTTTATGAGTATACTCATGTTGAAATAATGGCGGAAAATTGCTGATGCACGGAAAGTTTACGTTAACGACCTGGCATTTATTTGTGTTGTAATGCCTATGGTTGTCGGATAAAATTAATGGACATCATTCTTAGTCATTTCAGGTGTGTATGAGAGATGTCCCATTTCCACGCGCTGGTGTTTGTCTCATATAGAGTTTTTGCTTTGGAGTGAATAAAGCAACTTGGGTAAAAGTACGGTCTGCAATTTAAGTAAATTTCAGGCATTGTTTAAATATTATAAGCAGGTAGGCTATGCATTTCGTGGTTAGGCATAGCTGAAAAGAAGAAGAAACAAGAAAAGTATAAAAAACAATGATGTCTTCCCTTTTATATTATTATTAATGTTGCGGTTTCAAAAATTATTATTCAGCAATGACTGTTTAGTTCTGACACAGTTGTGATATGATAACTAAGCAGTTTAGTGTTGTGTTTTGTACAATATGCACAAGAAATCCACTTTATAAAAATGTAACGCATACAGAAACTTTCCCGAAATAGTCATTTTATTTTTCAACCTACAGTTATTTGCACAATAAGAAAAGTAAGTCGTGGTTTCAGATTTTTCAATAATATCTAATGAAAGGTAATTAATATTCCAAGTAAGCAAAAGGGATGAGCACGACCACACAGCATATATATGTGCGGCCCACATTATTATAATTTCACATATTAAATAAGCAAGTTAGGAGCAGATAAAACATGTTTAACAGATAACGTTCACGATTTTTAATTATGATATTTTGAACACGTATCCTGTGGAATGTGATCCTTTTCAAGGTGTTTCAATTTCTAGTTAACTGATAATTCACTTCTCATCTTTAAATTAAAATGTTAAAATTGCGCTGCTTGAATAATACTGCATCTCAACCAATAACTATTTCTTTTATTTATATAGCTGTGTTGCCAGCTGAATACGAGTAGGTACACGCTTCTCCTGCAGGTGTCACTGCATCTCTGTGTGTGATTATGTATTTTGTTAGTAAACTTGAAGACAGTATCTGCTCGTTTTTAGTCTGTCATTAAACTATTATTTGTTAAGGTATTTTTCATGTTATCTGAGATGGTCTGGCAATCTTGTCCTAGGTGTACCCTTTCTGCCCTTATATTCCTGGGAACCTGCAAATCATCAGAAATGTAATTAAATAAGCAGTTATTGAAATTTTATGGATAAACACCTTGATTTATGTTATTCATTAGAGAACTATGAATAGAATTTTTTTTTATCTAGTCCTAAATTAGTCCTAAAGTCCTAAATTATTGGTATCCTGAGTGAGTGGTACAAAGCATGGCTTGAAAGAGCAAAAAACTGACATAAAATTTCATACTAGATGTAGAAATTTCTATAAACATGTTAAAGCATGAATTTTAAATTTAACTATATCGGAAAGGAAGCAAATCGAATTTATAGTTCATTTATCAATTTGATGGGTTTTGACATAAAAAAAAAACAATGCTTGAAAAAAGTAACAAAGTGTAGTTTGCCTTTTATCAGTTGACAAGGAGTGACTCTGCATCAGCTTGTGTGATCTATGGCATTCCTTATAGTTCAGTTTTTTGGGCCTTTTTACCATTTCAATTATCTGTTCTTGAGGTTCTTTTATGGTCACTCGACCTTTGGGAGTGTTTCACAAGTGACAGAAGGGAGTGCATATTATTGACTTGGAATTGATCTGTGATGTTGTTTCCACTATATTTAAATCACGTGTTATTATAAATGATTGTAATTTTCTTTCAGTTTGGACTTAAAAGAAGCCCTATCCTGACACTCAGATCTGTACAACATTAGTAATGGTCGATGTCTCTTTTATTTTTTATTTACTTATGGAAGTCTCAAGGTCTAAGTGGCTCTATAATTGGGGTTAAAAAGACTGATTTACTGTGTTCTACATGGAAAACATCAGATTGCCACTCTGTCAATCAGAAAAAAAATCTGTATTTTTTGAAGAGAGTCTTAATATATTTTGACTGTGAGTAATAGCACATTTGCATGTCACACTTACTGCTAACCACAAGGTGCTGACATTCTTCTGAATATACTGAGCTATCTCTAACCTCTCATCAAGTGCTGTGATCTTTATAGACTCTATCATATTGTGCAGTAATGTGTTGTATTGTCTGTAGAATAAGTTTGTCTTAAAGGTAATTGGAAAGCTGAAAATGACCGCTATCGGCTGAATTTTAAATACATTATTTCTGAAATGTGACTTGTGTAATGACCCTGTCGGTTTACAATGTAAGATTTATCTTGGCAGAGAAAATTGATCCATTTCACCTCTCTCTAATGGAAATTTTTATCTGGGATCATCTGTTTATGTAAATGAGCATTATCAGGAAGCAGGGGACAAAAAATTGAGACTGAGGTTAATCTTGCACTTGACTTGTCAGTCTGGACATAATGCATTCAGGATTAATCTTCCAAGGAGGAGGGGTGTGGAGTTCTTTGGCTCAAGAAGACTAGTTACGTTGCCCCTTAAATTGAAACCATATCCAAATGATAAAAGGGCTCTTCAAAGCAAACAAGTCTTGCAGTAGGAAGACCATGTAAGATAAGCAAACAGTCCGTAAAAAGTATAATGACACTGTTGCTATTTAAATGCTTAATGGTGAAATTAATAAGATGCAGTTGGAGGTAGACAAGAAATACAGTATTCATCTTTCTTCTCAAGGACACTGCAGTTTACGCAAGTTTCTCTGCTTGTGGGTTACAGTTTTGGAAAGATTGAAGTTTTTATATTTATAATTTAATGAAATGTATATCACAGTTATACTCCCCTACTTCTTTAAAATATAATCTTCTTTTATACATTTTATATACGTTTTGCTTATTTTGTTCATTTTGGATGATTATTTATTGTCAAAGACGTTTTCAAATTTAAAAAAACAAAACAGAGTCTATATAGTAAAATATTGGCTATGAAATGGTGCATGTTTGATTGTGCGTGTGGTTAGAATATTAATTTGTGTTTTACATTGTTTGTTGTACTTTCTAGAAAATCAGCGGATGTTTGACTGCTACTAACCATGTAATCAATTTACATTGAGGCCATACAAGCTAATGCATGATATAGCATGCTGTACGCAAAGCTATGTGGTTTATACAGTTGAGAAAAAATACCCATCCTTCAGACCTTTCTGTCACCTCTGTGCCGGTGATTTGTTGCTAATCAGCTGTGATTTTGTAATAATGAAGAAGGTATTGTCTTTTAAAGTAGGTAATGCCTCTGAAGTCACTGTGTCAATGTCAAAAGGATCAGTCCTATTTAATCATGGAGCCAAGACTGAGAGACGGCTCCCACTGGCTTCACCGCTCATTTTGAGGCCAAGCATCTGGGCAGTAAATAACCCTCAGTGGGCTGGCCTTGGGGCCAGGTCATTAGCAGTGAGAAAAATATCCCCTCCCCTTTAATGGCTGCAAGCCATTTAGTAGAGACAAGGAAATTTCACACTAGATTGAATATTTTCAGCTGATACTGTGAGAGCTTGATGAGACTATTGAAATGTATATTTAACCTGGCAAAGCTAAAATGGCTTTAAACAGTTGACACGCTAGCATAGGACTTAATTGTAAATTCAGTTTTGCATGGCCTTCATTGATGCCTTGTTCTGAGTGGTTGCTATGGGTCCTCTTTTTAAGGGAAATATGAATTTCATCTATTCAATACAATCACGCAACACCTCTGCGGTACATCGCAGTAACAAGAAACGTTCTGGTTCACCTCATTATAAAACTTCCTTCCAGTCTCATTTGGACTTCTGCATGTAAACCATTCATCATCAGAGCCTCCCACATCCCTGGTTATAAAAAAATGCAATCACTGACTCACCATCTCATTTTCAATTTTAGAAATTCAAGACCTTGGTGCCAGACACAGGCTGACATTAACTCCCTTTCCATTTCAGTATATCTCCCATATGCCACTGTCTTCGAATGGTATTTAACTGAATGCTCAAGACCGGTGCCATAACTCGCGTCGCCTCCATTGCACATACTATTTTCCAGGGGTCATACTTGATCGCTTTCAAGTTAGGGGTCAGCGAATCATTTTTAGATCTTCCCACACAGGCTAATAGGTTTTCCTGTCTTGCATCTCCCAGCACTATTTTCATACCATCTCCCTGCTGAGCATGCTTGAGTAAAGAAAATCATGAAACCATGAAATACTCAAGTACAACAAGATAGTTTTCAAAACCATGTCTTCTTTACATGATCAGGCTCAAGTTCAACTTTAGCCCCCACAAACAGCTGGTCTAGGTTAATATTATTCCCTTTCTGATCTATAGTTCATTACTGAAATCATTGCCAAATTATGACTTGTCAGCAGTTCAGTTGTTGAAAAGCAGTTTCATCTTTGTTTTTCTCCTAAAGAATATTTTATCCTCTTGTTTATGATACATATTGCCATATTCTTAGCCACACGAAGCACAAAAAAACAAAGTAAAGTCTTCTGCTAGGTCACTTGGGTGTATTTTACATCCATTTGTGTAAACATTTAAAGCATTTGTAAAGCACACACTATGTTAATTTCACATATCAAAGAAACAGGCCATTCTCCATACCTTCTTGTCCAGATGAGCAGACAGATGTGCAAGACATACTCTAAGCCAAAGCAAATTGTACCTTCATTTGCATCAAGTACTTTCCTGGAACATTGTCCAAGAAATTCATTTTCATGATCCGGAAATCAGATTTGCTTCATTTTAAGCAGTATAGTACTTCAGAAAGCAAATAATGTAGTAGTGCTACAATAATAAGTGCGTGTGTTGATTGAGCAGAGTCCTGTGGAACTCAACTGTGACACAAAAATATCTTATGATGAAATGAATCTTTGCCGTAGCTCTTTTTGAACCTCCTCTAACCAAAAACAATGACTTGTTGAGTTCAGAGATTGTGAGTGAATGAATTGCACGTTAGTGTTCTCAAAAAATGTCTAACTAACCTTTAAAGGAAGCATTTGATCATTTAGAATTGATTACAAATTAGATATTAAAGATTAAACTTTACTACGATGACATTATTTACATTTAAATGATTCAATATACTGCCATTACAGATTATTCAGGTAATTAATGAATAAACCAGCATGAAAATAATACATATATGTGGGTGCATCATACAGCACAGGTACATCATAAAAAATGTTATAGAAATATTAATATTATAATAAAAGATGCCTGCACTCTGCCAATGCAATGCTGTTCACAGTGTTGAAGAGGATGGAGCACAACAGAAAATCAATACAGAAGTATGTCGGCTGCACAGGATCAATGAATTATTTTGAAAGTGTGGAGCTGATTTTGTTCACTAATGGGAAATCGATACACCCAAGAGGTGTAAAACGGTTGACCTGAGGTTTTTTTGTATTATGTAACTACTTTATCTATTCCTCTCTTTGAGGTTACAGCTCAGCTCTATAAGTTATAGGTGAAAAAGCAGTACTTACAAAGCATATGTCACCTTTTTGTAAACTCAAGAATTATTAATTTCTTATTGTGTTGGGGAAAAAAAAACAACAAATGCTTGTTTCCATAGTGTCTTTGGGTTGCAAGCACTGAAGAAGCTTTAAATTCGTTTTGTAATTAACAGAATAATTAATGCTTCCATTAGTGTGGCAGTGTACTGCATAGGTCATGAATGCAAGATTTATTCGGCTAAATTAGCACTCCACTCTTGAGTAATTCACAGATGTCGGAGTGCTTGTTACAAGTGACCTGAGGTGTATCCTGCAATTCTCCCCTGTGATAATGTATCCTTTATGCTAAAAGTATGCTTGCTTATAATTGCCTTATCTGTCTTTCCATTGTTCTGCAAAGACAATGCATTATGTAGGGTGACATGCAATGCCACACCATTCAGACCAGGTATGCATCCTGCTCTTAACTCGCCCTTAAGGAAGGTTCCAGCGATCGACACATTTGACCAAACCCAAAATCAGCCCTATTAATTGACAAAGGTTTACTCTAACAGCTGGGTATTGAGAGAGAGGAGCATGTCTCACTAATGAATCGTGAAACAATCAGGCAGTAGCCATTTGTGTTTAGATCTGTAAATATGGCGCGGTAGTAATGCCAGACCATCACTGTCGCTCCAGCTGGGGCCACAGATGGTCTGGTTTCGAAGCAGCACAGGAAGTGTTATATCTCCTCCATCCCATGCTGCACCTCTGCTGTCTCTGAATGACAACTTCACTTAAGTTCTCGGTTTGGGCCGAGCATGGTGCCTGGATTTCTTAAAATGCTGGCCGGTTCCATGTGGGACACCCAAGGCCCTCACATACTTGGTGGGGGTGGAGGGGGGACAGGGTGTGTGTGTGTGGGCGGAGGGGGGGGCGAGGGGACACTATTTAAAGACACGATCATTTAATTAACCTTGGAAGGGAAAAGCAAATTTTGACCTGTTAGCCTGATAATACTATAAAGCAGTGAGCAGTAAATCTCTGAAAGTAGCTCATTCTGAAATATAAAAACAGAAAAAATGGAAGTCTGGCACTGATATGCAGCCTTATTGTGGGAAAAGATTCAAATATGTATGCTTCTTATCAGCACAGCTGGGGAAATGATGTACTATTATGCTAAACAAATGAATAAACACCCTGACATTCAAATAAACAATATATGTATTGCCAATTGTTCATTAAAATCATGTACTAAAATTATAAGCTGTACTTGAAAATAGAATTATGAAAAGATGACAGATTTAATCTCTTTTCTACTTCCTTGCTTGACAATAAATCATATTTAATCTTTCGTCATCACTGAAGTTCACAATATGAAGTGTGTTTTCTTTATACGTGTATATCTTTATTATAGTAAGTTTACTTGCTGGAAGTAATTTGACCGTTTTCAGTAGAGACCTTCCCCCATCGGAATGTCTAACGCAATTTTCAGATTTAACTGGAAGTAGAAACTGAAAAACAAAATACCAAATCTAACCTAGGTAGAATGGATGTTAAGAGAATGTATTAGTGAAACAGTGTTTTGTGATACTGAGCAAATAGTTCTTACAGAGCAATTGCTATGTTTTATATAGATATGTATATATCAGTAGGCTTTGTTTACCTCCAAAACAAGGTATGGTATGTGACAAAAAGTTGGAATTTATTGTATGATCAATATATTATTAAAAATTAATCATCAAGTCATTGATATATATTAAAGAGACTAAGGTCCAAATTCATTATTGCACAAATAATGTGGTTAAATAACTAACAACAATAATAAAAAAATACTTGATATAATGGTTCTACTGTATTGTCGTAATGTGTACATGCTGTTGATGCAATTGTATGTGGATGCTAATCTGTAGCATGCCAATAATACATAGTGTGTTAGTTTTGAATTGCATAGTGGCATATAAATTATTTTAAACTGTACACATTTTTGGGTACATATTCTGTTTCATGGAAACAAATTTCAGTCAGTGGAAAATAAGGAAGGACATCATTCATGAGCAGGTATGAAGAACAGTAATGTATTTTAACATGAATTAGCATAAACTGTACAATACAGCATATCGAATGTGAACAAATGTGTACAGTTTTAGTTCAACAGTGTTCATCAAATGGTGATCAGAGCAGCGTTCAGCATGTTGCAAATACTCACTGGATATTTGAATGGTACGGAAGAAAGGGAAATAGTATAAGAGATTTCCTATATTTTGGAAAAATTTAAATTTTAAAATATTTCACCAGCAATTCTATACATCTGAGAGTCTGGCTTTAGGACTAAAAATCAGCATGAAAAATCCATGAAATAATCAAATGATTTGCTATTACAGATTTTCGCAGCTAGTTGCCACAAAGTTTTTTTCAGTTTAGGTTCCAAAGGGAATCAGAAAACACAAAAAAACAACAAAGCCAACATCAGAGAAACTGAAAAACAGTCCCAGACCCCCTATGAGGCATTCAATGTCCCTGTAAAATCATGCCTGTAAATGTACCAATCACAGAGCACATTTATAAAGTACATCCCAAAGTCTGTTGAACACACGTTATAGTGACTGGGTTCAGGACATTGGTGTGGGTTGGATGCAAAGGATTGGAATCGGCCTACAGAGTTGGATGCTCACTCTGGATGCTGTCGCAAGGCCAGTGTCTGAGCAGAAATGCTGGTTTATCAGCTCCGGACCAGATGGCTGAAGAAAGAGAGCAAAATGACTGGGTAGGTATTTTAATGTAAAAATTGACGTGGGTGCAACTGAAGCTGATAGAGCTAAGTGTGCCATACAATAAGCTGGTAGCTTTAAAAACACAACAAAAAAAGCAACAGATAAAAAAACGACATAGACAGTCACCACCGAGTTCTGTGGTTCACAGATACACAAAGGTACAGCCCCTATACAATCAATTGGTTAGAAGGCTGCAGTGACGGTAGAATCACTTATGTCACATTATATGTCACAGTGCTCCAATTTACATTGAACATGCATTAATGGCTAATTTTAGGGGCAAACATGGCCCTCCCAATCACCAGTCGTCAATCCTGTAGAACATTTGTGGGACTGTCTGGAGACGTGCCTAAGACAGCATTTTCCGCCTCCATCAAATTGGCGTGAATTGGAGGAATTCCTTGTGGAAGAATAGAGCCAGAACAGCTCCTGTTCCTGCTAAATAGATCCAGATCTTTGTTAACTCAATGCCACACTGTATCTATGTAGCTCTGGCTTCTCAAGGTGGCTGATACAATGGGTATCATCTCTACCATTGTGCTCAATATAGTGTGTTCTTTGCACATATGACTATGTAAGTTTGGTTATTTGGCTTAATTTTATTCGGTTACTTGTGTTTCAAATGAGTCTCTCATATGTGGATAATGATTTATGTGTCTTGAATGTGTCCGATAAGAGCAGGAGAACCTTGAAACTCAATCTGCAGTCATCTGCTCACCTTGCTTTTACACTGACAATAAATACAAATCTGGGTGGCAGAACGTTTCGCAACACTAACTGTCGTGAACCTATGTAGCTGCTGGAAAAGGCTTAACTTAACTGTCTAGTCCAATAAAGCTAATAAAGACAGCAGATTAATGTTTAATGCACTATGGAAAAAGTTCATTTCAACACAGAAACTCTGGGTTGTCTGTGCTGATAATTAGTTTTTATACAGCTTAAATCATTGCCCTTTGCTCACAGCTGATGTTGTGGAACTCTGCTGACACTATATATAAACCTTTCCTTTGTCACCCAGAGGACACGTGCTCAGGCAGCAATAGGCTAAGTAGCTAGCTAGAATTACAATTCCATTGAAAGGGTCTCTAATAAGATATGTGATAATAAAACTTTTATACTCATTTTTAATTAATTAGGTTACTATTTCAGTAGCTTATTTACTTAAGTCATTGTTTATTATATTTGCTTCAGTTGTATATTAAAACTGGTTGAAGTGAATCATACAATCACACAATAGCAAAAAAGTTAAAATGGCTTTAGTACCAGTCTCAAACATGTAAATTGGGTCTTTATGTGTTTGTACTCTATTATATATGTTTACTATCTGACTGTCTATGTATATATATTTATACACACACACACACACACACATACCTGCTATTTATCGTAAACCATCATATAGTGGGTTTACATTAAGTTGATTTTTATGTGCCTGATGACTGCATATATTACATGTGAGATATGTTAAAAATACAGACACAGCAAACCATGAAAGTATTTCAGAGAAGTTACAGTAAACTGCACCTATATGTCTTTGTATGTGTGTGTGTGTGTGTGTGTGTGTATATATATATATATATATATATATATATATATATATTTGTGTGTGTGTAAATGTATGTAAATTTAAACACATAAATACATACATATATACACACATACACACACACACACACACACCCATGTTAACATTTGGCATAGCGTTGTAAATGTGGGCACTGGGCTTGTTGGCACCTGATGGTTTGAAAGGAACAGATGAACTGTGAGATAAGATCCTGGGTGAGAAAAGACAGAAAAAAATGCGGAGTCTGCTTGTCTTTGAGTTTTAGGCGTTGGGCTGAGTTGGACTGGTCGCCACCATGTGGGCTGCCTGTGGCGCTGACGCCTTCTGTTCCTCCTGACACCCTTCTCTCTCCTGACCACTTCATTTTGACTTTTGGCTAACTGTCCTGGCCTGGGAAGGCACTCCTCACTTCAGAGAGTGCTCCCCTGTATATGTGATTTATACCCAATGACATGTATGTCAAAAAGATGCCCTTCCGGCCTTTGGGGAATTTCAGTGCTTTTCCTGGATTCCAACTGTCTTTTTTTTTTAATTTTGAGGTGTTTATTTGTATTACAGAGAATTCTGCCAGAATTTAAACGTTGAGTTTTACTCATAATTTCCAACAAAGTAAGCATGTGGGTGCAGGTTACCTCCTTTGAGAATCACTTCTCCTGGTTCGCTGGGATTCTCATCAATATGGCCTGCATGTACCCAACATCCGTCTGATCAGTGGGGGTTCTTCACTTCCAGCCACACAACATTGTTTCTCAAGTGTATTTTATTCTTGGAAAGATAGCGTGCAAATGATCAGCAGCCACAGGAGTGGGGTGGAGACTTTTTATATTTTCTGGGCATGACAAAATAACTTTTTGTAAAAGTGGTTTTGTCACTTTTGGCATCTTAGTCTTCGTGTGCTTTAATTAAAATAAGTGTTCAGAAAGTGTTAACATTGCAGATATGAATCATAGTAACATAAAAATGATCTTCCCCTTGCAAATGAATTAAAGTGTAAGAAAATTGACTTACGTCTAGATTCTGTTGTATGTATGTTGTAAGTTTAACAGAGAATATGCATTATTCTTAAACTGTTCCAGAACAAAGTCACTAAACATCTTCCCAGTCTTTATCCTTTTACATTAAGCGTTAAATGGGGATGCATTTATGCATTTATGACATCACCAGCTAAAAATTTTTGCTGCACCCAAATATGGACAGGGATTCCGGCCTATGTATGTTCATGGATGTCTGGATGTATTGCAGAATAATTATAGCAGATGATTATGCCTAATCATGCTGTCATGCATGCACTGGCACAGGGCCAGCCATTCAGACCTGTTATGCGAGAGGACAAAATGAGGCATGTCAATATTGGCTAGTTTCAGTTACACGTATGATGATTTATCATGCTTTAACATAAAAATAAAACAATGCTTACTACCTATAACTATTTCTCTGATCGGCATTGTATATAACATTTGTAAATATCAAATATGCAAAAATATAACATCTGAATTGTATTTTGAAGATATGAAAATAAAATGTATTTTAAAGAATCACAACTCATAAATGTCATTTGGGGAAATTGAAGTAGTTGAAGGTAATCTTTCAAAATTGTTTTACGCTTCTAGGAACATCAGCATTGTCCTTAAAGTAGGACCCTCTGCAATTGCTCCTTTATATAGGTCCTCACCTTGAATTTCAATGAGTCATTGCACAAGTAGGACTTATTTCTTTAACATCAGCTTATTTCAGCTCTGTTTTGTAGTCTAATATAACCATTACTGAGATATATAGCTCAAGCCAGTGCTCTGTGTATAACCATGGTACACTTAAATGTTTCAGCTTTGCTTTTAAATCTTAATCTATTTCGAACCAAGATCTGGCAGCAGTATGGAAAGTGAAAGTGGTTAAAAAACTGAACTTAGGATCAGAGGATTATAGGTTTAAAGTCCCGGCGGGGGATGGGGGGGTACATTAATGAAGTATCCTTCACCAATGTACTCAATGTGAATTACTCCAGTAAATCGTCTGGTGTCAAAATGGGTGTAAAACCATAAACTCAGTTCTGAAATTTATTACCATGAATTGCTGCTAAACCTAGAACAAACAGATTGCCTAAGTTAGAAATTTCTGACATTTATATTTCTGTAAAATTTATCTTTATTATTCAAGAAATTAATATTTAAATCTGTAATTTAATCTATTCATAAATTATTAAATAATGGAATTTTTTGTTAAAACTTAAATTGGGAATTCCACTAAATATGATGTTGTGCATTTTTACCTAGATTTTATTTAATATAAATAACTGATATATATATATTGTATTATATTAAATAATCCTAAGTGCATGTTGCATTAGATATTTTGTATTATTATTATCATTATGAGTACATAAACAAATAACTTGAATGCTGGATTCTCAAAACTCAATATCATTAGTACAGTATTTTGTTGACCAGCACTTGGAGGCTATTTCTTTTAGCCATTGTTCTTTTGATATGGTACATATTGTCAAATGTATTATTCCTAGGATGAATAAATGAACTGCATGTGGTGACGTATTTGGCCATAAGACCTCTAGGATGTGGGACTGGCGGGGGGCCCTGACAATCAGCCACTAGCAGCCCAGCAACCCCAAACAGGCTTTTAAGTTGTTCCAAGTTTTAATTTCTTTCCATTTATTTATTTATTTATTTGAAATTCATAGGTATTGATTATAATCGTAATGCTGTTGCTGTGTTGACTCTGTCTTGTATCTAAATTGCTGCTGCAGTTGCATAGTCATGTTGGGAACAGTGGTTTGCAATTAGAATAAAAGCTATGATTTGAAGTAAAGCTTGTGTTGAATAGCCAAATGCTGAAACATGCATTGGTAACTAATAATAAATGTTTTTTTATGTTTTTTAAGCAAAATATTCTATTATATTAAGCAAAAGCTCTTCCAGTACAATTATTTGTTTGGATTATGGCCTGTGAATGAGAATCTTATCCAAAGTGTCTCCTATCTTGTATCCTGATTCAACAGAGACAACAAGCTCATTGTGACCCTGTACTGGAGAAGCTGTTAGGCCTATGGCTTTGGATGGATGGATGGATGGATGGATGGATGGATTATAAAGACAACAAATATTTAAACCAACAAATAAGGAATTATGGGAAAAAAGAATACATGAGTAAGAAAGTCATGCACCATAAACAGACACCGTATTTAATGGCACCATTTCATAAGAAATTATGCCTATAAAAGTATTTAGCATACAGAATACAGAAATACAGAAAATGATTTATAGACATTTTTCTGGCAGTCACCTCCATAATTAGCCTCTTTAATCACATTGTCGCATTGTCTTTTTTTCCTGACATTTCTGACAGCCGAATTTGTGTCTAGTCGCTTTCATTGTGTAATTATGAACATTGTGAGGGACAAAACCTGTGAACGCGATAATAGTTTATATGTATAAAACAGTCACAATCGAAAGAAAATGTTATGAAAGAAGTGTTTTCTAAAGACTCAATACTGTTCTCACATAAAATTGTATGACAGATCATAGAAGTCTAAATGAAAGCCTGTTTTTTTAACTTCATAACAATATGCAAACTTGCTGTTGATATCAAATAAAAAATGTGACATCTCGGCTATAACCCCCCCCCCCCCAAACAGCTCTCAAGAATTCAGAAATTTGTGCTTTTTGATGGACCATGACTCCTAATTTGTCTAATTCAAGTGCAATATGTGGGACGCCATTTCCTCACACTGATTTACAGTGTATCTAAATAAGATTGCGTGATGTAGAGATATGTTGTCTGCTATAACCAGATGGATGTAAGGAGTGATTAGAGGCAATTAAATCTCCCCCAGAACTAAATAACATTTTCATTAATGTGCATATTTTCCAGCTCATTAGAGGTATGGTGACTAGAAGTAAATAGTCATCTATCTGAATTTCAGATTCAGAAATATGGGCTCAGGAAACAAAACTGAGATCAAATCAGGGGGAGTGGGGAAGAAAGTGTAAAAAATACAGCCTGTTAAGTCATTTTAAGGCAAATCTAGCAATTTTGAATGTGATTGCTTATATATTATATTTTGTAATATCTTCACACACACACACACATCTCTATCTATATCTTTATCTTTATGGGGACTCTCCATTCATTTCTATGGGCATGACCCTAATCCCAATTATGACAACCTTAACCCCTAACCTTAACCATAAGTAGCCAAACAAAATACAAAACGTTTAGCATTTTTAATTTTTTGATTGCAGTCACAAGTTTTTATAAAACTGAGTTTCCTCTTGTGGGAAAAAATGGTCCCCACAAAGTCAGAATAACAAATTTTTATCACTTCATGGAGACATCTGATCCCCACAATGTAATATATATGTATGTATGTATGTATGTATGTATGTATGTATGCATATATATATGCACACACACACATACACACACACACACACACACACACACACACACATATATATATATATATATACATATATATATACAGTATATATATTGTCCATGCAAATGGCCTTCTTAGTCAAGTTCCAATGCTGAAATACAGTACACTGTGTAACTGACATGATGTACACAAATTTTGTTTTTAATTTCCTTGTTTCCATGGAACAATTCAATCAGGCGTGTCTTCTGATACATCCTTGTCTTTTGCATGAAAAGCATATTGGGGCGAACATTGGCCAGCTGTCACTTTCTTCTGCCGTCTGCCGCCATTGTCCTCAGGCACCACCCCGCCTTATGGCTGGGCCGGCTGGGAGGGGGCAAAGCCGCGACCAAAGTTGTCTTTCCAAAAGCAGGAAAACACGTGGAAAACGACAGCCTCATCCTCAGTTGCAAAATGGAGAATGTGGATTTTGTGTCTTGGTGGATTT
>JAAGVU020000113.1:12586435-12608947 GCA_011763525.2 Mormyrus iriodes | reverse complement strand
TTGCTTGCTAAAAGCAAGGTGCAAGCTGTGATTATGGTCATGCCAAAGTCCAACAATGAGTTTGTTCTCCACACTGGCCTGTGATGGGTGGCAGACTTGGGGCTGCACCCACGATGTTACAGTTCATAAGTAACATCCACGATGTCACCCGTCCATGGGACAGAACCAGGACTCCAGCTCAGATGGTGCCCGGGGGAGGCAGAGAGCATGAGTGATCAGAACATGCATTGACACATTAATGGACAAGCATAGTAGATAAAAATGACATGTACAGCAGCACCAGCAGCCATTGATACGGTTTGTTATATGTTAAGTTGTGGGTAAGCTAAACTGAAATAATAGGTCTTCAGTTGAGATTTAAAGACTGAGACCGATTCGGCAATGTGACAGTCAGGCAGTAGGGGGTATAAATTGTGCTGTGTTCTGTTTTGTTCCACCTCTATGAAGCTGGATGCAAGTGTGATGTCATGTTCATCACAAACCCAACTACTCCTTTTCATATTTCTGTTTGTATTCTCTTAGCCCCAATCCCACTCTGTCCCCATAAAAACCTGGAAACAGGCACTATTGTAAATAAAGCTCCTTGCTGCCAAGTCCCAGTCTCCCATAGTTCCTTTTGCTGCCCTGACTGCAAAACTGCAGCTCATCTTCTCCAGTCAGTTTGCTCCTATATTTAGAAACGTGTTTAAATTGTTTGGCGCTGCAGTAACAAATACTTTTCGAATGATTCGGCTCCGCAGGCTTGTTGTGGCACCCCACTCTTTGTTTCTTGTCTTGGAGGGCAGCTGTGTTTACACATTTCTCCAGCTCTCCTTTTAATTCTTTTTATTTTTTTCTCTGCCAGCCTTGGTTTTTAAAGAAAACACCAGATTTGATAACTGAGGTGATATGTCCAGTCAGTGTGTAAGAGTGCTTAGGGCAGAGTATAGGCCAAGACTCCCCAGGAACAAAAACAGTGACCATGGTCCCAGCAGAAATGAATTTCTATGGCTTCAGGTTTTATAACCTCCACTGCATGTCTAAATGTTTTAATAAGAGGAGTGGGATATCTTAAAACATGCCTATAGCCGGTGTCATTATTGGCCCTGAACCTGAAAGAATTTACCTGGGAATAATATATTGCCCCCCCTTATTTTTTGCAAGCCAGAACTCAACACGTTTTGCACATGTACATACATTGAAATGACTAGAGTTATATCCCAATTAATTGATGCTGTATAATGTTGGGGGAGGTTTAATAATAAAGCTTTTGGTCCTAGATGGGTGGTTGGGCATGGATGGAAATAGCTGTGTTGTGCAAGTTCACACTCAGCAAGAACTAGCTCAAAGTTCAGTTCATACAGATTAAAATGAAATAGCTCATGTTCAAAGTTTACAATTTTGAATTTTGAACTAAATTCACAGTCCCAAAAATGAACTAGCTCACATTCATGTCTTCCGATTTTTGTTATGAGCTCCTTGAATCCAAGGTAAAATTTTTGATTAGCAATTAAAATATCACTAACGTCACCTACCATTAGCTATTGGAGTCTACTTTATTAATATAAACAAATCATTAGCTTCACTGCCAGTGCATTAGAGCACAGCAACACTGATCAAGACAAGGAAAGCACTCATCAGGTAATGATTTTCCAAGGCTTGATTTGAAAACATCATAATACATCATCATATTTCATATCACAACATGAAATCAGTTTTTTCCCTGTTTTTGCTGCTTCCGGTGTGTGAGCGTCTTGCCAGAGTGAACAACGCTCATGTTCACGTTCATTAGTTGCAAACTAATTCATTCAGTTCACCATTCAACAAAACCATGAGGACGTTCAAGGATTAGTACTCATGTAGTATGTTCACGCACAACTTTGCAAATAAGACCAAAATTGCTAAAAGTGGCACTTCTCTGCAGGGCCTGGTAAAGGAAAACCCTCCTTTGCTGTTGAAAACCCTATAGCCAGTTGGGGATTGTTATCCTAACAGTCTGGAGCTCTTGTACATTATTTGCTGATAGATATAAACAGCTGTTATTTTTGGTAATGGAAAGCAATTTGAAACATCTGCACACTTGGCTATGAGTGATGCCTCTAAATCACAGAGCTCCCAGGTGCATGGGGAGATAATTACATCATCAGGACAGCACTGAGGCTCCAGGGCTGGTACTGATCTGTGAAGAACAAGAAGCAGGGAGGCCAAAATCCAGCCCCGCACTATGCATGTCAGCGTGCTGCAGGGAGAGCCTCGCTGTTTGAGCGCAGTCATTGGTTACACATTCGTTTTATTATAATTGTTATTAGTGGTTAACACTTTGTATTCAGTGTTTAAATTGTCAGTTTCCCTTTTGCTATACATAATTTGCATGCAGTGAGGTCTCTTGATTTCAAACATACATCAAATTAATGACTCTTTAATTTGTACACAGAGAGAAAAGCGAAGAATATTAATACAGTATTCATTTTAATACTCAGTTTTGTCAGAGACTTGGTTTGAACTTGAGAGAGTTTAATTAATTAGTATGTTTTCCTGATGGATGTTGTGGGTGGCTCAGTGGGTAACCCTACCATCACACCTCCAGGGCTGGGGGGCCGAGCTTCCTCCAAGCCCCTCGGTGGGGTGCCAGGACGTTCTCCTTGTGTGTTTTGTGGCTCTGCTCCTGTGGCTCAAAAACACACAGTGAGTTCAGTTCATATCTATAAATGCTCCATAATGAGTGTGTGCCCTATGGTGGCCTGGAATCCCATCCAATGATCTCCTGTCCTTTCCTTCTGGATACATCTTCTTTTATTCCTGGTGACCATCAATGTGCAGATATACGGACGGATAATATAATGTAGACTAGCATTATAGTTGGAACATACATTTCTGACCAATGTGATAAAATATTTTTAGTTAAGTCTCCCTGTGTTCTTTATTACTACAGCAAAATTTAACAAGTCTGTCTTTACAGTCTTTGAGGGTGAAAAAGGTGTGAAGCCTGCTTTCTTTAAATCCAAACAACAATCAGTGTGATATTTCATACCCTGATGGATGATAAAAGGAAGAGCAGATCAGAATAATCAGTTGGATTAATTTGTCAGGCATTTTTTTTTTAAGTGAAGCACTCAGCTGTCCATCAGATGCTGAACTTAAAAAAAGTTCATTGGTCACTTTTCTCTGGTGGAGCAGTCAGGCCAGTTCAAGCAACATCACAGGGCATGGGCTATGCTAACACTTTGGCAGGACAGCAGGCCCACCTCTGGGCACCCACCCACACACCGATACACATTCAGAAGCATGGGCTGGGGAATATTTTAACTGACCATGTTTTCAAGCCTTGGCTGGAAATACACCTGAAGTCAGGGAGGAGAAGCAACGATCGTACCTGCTGGGCCATCATGCTGTGCTAAGTAAAGCATGTCACTTCTGTGAACCGTAGGAGGTAAATGGAAATGGGGTGTCTGGCAATCAGATAATATTTTTATAGCTTGCAAATATAATGTGTAAAGTACATATTAATAGCGGTAGATGGAGAGTGTCAGCATGACTGTGCAGGAGGGCTTTTTATGGCTCCAGAAAGGAGTGCCCTTACTTTAAAGCATCACATGAGTGTCCTCTGTACTGTTGGATGTCATGTCAAGCCGATTAAAAATCTGTGACATGACTACAAATAAGTCATCATGCGACTATGATGGATACTGATAAAGTGGTTTTTACCAAACTGTTTTTGGACACAGAGAGGTCAGCGCTGGACTAGTGTATGATGTTGCTCAGGTTATTACGATCGCAATTAGTCATAAATTATGATTACAATGCCACCCCCTTCCCCACTCAAAAAAAAATCCTGTGTGCCTATTATGTGGACTGTATTGTAATCGTCGCCTGAGCAGTGATAGAAAGAGCCAGCAGAGGGAGGTCTGTACCTGACAGCCATGATTAGTAGTATCTTTACCACGGCTGTTGGTGAAACTACAAGACAGACGTTTTCCTTTAATTTCCTGAAGTTTCAACTACAGTCTCTTTTGGGAAAAAAGGTGTATCTAACGAAAGAAAGATCAGTGCTGTTTCTATGCTGAAATTTCATTCTTACTACTCAGAAATACTAACTGGAATACAGCTCATGAACTTGAGCAGAACTCACTGAGAGATCTGTTTATTATTGCCAGATGTTTTCATTGCAGATAGATGTGCTCATTGCCGAAAGGCAGATCCAAAAATACTGTAACACAAAGTTAACCTACATGTACACCAATACAATTCTCCCAGAATATTATAAATAAATAGATTCAGTAATTTAAAAATAAGTGAATTTTAAAAATGAGTAAATAAACAAACAAGTAAATAGGCAAGTAAATGAACTGTTGGATGGATGGATGGATGGATGGATGGATGGGAGGATAAATAGATAGATAGATAGATAGATAGATAGACTGTATTGCTTTTTATTGAAAAATCAAAGTGGTGCTTTTTTGGCCTAGGCTTTCATCTTTAAAAAAACATTGTGCTCCTCCACTCCGCCCCCAGTCTAAACTAACTGATTCAAGCTCTCCGAAAATTCATTCCTTCTGGACAAATTGCTTCAGCATGGAGGACACCAATGATCACATGACAGCAGCCCAGGCCTCCTTTTATTTGGCTGATGACACCCCAGCCCTCCTGCAGTCGATCCACAACTAAGGCACTAAATGATGGCCGCTATAACACACTTCGCTGTCCGGTCTGCCTTCCTATCTTTTTCGGTTCGTGTTATGTAAGAGACTTTTAAGCATTCACACATACGCTCACACAAACACACCTCCGCCCTCGAGCAACTATATTATCACAAATGTGGGGCTGAAGAAAGTAACCAGGTAACCCTATGCCTAAGGTGTCAGTCAGTATAGGCCGCACCAAGGCAACGGGTGGAACTGGAGTCTGTGTCGCCAGATAAGATGGCTGAACACGTTACCGCGAGCAGCTCCTGCAGCTTTCACCTCAAAGCTACATATTTTAAAACACACATCACTCTCGACTTTGGCATGCAGATGTCTATATATATAATATTGCCCAGCCAGTGTTATCTAATGATTTGCACTGACCAGCTGCGTACTAAAGAGAGATGATTAGAAAGTCTAGTCTAAGCTGTGCATAAAGAAGGTCATGAAATATTTTCATTGTCAAAGAGATTCAAAATTAGAAATATGTAGTTTAGCTATCTAATTTATTCAAAACATCAAGCAGTTCTTTTATTCTCATGTATTTATTTACATTGTCTCTTGATAATTAATATATAAATTATGAACTTGTTAAGTAATGAATACTAATAATAATTATAGGTATTCTACTTACACTATCCGGGCAGAATCAGAGGAGTGCACAACATGGTATCAGTCAGTATTCATATAAACAAAAAAGGCAATAAAATAAAATACCCATTCCCTCTGATGAGTTTGTGCTACTTTTTTAAATAATGAAACACTTACATATAGTCATTAAAAAAATTGCAGCTACCTCACGAGCATGTCCCTCTAATCTCTTGACCTAGTGTTCCTAAAGTATGTGCATTAAGATCTCCATTTAATAACATATTAGGATTATATGTTGAATACAGTTTTGAAATAAATAGATTGGTTAAGCATATCTGTTTGATTTCATTCCTTCTGAATACTGTATTTAAATGTAACAGTTGATTATGATGTGACGGTTACATACCAGGAAGCATGCAGGACATCTGCCCTGCAATCTATCATACTGATTACACACATTGACCTGTAATGTACACTGTGTTACCCACCACTCTGCTTACGCTGCCGCCTAACATTAGAATCCATGGTCATGTATTTGCAGTTTATTTTGTGTGCCCAGGGAAGCAGCAAATATCATGAAATGATTGGTTTCCAAATGAGAAACCTTTTTTTTTCTTTCAGTGCTTTGACTATAATCCTTTAAAAAGAAACATCCAACAGAAAATAACATCACAAAACAAAGCCAATCAGGAATCGCATTAAAAAAAACATATGTAGGGCTAATGTTTTCCCTAAGGTTTCAAAAACAGGTGAAAAAGAACAATGTACTATGATTTTAAGCTGTCATTTAGTATGATGTATGACACAGAGACCCAGATATTACACTGAGTGTGCTTACACCTTACACCTTCATAGAAACACCATCCAATAAACCACCCCCCCAACCAGGATAAGTAGTTGGATGATAGATGAATGGATAATCAAAATTCCTTCTGGCATGATTGTTTATAAACCGTCATATAGGAACCCGCTTGATGACAATTTGCCTAAAAGACATATTGTCAAGGTTTACTTAACAGAGTAAATGCATCAGGGAAGGTCAATCCATGCAGAGGAAAACAAAGATAGTTATGCAATTGACATGTAAGCATCTGCTTCACTGAATTCATCTTCCGTCTATCTGACATATACCTTCTCAACACGTGCACCTACCATTAATTACTAGCATTACTTTGTGAACAATAAGTACTTTACTTTAATGTGGACAGCAGGTACTTGTAAAAGAAATTTCCATCCATCTTCCAAGTACTTACACAGTACATGGGAGTCTGGAGTCTATCCCAGGTAGCATAGGGCACATTCTTGATGCACAGTGGGCAATTTAGAAATTCCATTTCATCTAATCAATCTATTACTTATCATTGAATACAGTACAGGATTCAAACCCCCATCGCTCGGTGTCTGGAGGTCGCAGAGCTATTGCCTTAATCCTCTATTGAATGAGTGTTAACAATTGCATTTACTATTCTGTAATGTTGTTTTTTCCTCTTTAATATTTTAGCATGTGAGACTTTTCTCATTCCCAGTCAACTCCTTCACTTCTGTTCATAGTTCTGGCTTAGTGTTTGTGCACAGGGCTATCCTGCTATTTCACAGAGGGGCACTATCTGTCGTATAGTTTTACCCGACAACATTTTATTTTGCTAAATATTCTCAGAAGGAAAAGGCAAATGAAAATATAGTAATTTTGCAAAATCATAGGACTGTGTCTAAAGATACGCTGTGCTACATTTCACATCTTATGTATTTAAATAGACTTTTTCAGATATATCATGTCTCTTTTTTGCACTCGTAATGAAGTTTTAGCATAGTGTCTTGAATAAGTAAATCCCATATAAAAAAAACATGTTTTATATATGTCATACAAGGTATATGTTTAGGTAAAACATACATATATCAGTAAACTTTAAATTGAATTTCCATTATTTATTCAGTGGAAAATGTGAACTATATTCATTTTTATATAAATCACCATTTAAATATGATTTTGTTAATAGTTGGACACTCAGGTATCAAATAAGAGAATTTTGTTTTACAAAAAAGGCCTGATACCATCTGAATAAAGAGGAGAGGCACTGCCAGTTTCTTAATTCAATGTATAGTGAAATGTATCCAAACAGATTTTGGTCAGAACACCAGGCCATGCCAAGGAGACAAGTGTGATTCAGTGACAGCATGGCAGCTCCTCATGGATGTCTGCTTGTTGGTTGCAACATGCCATTGTTCCTTAACACCCTCACAGGAAATACAGAGGCAGAGCTGTCCTTGGAATCTATACAGTTTTATTACTAAACATCAAGCTGTTTAATTCCTAGATCGTGCCAGCATATCTGCATTAAATAAAGAAATGACTAAATTAAAAAAAAAGAATTAATAATATAAATGCTTAGAGCAAGTAATTTGCGTTCTGTGAGTTCTTATAATACTTCCAAAAATGTTACCTTTACCTGACCTGCTCTTGATTCCTCTGCTTATTCAGTCATTTGCTTCGGAACTATTCCACAAAGCTACTTTGCCCCTATATTATGAGTATTATGGTGGCTAAAGACATGGACTGGTAACCTAATGATTTCCCTTCCAAGTCTTGAGTTGCTGCTGTTAAATATACAGCATTGTAAATGGGTAAAAATACAAGCTTTTTTTTTGGCTAAGTGGCATAATTGGAAATTTCTGTTACTGCTCACATCCTTGCAACAAAGGGGTTACATATTGCTGCTGAACTTCAGTCAAAATGCAGTGCAGTATGCAGTGCTGAGGCCTGAAAGTCTGACCTCCGGAGAACGAAATGAAATCTAGTTTGTAACAATAAAGAGCCATTGTGGGTTCACTTCTGCTTTTCTCTTTTGGGTCTTATAAGACTCAGATGCAGAACATTTAAGAAAATGAACTTGTTATCTGTAAGATCATACGTTGGACTGGCAGATGTTCGAGGACGCTAATGTTTTTAAATACAACCGAGGAACCAAAATATAGATGTTGTTAATGGAGGGATTTTCCTGTGCGGCCTCAAGCTATTATTAAAAAGCAGATTACATGTCAGACGAGCGGGAGGTCTGTTAGACTATTTATGTCTATATTAATCAAGGGGAATAATAAAATTCACTAATGCAGATTTTATTGATGAGGTAACTCAAGAGTATTATCAAATGGGGGTATCTGTGGGCAACAACATATGGCAGAATTGACTTTAAGAATTTTGATATTCTTTGTGCCGTTAGTTAATTCGGATAGTCTTTGTTAAGCCATATCATATGTGGCATGTGCAGTTTATGGAAGAGAACACTCTTGCAGTTATACATTTACAAGAAGTTCATCTATCGCAAACATTATGCTCTAAAGGAATGAACAGAGACACAGCAAAGGATTAATTATTACACATGCATTCAATTGTGCAAAACGGGAAGGCAGAATTCCTCTCTGAGTCACACAGAATTTTATAATGCTTTAACACGATCGCCTCACTTATAATGGATAAGTTTATCTCCGATGTCAACTACGGACAAAGCTAAGTTCTTCTTTATATGAGGCCGGAGAAGAAGGCACATTTCATTTGTAATTGTAATGACAAAAACATCAATCTGTCTAAACTATAGGTTACATGACTGTTTAACCTTTACTATATTGTTAAAGAAAGATACATGAGTTGTATTAAAACATATATGTAATAAAATGTCACTTTGTACTGGATACGAGCGCCTGTAAAAAAACAGATATCTTATCTTGTGGAAAGCAATGCAAAGGTATTCAATGAAATGTAAAAGATTTTAACATAACCCAGAACAACAGATTGACAACCATAAAAAGTAGTATAAAGCCTTTATTGCCATAGGACATTCTGTGCATAATGGAAATATTTTACAATGGCTCCAGTTTATGGACTCCATTATGGGAAAAATATCGTTAGCAGAGTAGTATCAGCTGAAAATTAAAACATTCGTGAAACTGGAGAAAAGAAAGAAAAAGAAAAAAAAGCTCTGACACTGTTTAATTTTTATTGAATTACATTCGGGAACTTTAGAAGATGTAGTCAGTCATTGGGCATGATGATTGGCGTTCCTTTCCCTTGTATTCATAGTGGGAAAATTACTTCTAATCTTTGTCAATTGGTTACAGGGGTCAAAAAACTCACTATATAAGTATTGATATTAGTCTGCACCATATTAAATATGCTATATCATTACCATTTGCCTTAAATGGGGATAATGGTAGAAAATGGTTAAAATAAACATTCAAGTGTATACAGTTTGAGCCCACCACACCAAAGGTGAACAATGAATAAATACAGCAGAATTAGTTGATTCTAGAGAAGCATTTATTTGAGTTTTATGTTTTATTCACAATAAATAACATTGATTTCTATTTCAAGCAACCAGAAGTGCTGACTCATAACTTCTTTTTTTGCAAAACAACAAAAAAGTGGAAAGAAAACGTTGCAGGCTTCTCCCCTCTTTCATCTGGCAGAAGCATCACTCCCGTAAGTAATTATAAACTGTAAATGGAAATTCCCTGCATCCACATTCTGCACACTTCTCCTATGTGGAAGGCTATTGTTAAAAGAAAAAAAAACTCATATTTTTGTTCCATTTGGAATTCATTATTGCCTTTGTACGCTTTTTGCTCTCATCTGCTTTTGAATAAGCTGTTGGCAAACTGACCTCCTGCAGTTTTGTGTCACAAAAGATACACAACTGGGTGGTCACAAACTGATTGTACTCAGAGGGGGGCACTCCTGAAAAAAAACACACCGCCAACAACAAAGAAAAAAAGCCTGTTTGTTTACCTGGATTTATTCATCGAAACGTTCAGGCACACTTGAGGTGAGGCTGAACAACCAGACAGATGAAATCTTTATTCCACTCAATTAAGATATTTATGGCAATGGACATGGTACCAAGGCCCTTTACAAGTGGATCAATGACCACATTCTAGTCAGGAAGTAACAGCAGCAATCTGGCATGGGTTACACAGCAAAAAGGAGGGCCTACAGTGAAAAAACAACACCAGCTTATGTAACCGCACATATTGCCAAAGCTTCCCACAGCTTTTCACAGATAGGAGCAAAACAGAGCTGGGAGACTGTTCGTGTCTGTTGTTGCAGAATGGTAACATAATTGTTCACGTTATAAAATAATTGATCAAATAATGAAACAGCTTGAATTTGGGGGAATGCTCTGGGAATTAAATGCAATTCAAGAGGCAAGTGCAATAAATTAATTTGAGGCTCACAATATATTCCATGAAAAGTGGATAGATTTAGACATTAATTCTAGTTATTTGACAACTGCAGTCAGGCCTAAATATTTCCATTCAAGTTGTTCATTTTTTCATTAACTCTCATTGACTTTCATTGTCACTCTGTTCTGAAACTAGCATAGTGTATTTTATGCATATAGTTTTCCTTCAGTGGGAAATTCTGTTTCTATTCCTATTTCTCTTTTGGAATAAACGCAGATGGTCTTCTGGATGTTAGTATTTAAAAGCATGTTAGCTTCACACTTCATGGTGGTATCATGGTACAGAAGGATTGAACGCTCATGGCTCCTGACCAACAGACCTCATAGATTAGCCATGTTAAAGAGCCATTTCACTCAATATTGAATTTTATACTTGCAATTTTTGGGACAGTTTCATCCTTCTTTGCCACATTCTTCATACCATCAGCACTTCATCTTTCAAACAAGGATTTTAAGCAACATTTCAACTTTCATAAATCATAAGAATATGATGTCCAACCTTGATATGAACTATTGGAAACACAGTATTTAGAGTGTTGTTTATGTTGTATGTGAATATGTAATTAGACAAATATATGAGAGATAAAAATTTGTAGTTTAATTATATGCCGTAAAAGGCCACTGTTAACTATGTTCTAAACTTAATGACAATGACTCATCTCATAATTACACCACCTGTTTTACTGAAGCATGTGCTGTCGGTTATAAACTGCTATATTATTGAGCCATGTTTGCTGTTATTATTTGTAGTGGTAGTGATAGTAGTAACATTTATATTGTATTGTAATTAATTGCACTGGAAGTACTGAAACTTCTGCTCAGGTAAATTTCAGTTAAATTTTGTATATCATTGTTGCTTAAAATACATTATAGTACAGTATAGTTTCTCTAGCTCTGGTCTTGCTAACGCAGATAAACTGAAGTCTTAAATATATAGTTGCAAAACAAAGTTTTTTTATATGCATTAATTCTTTTTTTCATGAAATTTGTTCAAGGTGAATAATCAAATGTTAAAATGGTGGTGCTCAGATATGAGTTTTATAACAGGCATCTTTAAGTGCATTTAACATCTATATTCAAGTTGCTATTGTTAAATTGTACTTCAATATGCATTTTCAATATTATAACATTTTATATGTTTAAATATAAATATATACATCCATCAAATGCATGTCTTCCGAGTGTGGGGTGGGTGGGGGGGGGTATTGTTTATGGGATGCAATTGTGTTTTACAGCATGAATTGCTTCTGTGGTAATTCTCTAACCACTAATGAGTAGCATGAAATCTTTCTTCTGTAGCATTAAGTCAGAAGTAAAATGATTTTTTTGTAAATGAATGTTGTTGTGCTTATATTGTATGCTGTATTCTCATAGAATTACTTTTGATTTATAAAGGTTTTTTTCAAAAGAAGGCTTCTTTTTAGCCGCTGGATTTGAATAAACAATAAAATATGACTGATGCAGTAAAAATCAGTGATGGAACTGCATCACTGTTTAATCCCTGCTTTGATGATGGAGGAAGCTTTGCTTTCACAAAATGAATGCAATGTTAAAATATTTTATATACATATTACAAATATTATATATTACAAAAAGTGTTTAAAATTGTACATTTATTAAAGGCCTACTGCTTGTGGTATATTACAAAAGAGACCTGAGACGGCCTTCTCATTTCAAGTCATCAAATCATTATTTTTTTAATACAAGAAGGAATCCCTAAATGTCGTGCAAATTGAGATGTAACTACCATAAAACTGAAAATACCACACCACTTTTCCATGTGAATCCCATTCTTTAGTTGAAAATGCTTCCCAATGAGTGATTTTTTCAGTCACCTTAAGCCCACCTATGAGAACAAGAAACAATAGAACATACAAAATATCACCCCCCCCCATCCCTTATCCAATATATCCATGACTTTAATCTCAGCTGCCACTAAGCCTAACAGATAGGTCTCGGACATTCGATTCAATTCAATTCAATTCAATTCAGTTTATTTTTATATAGCACCTTTCACAACAGAGTTGCCCCAAAGCGCTTTACATGATGTTTGAGAGAATACTAACACAAAGAATTTAACTAAAGAAAGAAGGAAGGCCAGATGACAACGGATTCAAAAGATTTATGTCTGTTCAATACTAAAAGAATATGGAATATTTCTCCTCGGCATTTCCTGCTGAGGTCCTTAGAAATGCTTATAGAAAAAAAGCACAAATTCAGTCTAACTGAGTTGAATTGATCATTATTCTGAAAAGTCTTCCTGTTTATCCCATCAGGATCACTGTGACCAGGAGCCTGCTTCAGGAAGCAAGACGAACACACTACACCATCTTCATGGGGAACACACAACACCATCTTCATGAAGAACACACTACACCATCTTAGTGAGGAACACACTACACCATATTCATGAGGTACACATTACACCATCTTCATGAGGTACACATTACACCATCATCATGAGAATACACTGCACCATCTTCCTGAGGTACACACTACACCATCATCATGAGAATACACTGCACCACCTTCATGAGAATATACTACAGCATCTTCATAAGGTACACACTACATTCATCTGTTAACAAAACACATATGGGGACCCCATCATTGTGACATCTGAGACTAACAGAGAATGACACCCCTCAAAGGGGGAATGAACTCTTATGAAATCTGTAAGACTTCATATCCTGGGTTCATTCAGATTTCAACATTTCATCTCCATCCACCAGACTGCATGACAAGCTTATCACTTTCTATTTCTTAGAATTGTTTTTTTTTCTGATAATACTTCAGCTATTTTCTGCTTTCTCCTCCTCTAACACATACACAATCCATGAATGGCTTTCAGAAACAGGTACCTAGAGGACAAGCCACTATTTTAAATTCACCCTTTTATGTAAGCCACTGTATCTCTTTGCTGTCCCAGTAAGGTACATGTTGCCCTCCCTCCAGTGACTCCCCTCTACCAGCCTGCCAAGAAGCCTCTCGCTCAGCTCCCCTTCACAGCGAAGCCCCCTACTTATTCCTACAGAATATGATAAGAATCTGCCTGTTCTTCGCAACTTATGTGGCTTAGACCCTTGTGAAAGCATTTGTTCTGTTCACCCTGGATGCTTTGCAGCTGGCCACTGGCTGCACCTTCTGCCTCTGCCAGGCGGTGGTTGGCTGTTAACTTCTCGAAACAGGCACTCCCATCCTCTCCTCACTTCGCTGGCAGCCCACATCCCGCTCCAGACCCTGGCACCAGCTTAGCAGGCAGTAAAAGCCACAGCTTCTGCAGCCTCGAGCTGTAAGCAGATCTTACCCAAGCCTTCAGCAACCTCCCTAAACAACCACATAGCTATTTTCAACAAATAGAACTGCCAAGCTGATAGCCTTCTTTCATTTTGGACCAGTATAACCTTAAAAAAAACACATTATGTAATAATTATAAATAATCCAGTAAAAAGTATGCTTTTTTTATATGATTGCTTTTTAAAGTTACTACTTGTGTCATTTTATCAAACAATGACACTATTGTATTTTACTTGAAAGTCACTGTAAATAGGCTGTCTTGTACCAAAGATGACCTAGCAAGATTCCTGGAAGAGAGTATGAATATAAATGCACAATTTCCAGGCAGCATTTGTAAAATGTACATGAAATCATGTTGATCACAGCTGAAAGTGTCCGGGTTTTGGCTGCAGAAGACTGGATCAGAAGATTGGATGAGGCGAAAGTGTCTGATGTCTCTCTTGATACTGTTGCAGCCCAAATGTCTAGATACTGTTGGTGGTCAACTGAGGTCACGACCAGATGGCCCAGAGCAGGAGGCAGGGCAAAAATAGCAGAAAAGAATGGCTGGTTTTCTTTGGTTTTGCCTTTTTTTAATTGTATGGATATTCAATGGGTGTTAAACAAGTGAAGACAGCAAAGATTAATATAAAATAGCCCCCACAGACTAACTGATGGCAGCATAGCTTGAAAAATAAAAGGCTAGGGACATTAGGAAAATGAGAGAGTCACCATCAAATTGTGATGCTGACCAACTAATAGGGAGGCGATATGCAGTGATAGGGTGAGAAAATTACAGCTCTATGATCAAGATCCTTCAGCTGATGAGCACTATAGCTGTGGGACATATAAAATCATTTTTTAGTCCACAACTACAAAGAACTGAATTCCAAACATAAGCAGAACGTTTACATATTTACTTTATATATTTATATTTATTTATACTTTATTTACTTGTCTGACTGACAGTATTGATACTCTGCTCTTTTTATGTTGCACAAAAATAATGTTACAATAGAGCAATTTTAAATTCACATAATAAAATATATTTTTTTTCTTCTCCAATGCACAGGTTTTATAATATTCTATTTGCAATAAAACAACTCAACCTTTTTAGTTAATGAAAATACAAGTGGAATCTAAATGTTTTCATTAAATATTGTTTCATTAAATATTTGGAAAGATTGAGCTCCGGTTAAGCAGGTATTTAGGCACTCATACATTCTAATGAATGCATGACCCTATTACACATAGCACATAGTTAAAACGTATTACCCATATTGCACAGTTATTCATTTTATAAAATATTTAAGCCTGAGAGCTAGGGGGACATGCAGCACAGTGCAATATTAAGCTACACTTGGCTTTTCATTTGCGACTAAAGCAACAGACTAATATGGTCATTTCACAGTTTGGGCTGTTTTGTTTGCTCTTGGTGCCATTGTAGGGCAATATTATTCAGTTAAATAATTCCCATGCCAGATTTCAGTCTCATTTCATGAGCTGAGGCAGAGCTGGCTTGCTGTCATATGTAGACTTACTTTCAGTTTAGGGATTCGAGGAGAAATGCACTTTCTGCTCTGTTTATCAAACATGACTGGATGCACTCAATATTTCAGAGACGTGTGAGGGTCCTTTTAAAGTGCACTTAAAAAGAAATAAACATCCAGAACAAAAACAATAAACTGATGCATTTTAATGTGAAAAAAGCAGCGCTTCTGAAGAACAGAAGCAATTTGTGAGTTTGTCTTTGTGTGTTTTTTTTCCACATGCCTTCGAACAGCTGGGATGACCGAGTCGTAATAATTAAAACTGCACTGATTTCTAGCCTGTTTGCCCAATGCAGCACTGCCTAGGTTGGTAGAACTGTAAGAAACGATATGTAATCAAACACTGCAAAAAATGTTTAATCCTAAAGGATATGATAGATTAATGGCAAATGCATACTCTGAGCCAATAAAAGCATTTCTCACTTTATTCCAGCAGGCCCCGCCCCCTTTTGTCTGTATTCTTAAATGGGTAGATAAAGGTTCTTAGTTCTGTCCTGTAATGGAAATAGTGGTGGATTGTTTCACTGCACTCACAGTAATCCTGTTTTATGGTATTTAATCGGGATGGATAAAAAAAGCTTATCGTTTAACACAAGGGATGTTGTTATTATGTTTCTTCTATCTTAACTGACATATTTCCAAAACCATTTTGGTCACATTGTAAAAGAGAATGACTGTATGAAATTGTAATTATAGCATATTCTTTGTGGACCTCCTTGCTTTTATTTCAAAAGAAGATTAAAACATCCAGAATGTATGTGAAATTGTTTAAATCTTCACGGATGACCACTGTTTGATCCAGTAATGTAGTAATGGTGCTTTGAAATACATTGTACTGAAGCATATACCTTTATATGTCAATGACAGGCTGACACAATAATCTTCCTTTCTAACTCACATATGTACAGTCATACATGTTTCATGGGCTTAAAGCTGGCATGGGGGTTTTTTACAGAATGATTTACATGTTAGCTCATACTAGTCCCTATTTGTTCTGAATCTTTAACACACTCTGTAAAGCTAAAATGGAAGTAATCAGATAAAATTCATTTCAGTGTGGTTTTAATATTTATTTCACATAAAACAGCCTTAGCTGACCATTGTCACAACAGAAAGGAGCGAATGAGCAAAACAGAGTTGAGAAACAAAGGCCAATCAGATTCAAGAATTTAATCTTTAAAGATGCTTCTGCAGCGGTAGGTTCTCTCCATTTAACAGGATGCCAGTATGTTGCCGTACTTTAATTTAGCAAGACGTAGTCCAACTGATAAGAACGTCTGTTACATGTTACCAGCATAAATAATTTGAACAAAGAGAGGAAAGGCAGGTGGCTTTTGGAAGCAAGACATAATCATAGTTGATGTGGAAGATAATGCAAAAGTAGCCATCTGTTCTCCACTGCAGAAAAAACACATTACCATATCGTCATAAGCATTATGAAACATAGAGTTAATAATTAACCTATCATGCCATCCTTCTGGAAACTTGTTTAAGGTGTACATATCAACAGGGGGGTCTTGTTGTCAAACAAAAACCAACAGTGACTTTATTTATCCCATTATTATTATTTTAATTTTAATTATTTATTGGCAGAAAAGGTAGCATATTGGTTAAATACTTGAAAGGTTGCCAGATCAAATCCCAAGAGTATTCTACCCAGAAAAAAATACACTAAAATCCTTCATTAACAATTTCTAGTGATACAAGTGTAAAATCCATCCATTCAACTCCTAACTGCTTATCCCGGTTAAGGTCATGGGGGCCTGGAAATGATCCCAGGCAAGCACAAAGCAGAGGGCTGGCATACACCCTGGATGGGATGCCAGTCCATCACAAGGCATATACACAAAAATACACATTTCCTAACATACACAGTCATGTATACCTACAGTTGTGTCTTATGCTGCCTGATAGGTTCCAGGCACTCTGTGCAGGGGTGCTGCTAGAGATTTTGGGTACCATGAAAACATATTCTATTGGGTCTCCAACCCAGACCAATGCAGTAATGTTCCAAATTTTAAGGTCCCCTGTCCCCCCCGTCCTTTATGGCGCCCCTGCCGCTATGGATGGATGGATGATAAAAAGAAGATTAATAAATATTTTTAGGGTCATTAATCTATATTCCGTACATTTATTGTTCCTTAAGTCTATATATTGTGTAAAAGCTATTCCCTCTCCTCCAGCTAGGCTGTACACCAATTATTTTCGGGCAGGTGAAGGGACCCAAGTTCAGAAGGAGGCAAATATATCAGAATGCTTTTCAGTGCTAGATTTATTAAACAGAGAGAATACAGTACATTAATAGTACATTGCCTCAGTGGTGGAGTGACGGTTCACTGGACGCACACCCATCACACAGGAAAATCACAACAGCAAGAACACCCAGAACACTAAATTTACTTAATAGCTAGTGCTTGGGAAACAGAAACTCATAACATAGGACTGGGGATTTCCTAGATTTTTTTGTGACCATTTTTTGTTAAAAAGTGTTCATGAGAAAACAATGATACATAAACAGCTACTTCACTAATTAGAGAGAAACAGCTTCTGTCTCTGAAATAATGGAGCAGGGATTTTTTTTCAACATGAAAACAACCCTAAACAATCACAACAAATGCTTGGAATTCCGAGTCATTCCTCAAGGACAACTATGTTACAGCTGGCTGAACAGGTCAAACTTAACATTTACAAAACAAGAATCAAATGGTTTGCACCAGGTATGTTATTCCAAGGGATCTTTGATGTTTGTACAGATTTGTCAGTTTCCTGATATATTTATGAAAATATTTCTTTGAAGCGCCTGCACTCATGAACAGCTGCGGTATATCAATGAAGTGGTTTGCCACTTTAGTGTTCCCATTTATATTCCGGTGGCACAATTAGCCATGAGCAAAAGCAGCGCTGCGGAGGTGCATTCCTAGCTTTGTCAACAAGTTAAAAATTAATTGCACCTTTCTATTTCGACCAGACGTTCATCACAAACAGTTAAGCATGGCATAAACACACTTTGGGAATATATGATAAAGTGTAACTCACTTGGCTTACCCCACTTTGCACATACACGGTGTCTAGCTATTTAGAGAAATTCATTGTGCGGTATGTTTATTTACAGTATCATTTCAGTTAAGAAGATAAAATATTACATAGCGATGCAAACAAAAAACGGGTTTGGGTTACTTTATAAGGTGCTGCATATCGAGAAGGAAACATTATTTCAAAGAATATGATAACATACACTGCAGGTCCTTTGAGAATCACTTATGCCGACATGGAAAAAAGCCATTATATCTTGTACCAGAAGATTTAATAGGTGTCATAATTTATCATGTGGACTGAAAAGTGTTTCTTAATTAAGTGTGTGCATTAATGAATTTTTTAATTTGATCCTTGTAAGTACTTTCCAATGCTAATTGCAATATTCCACACATTAGTTATCCACTATTGCCCTTGGCTATTTTCAACTGTGAGGAACTTTTTTTTTAAGTTAATTAACTTATCCAGGCCCAACGTTCTGAATCTTAACAAAAACTGCATTTCACAAGGTAGCAATACGATAACTTTGAGTGTATTTTCAAACTTCAAATTTCAAGGTTAAACTCACATTTCAACAATTATTAGTTATATTTTAAGCTTTGCTGTGAATATTAATTTGTAAAGTACATAAAACACACAAAATTTAATTTGTAAATGTTAAGAACAAAGCCTTCATCAGATATATTTTTGGAACTGGTGAAGAAAATCATGAGGCACAGTAGTCTTCAGTGGTTTGGAAAAATGCAGAAAAGGAAATAGGGGTCAAACATGTTATAAACCTTAAGGGAGAAATTATTGTGGAAAACACTAAAGTAAACTGTAGACTAGGTCATGCTAGGTCATGGATTCACCGGCCAGTGGACAAACCATCTCAATGCCAGCCTGACATGACTAATCAAGTTGTCCAAACAACAGGAGGGAACCACTAACGAAAGACTCATTAATGTAATTTGATTCTAATCAGGTGTTAATGAGACTAATTTTTGCAATAATTTAGGCGATTTGTGTAATGACTGTTCAGCGTACAGATTACTGGAATCAGTCACATTTGATAAGAACCTAAAACAATTTTTTAAAGAAATTTTGCGCCAGTTTTCACTTAATGACAGGATATGGATTCATCCCAGGATACAGTACAAATTTTGCTTAAACAAATGTAAAAATTTGAAAACGATGCAGAATTGTTCATTCAGATCTAGTGATATGTCTCTTCTGATTTTCCTGACAAACTGACAAATTGTGTAATTGCATGCTGACCAAAAGTAAGTGGATAGGGTACTCTCTTCAACTGATAAAAAAAAAAATTCATATAGAGTAAATAGTCTAGGGCCCCATTCTTGTAGTGAAGATTTAGATTTTTCATTTCCATTCTTGATAATAATGATTTTTATCATTTTAATCTAATTTATTTAACTTCTTACTGAATAAAATACCTCTTAAAAATACCACGATCTTACGTATAAAATGGAAGTACAGTACCAGATCAGAAGCATCCATGAATCCATTTTCTAACCACTTATCCTGGTCAGGGTCATGGTGGGGGGGGGGGACTGGAGCCTGTCCCAGGCAGCCTAGGGCACATGGCAGGGGTATATCATCAACAGGATGCCAGTAAATGAACCAATGAGAATTATTTAAACCAACTAGACTAGCAATACTCATTTGAGCCAAATTTTTTGGAGTATGAAGAGTCAATTTTACTTCCACAAGAAGGATACAGTAGTCTGTGGTAGTAGTCTGGTAGCCTGAACACAAAACGAACAGAATCTAAACTGGATCAAATAATGAAATTAAATTAATTAGATATCAGGGTTCAGATTTCATAGGAGGTATATAAAGGAACAATGGCGGTTCTAGTTCGCCCTGGGTGAACCCCCCCTTCAACATCCCTACCCCCAAGAAAAATTGTGTAATCGCAACAAACATTGTGTGTCCATCTCCTACCCTCCAACCTCACTGTCAACAAACAAAAAGCATCATTCAGCACTAACTGTCATGTGGAACAATACAAATAAATAACAATCAAATTTAAAACTAGAAACATATTCAAAATAAGATCCATAAACAGCAAAAAAAATAGCAAAGACAAATAGAGACAAGTTGTACTATATAAATTAAAATGAGAATCAAATTATTACACTATTACCCTATTGGATAACAAACATACTAGTGTTACGCTAGCCCATTTTATTACATATATAATATTATACTCATAACGAGATAACGTCATACCTTTATCTGTTGCATGTTTTTCCTCTTTACATTTACATTTACAGCATTTGGCAGACGCCCTTAGCTAGAGCGACTTACATAAGTGATTAGAAGTCAATTTAGTGAATACATTCTTTTTATAACAGTATAATCCTGGAACTGCTAATCCAAGTACTTTGGAACAAGACAGGTTTTTAGTCATTGTTTGAAGGCACCCAGTGACTCAGCTGTTTGGACATCTAGGTGTTACGATCCCCAGTCTAGGGTTGAGGATCGACAGAAAGGCTAGGGAAGGGAAAGGGGAGGAGATGGGACAACCAAGGAACGGGAAAAGGGAACAGGGGAAACAAAAGGATCTTTTTTTATGGTTTTTATTTTTATTCACAAAGACGTTTGCAAACACGAGGTGTAACAAACTACAGGAGTGACACAAGCCAAAATAATCAACAAAACAACGAACAACCATGTCCCGAACTAAACTGATACTACCCGTGACACAGAGAAACAAAGTAACAAACACAGTCTCAATCTCTCTATTCAAAACAAACGCAAACGGCACTCTCACGGAAACAGAACAGCAGTCACTAGGTACGTACAAACACAGGAAACACATAAGCCGAGCACAGTGTCCAAAAGGGGTGAGCAAAGAGAGTAGTCAAAGGAAAGCAAAGGGTTGAAACCAGAAACGAGCAATCAAACCAGGAGCGAAGGAACCAGAAGTGGACGAAGCAGAAATCAGAACCAAGAACCAAAACAGTCATACACGAAATCAGTCAGAGCGAAAGTATAACAAAAGCTAGAAAGAAGCAAGGGCAAAAGCGCGCCATGATGAGCGAAGTTCGTCAGCTTATATTCTTGCTGGATCCGGGGCCGAAGGGCGAGGAGGGACGCGGCGAGGGCGTGACGAGACGAGGAGCGTGGAAGGCAGCGAAGTCCAGCGAGAGGGCAGCACGCGGCAATCAAGGCAGCGGGGCAGCAAGAGGCGAGAGGTGTCCGAAACGGAAGGGGGAGGTGTGTTGCGCAGAACGATCCGCATCTTGCGGCCCATAACACAGGGGAAGTTTATTCCACCACATAGTTGCCAAAACAGAGAAGAGTCTAGATGCATGTCTTCCTTGTGCCTTGAGATGGTGGGACCAGTCGAGCGGTGCTGGAGGATTAGAGAGAGATAAGTTCTTTAAGGTAAGAAGGTGCTCATCCATTTTTGGCTTTGTGGGCGAGCATCAGTGTTTTGAATTTGATGCAGGCAGCTACAGGAAGCCAGTGGAGAGAGCATAGCAATGGTGTGGTGTGGGAGAACTTGGGAAGGTTGAAAACGAGCTGAGGATGAATGGCTAGGAATGAGTTACAGTAGTCTAGTCTTGAGATGACAAGAGATTGAACAAGTACCTGAGTGGCCTGTGTGGAAAGAAATGGACGAACCCTTCTAATGTTAAAGAAGAGAAATCAACATGAGCAGGAAAAATTAGCAATGCAAGAGGAAAAGCACAGTTGATTGTCCATGGTTACCCCCAGGTTATGAACTGTGACATCTTCTTTCCTCTTTTTTTCTAAACTGGGCATCTAACCATGTATGTGCAAACTGGGCATCTAACTGTGTTTGTAAAAACTGGGCATATAACCGTTTATGTGCAAAGTGGGCATCTAACTGTGTTTGTGCAAACTGGGCATCTAACCGTGCATGTGCAAAGTGGGCATCTTGACCCTTTCTTATCCATCCGCGTTAACTTGGCACTTGAGCACCAATACATTACCCATCCCACAATACTGCCATCCAAGAGTCAAAACTAAACCAATTCACCTTGGTGGTGTGCAGACTGGCTTTACATTATTTTTAATGATTTTGCACAAACCAGAAAAAAGCACAACAGTCTGTCAAACTATACACTCACCTAAAGGATTATTAGGAACACCATACTAATACGGTGTTTGACCCCCTTTCGCCTTCAGAACTGC
>JAAGVU020000113.1:12559225-12586335 GCA_011763525.2 Mormyrus iriodes | reverse complement strand
TGATTGGTTGATTAGATAATTGCATTAATGAGAAATTGAACAGGTGTTCCTAATAATCCTTTAGGTGAGTGTATATTTTAATAATAATAATAATAGAGACTTTATTGATGCCTATAGGGAAATTTTCTTTACACCTCCCTCAACTATGGGCAACTACCCATAACAGCACCCAGCAAGCTGGGGATTAAAAGGCCTTGCTCAAGGACTCGCAGACATGCTAAGGCCAGGTTCAAACCAGCAACCTTCCGATCACAGGTATAGAGGCTTAGCCCAGTGAGCCACAGGCGGTTTTGTGAATAAACAGTGGTTTATTTGGTAGCATTTCATAATGTGATTGTTTTTACCAATTGTATTAGTACTGTACAAAGTTAGAGGTGCACTGTTTGATAGATTACCCTGCTCCCCCCATCTCGGGCTTCCAGTTTGGTAACCTGAGATCAACTCACCCTCACCCTCCTCATCATCTCATACTTCTGAGTGGTAGCCTGTCTAGCTCACATAATAGAATCAGGGCCCCCACTCCAACAAGGTCAACTGACACACATGGTGACATGATATGACGTGCAAATGAGTGATAGAAAACTGATCGCGTAAATGTTACCATTCCAATTTATTTTGTGCATGTACCCCTGGCAAGACGTCCCTCATACCTAAATCTACGTGTGAAAGAGTTTATTTACCCATATTTAACTATACAAAATATTAAATGATTTTTAATACTCGTTTTCCTAATGTTTATCAAGCAGTTTAATATATGTAATTTTTTTTACATTTATTTAAGTTTACAAGAATGCAGAATTTAGGTAAAGTGTCCCATGGGTTAAGGATTAAGTTCTCCCCTTGACCTGAGGCAATGATTACAGTTAAAAAGCAATATCTTCAACCACCAGGTCACCTACTCTCCTAAAATACAATCCTTGACTGGAATTTTAATTGGTAATGTCAGCAGATGTTAATATTTAGACCGCATGTGTAGTACGGTCTCATTGAGGTTAATTTACTATTGGTACTCATTATCCAGGTTTGTCTAGATCTATTTGCAATTTTCCAGCATTTAACAACATAATTTGTCTTCCTCAAGAGCAAAATGAATTAAAATATTAAAAGTAATAAGAATAATATAATCAACAATTCTGCTGAGAAAACACATTAATTATTATGAAACTCCAAATACTGCATTCCAGGGTATATCCTGCTTGTGCACTGCACTCCCTCAGATAGGCTGAAGGAGACCTTGTACTTGGTACAAGCCTGGAATATGGATGGATGGATAGATGAATGGAAAAGAGCTTAAACTGATATAGGCAAATATATATATATATGTGTGTGTGTGTGTGTGTGTGTGTATATATATATGTGTGTGTGTGTGTGTGTGTGTGTGTGTGGACTCAAATGAAGTAGTGTGTTATTGGGGAACGATCAACAGAAATACAAAGAAAAAATCTGAAGCTATTTATTGAAAAAAACATAAGCATAAAAGCAGAATGCTGCACAGCGTTTAGGTTTGTCTAATTTTTTTATGACAACCTTCAGTATAACAGTGAAATTGCCCCTTAAAATAATTGTGTTGATCAGCAAGCAGATACGTAAACCCATTTCAGCTAAAGCCTGATGCTTGATTAAACAAATCAAGGTGGTTAACTTAACTCATAAACCTCCCATAATCTATATAATTCATAGAGCATCAGCCTATGCTGAATATAAAAACTGCAATACAGAGCCTCATCCTTAAGATTCCTTGCCGCCCCTATCCCCATTATGATGCTGTGCCATTATGCAGACTAACAGTTTATCCCTGCCCCACATGTCAAGTGTTGATAGGCTTATATGTGTAGCTGGCCAAGCCTATTCTTAATCAGAGGCTTTAGGAGTGAGGGGTCGCTGCTACCCCCACATAGATACCAATCTCATCTGCTTTATGAGCAGCTGACTTGAAAAGACCCTGTGCTAATCAACGGCTGAAAAGACTTCCTTATTAATAAATTGCATGTTAAAAGTAATGGTCCAAATGCTATAGTCTACAGCACAGGGTTATAAAATGTGTGCCTTTTGATATTTTAATCTACACGATTATTTAGAAGGCTGTGCCTGTGATCAGATGGTCGCTGGTTCGATTCCCCAATTTGGGCCCCTGAGCACGACCCTTAACTTCCAATTGCTCCTGGGACTGTTTGACCCTGCTTTCTCAATTGTACTTTGCCTCCCAAAAAAGCTTTTGCTAAATAAATAAAATGTAAATTTATGGCAACTTGTATGCTTTGGCCAGTGTGGAATGTATAGACAGTTATTTGTGTTTACTGTAATTAACTCTCTCATGAATATATACTCCCACGGGTAATGTTAATGATGGATCAATTACCCACCAGGAAAATTAGTAGCATTTGGTACAGAAAGAACAAAAATTATTGTTATCATCTAGATATGTTTTCTACCTTGAACCTTAATCAATTCAGTGGCAAGTTTAAAACCCATTTCTGGGAAAATATCGTGTTGGTGTTCTGCATTAGTAGGTTCCTTGATTGTCATAAACATGTCGCCAACATCTCACTTGCATCCTGTTCCATCCCAAAAGCCAGAACAGTATATGAATGAATTCTCTCTTCTTTAGGTCTTCCACTTGTGAGTAGCTTAGCAGAAGAAAATTGTATCTGTTTTCATAATTAAATTCTTTAACTCAAATGGCAATGTTGTTTATATTTTGTCAAAAATTATGGAGCTTTCCAGAAATAAGTGAATGTCTCTTGACAGCCTGGTGGGAACATTACTGTATTTTGTTATGAGTATTAGAGTTAAACTGCTGACCCAGAGAACGGCACAAATGACCATGTAAGAATACAAATCACATCAGTGACCTCACTATTTGTTGAATCCTGCAACTAAGTGAATAAATGCTTCACTGGAAAGTCACGTAAAATATATAACCCAGTGTTAAAATGTTGCACCTCAATTAAACACGTTTTCCTCAAAGTTTTACTTGTTTATATGAACAGGTTTCACCTGTCATTGTTAATTCTCACTGAAAATAAATATTCTTCACTTGTCTGCTTTTCTTTTCTACAACTGTATTATAATGATGTTAGTAAATAGAATGAACGTGACCAGTGGTAAGAGAATCAGTCGTGTGAATTGTGTATAGTGCAACAAGCTGCCATGAAGTGTAGCATCATATTAATAAAGGCATCGTTTCTGATTTGGGAGGAAGGCTTTACAGAAATCATCCACTGCTTTTTGTTTATGCACTTTTTAAATTTGTTTTAGAATCTGTTTAGGAAAGTGTGCCTCGTTTTCTCAGCTTTTCAAGATGCTCCACATGCACCAAACTCTGGCCCCTTGGAGGACCCTGGTCCAGGAGGTAGTGGCAGCTGCAGTAGCACCAGCCCCAGACAGGGCACCCAAGGTCAGATGCAGAGGGATGGCAAGTGTGTTGTTTACTGCAGCAACAACAGCTTCTTTTCCAGCTAGGGCAAGGACAATGGCATGTGATGGAAGCTCCCCACCCCCTACAATAAGCCAGAGTACCTCTGACTCATGTTCAAAGAAGTCTCTGATCTTTATGTGTTCACTGCCCTATGTTTGTCTGCACACCTCTATACTTATATGCTGTTAGTTCCACAAGTTGTCAAAATGTACATTTTTATTTTAGCCTTTTTTTTGCTAGTAAACTACTAATAACATTGAATATGTAAACTAACAAGTGGTTTTGTTATCTTATTGAACATCCATCCATTTTCTGTAACCACTTATCCTATACAGGACCACAGGGGGTCCAGAGCCTATAGGTACAAGGCCGGGAACAACCCAGGATGGGGTGCCAACCCAACACAGGGCACACGCCATTCACTCACACACCTACAGTCAACTTGATAACGCCGATTAGCCTCAGCAAGCGTTTGAACTGTGGGGGAGGAAACCAGAGTACCTGGAGGAAACCCCACGACGACATGGGGAGAACATGCATACTCCACACACAGGGAGCTACAGCGGAGACTCAAACCCTGGGCTCATAGGTTTGAGGTGATGGTGCTAACCACTGCACTACTCCCTTTATTGAACATAATTGTGATATTGTGTTTAAAAAGGATGCATGGGGATTGTGACAGTATGCCATTTTTTGCTAGAGCGGTGTCTTGCTGTGGGGGAAGTTAGGGCTAGCTTGGAGGGAGAATGGGGCAGACACACTCCAGAATGGGATGGAAAACAAAATGGCAGGGAAGCGAATCAGTCTGTCCATCATTTTAGAAATATTAGAATGACAGATTCAAGATTACAGTGTCTAATGTACTCAAACTACTGGGAAAATATTCTCATCTGAGGAACCCGTGTGGTCTCAGAAGAAGGTCATCGCCTGGGAATGACACGATGGAACATGCTTGACAGTCAGGAGTACATATAAGGGTCAGAGTAACATTTAACTGACTCCTGCCAAAAAGTATACCGCATTTTGGCAGTCTGCATATTATCGTTGGCTTCACGACCAGAGATTTCTTCTAGAAGATGATAACATTGCCAAAGTCAATGCTGGAACCAAATGTTTCATTTTGGACACAGTCTCAAAGTATTATGCAAAGATGTGGGCTGGCTACCCAGGTTCAAGCAGCACTGCCATTTGTAAACAAGGCTTTTTTATGTGGGTGTAACGTCTGTATCCAAGCTGTGTTTGCTCTGCTTTTGCTGAGCCTTGCTGGTAACTTGGGTGTCCTCCCTTTTGGAATGGGAACTTGATGGCGAGCAGTCTCTGGAATCCATCATGGCGGAGACCCCGGGATGGAACTCTGCTCCGGTGAAATCAGATTAAGGCGGCCCACTTTTTTTTCATCCATTTTTTTTCAATTGTGACCTTCTTTTGCTCTCCGAGAGTGGGGTTCTGGAAGTCAGGCAGCATATGACGGAGATTCTGAACCTCTTCCCATTCACATGGGAGACCTGCTTTGTGGAGTCAGGGGAGGAGAATGGAAACTGCACACAGCTGTGACTCACATGCCTTGCAGCAGAAGTATGCAGAAGGAATCTGCTTTCTTTCAAACTATTCTTTCTAATAAACACTAAAGCGGACATCGCGTGTCACCAGTATAACAACAAACTTTTCTAATAATTTAGTTCTAATAGCTGGGCAGCACACATTATGCAAATTTTTAGTTTGTAAAGCATAATGTAATCAGGGGTGTCATGTGTTTTGGGGTGTGAGGGTTAGCCTGCCTGGTAAAGGCATACCCCCCCCTCATAAATCTCTAGTGATGCTCCTGTACGTAATTAAAAACTTTTTATCACTTATAGGACGGCAATCGAATTATGGCATTCTAGAACTTAACCAGAGGTGTCCATAGATATAGTAATTTTAATTAATTCCCTATTCTTTCAGCTGCCCTGCTCTAATGTTACATTCTGTCAATTTTTAACAAGCTATAACTAAGACTCATAAATGCAGCTAACACTAAAATACTATCGTTTTAAAATTTTACAGGTAAAACACAACAAAAAATATTTATTTTTACGTAAAATAATTGCCAATTCCCAATATGCATATTCTGTTAATATGCATCAAATCAATAATATAATAATGAGATAAGGACTTTTTCTTTATTTAGTCTTTACAACGGGAATGATTGTGTTGCATTATTTAACAAATGAGGGAATTAAAGGAATTGAATAAATATGTTTGTAAGCGCGGAAGTTCTTGAATATAGTTTAAAAATCCATTAGATTTTGTTGTCTTGATAGTCAAAATATCAGGCCCACTCTGTCAGATAGGGATGCTCAACTCAGCTAACTCTGATGGTCCACTATCTATTCACTATCTATCTATTTTTTCCATCAAGGAATTAAGGAAACAGTTACACTTTATTGCAGCTTTATTGATTTGTCCTTTATGATGTAAAAACACACATGCATAATTCTTTACAGAAACACCTAGTTTTGCAACACCAAACTTTACGAAGGCATTTTTTAGCTAAATTGCAAAATTGTGTTTACACTACAGTCTGAAGGAACAACAGTACTGAAAACAGGATAGCTACAAATGTTCCTGTACAGAGCATCCATCAATCGTCCATAACTGCTTACACTGCTTGTCCAGTTCAGGGTCAGCCTGGAGCGTCTCTCAAGAAGCACAGGGCACAAGTCAGGGGAGACCCTGGGCTGGGTGCCAGGCCATCAGAGGAAAAACACTCACACATAGCACAAGCCAGCTAGGCTCACCTAACGGCATATCTTTGGACTTTGTAAGAGAACCAGAGTACACACAGAAAACCCATGTAAAGGTGAGCCAAACATGCTGACTCTAGGCACAGAGCCAGATGTGGGACTCAAATCTTCAACCCTGCAGAACCTGCAATGTCTTATATAGTTTTTTTTGTTATTTTGAAATAGTTTTTAGCTCTCCTTTAAACTGTATGGTAAATCATTCAGTGTCAGTCCACTCTACTCCACTGAAATATTGTTCCCTTCACTGCACGCTTTATACCTCATATATTCGCCATTCTCTTTTAAAAAATGCCTTAGCAGGTGGCATTATAGCCCCATGAATCAAGGTAACAGCACAGTTGAGCTAAATCTAAGTGTGGAAGCAAGATCTGGCAGCCTTTCCTGTGACAAGAAAGATAACATGCTTTGGAAAGGTAGGATCCAGAATTAATTTAGCACTTTATTTAATGAAGGACAATTTTATGGCAATTCGGCCTACGTAAAAATATAATCATATGCACTGTAAAAATAGCATGATAAGAAAGAACAACTGGAGTATCAGGATCAGCAAAAAGGCCGTAAAAGGGGAGGATGCAGATGGATGAATGAGATAAAAAAAGAAATATTTTGGGTGACTGTTCATTGCGCTGTATAATGCCTGTTACATACACAGCAGCTAGCAGGGAAAAGCACAGATAGATCTTTTCAGTTAAATAGCCATCTGTATTGGCCCATGATATTATAAACAGCAATATCAGTTACACAATCCATTTAGACAAAAGAATAATAAACTTCATAACAAGTTGTATATAGATTATATGAAGATATATTTAATATAATATTGAATAATTCATTTTTATAGTTTTAGATTTCAGGATATGAGAATGCCTAAAAATATTTTTAATCTCAGATGACAAAAAAGGAAAGATTTTTTTTCTATTGACTCATGCATATCTTAAAATTTTTACATTTCATATAAGAGCTTGACACCTTACAGAAGAGCTGTTGACAATATAGTAATGGATTGAATTCCTCTATTCATTATAACTATAGTAAGAGGGTCATGTTGTTAACCTTAAATAAATGGGTTTTCTGAGTGAAACGTCGTAGGAGGTTACTGATTTAACATATTAATATACAATAAGAAGCAGGATGCTCCATCAACTATTAAATAAATATATTTAAGGGAAATACATGTGTGATTTTATTAAATGTTCCCTTAATACCCTTACATGTGACATACAGTACTTGAAATCTAACATTTGTGTGTCCACTGAATTCATAAGTTCAGTATATAATTTCGGAAAATCAATCATTGCAATTTGCAATTAGTTGAAATCCTGTATTTGTGGAATAAAGGATTCAATGAATTCATTGTTGATTAAAAGATTTCCATTACAATTGCAATTGTATTTTGTATTTCATATCAAATGAAATGGGTCATTTCATAAAATATAATTTGCAAAATGCTATTAAATTTTTGGCTGCAGAAACAGTAGAAAATGTTTTTCTTTTTAAAATCTAAAATTACTGGTATTATCATTTTCTGACCTCAGTTTCAACATGTTTAAAAATGCTAAATCTCAAAACTTGTGGTATTACTTCATTACCTAGTCACACAAACCTAGAACATAATGATACTTCATTGATCCCTGTGGGGAAATTCTCTCTTTGCCTACCCCATCCTGCTCTCCATGAGACACACAGAGAAGAGGAGGCTTGGGCATCACAGTGAAGGACAGCCAAGATGGAGCTGGGGGTTGAGGGCCTTTCTCAAGGGTTCATGGACATGTAATTATTCTGCCAAGGCTGGGGCATGAAGCGGCTACCTTTTCATTACAAGCACAGAGGCTTAGCCCACTGAGCCACACTACAGCATCAAGGATTGTACAGAAGTTCATACATCCTATGCAAGCCAGAGAAAGTATTTATTATTTCATACATGGTTGCCCTCCTTAATTTGTTTTTAGACAGTGTTCTATTGAAAACAATACCATTGAGGTTGCAATCAAAATTTTATTTGGCTAATGTTTTCCCTTTCTCAAAAGAGAAGTTAATTAACAATTTTCACACATTTAAATTCCAAATTTTGTTAACAAGGCATATAAATGGTTCTCCTTAAACTCATGCTTGATAGCACATGCAAATGGGACCATTCTTTATAGTCACCATGTACTTTCTCAGAAACAGAAATAATTCAATTTTATCTCCTTCATTAGGACAAAGCAGCGGCCATTAAATTCATGGTGTTTAAGATCATCTTTGAACATTAAGTAAAATTTTATCTGGACCAAGGGTTGTGCGAGTATTGTAATATTATAGGAATAGACACATAGAGAGAACTTTTTCATTGGTGCCATAAAAGCAAATTAATTTCATGGATAGCCAAATTGTGTGTAGCAATGTACTCATCTTTACATCTTTATTAGGGGGCACTGGTCTTGATTTGCTGATGCTGCATACACAGCACAAGCTACTTAAAGGGGAATTCCACCTCAATTTTGGAATATCACATGATGCTCCCTTTCATTCATTCTTGTTCTATTCTGGCTGCCACGTAAATGAAGGCTAACTGCAAGTAGCTACATACAATTCCCAGTGAATAACTTACCATCAATTGGTTCAAAGCTAGTCCTTACCCATTCATAGCATCAAAGATTCAGGGGACACTGGGGATTTAAAACAAGCTTATGAGAACCATCTTGCTCATATAAATATTACTATATGAGAATGTTCTTTTAAAATGAAGAAATTCATGAGACACATTTGAAATTGAGAAGATAATAGAGCAATAAGTTGGCATATTCTCTGTAGCATTCCATTGCAAACTGAAATAAATGTTACCTGATTATGTAAAATCCTATATATGAAATAAAGCCTGTTGTATATCTAATAACTGTTGTTTGTCTGTTACCAAACAATGACAATATAATAATGAAGCATTAATTTCAGGGTTGTCAAAAAAGTGTTCAAAGCAAAGAGATAAAAAATATGTTAAAAAATTCTGGTCATTGAATATGTATGACCACAGATTCATCAAGAAATTCTAAGTATTTCAATTGAGATTTCAGTCCATAAATGTCATTATGCTGACGGTTTATATTTGTATCATACCCATCTATCCATCTTTCATAAGCACATCTACTGTAGGGTCTTGGTGTTCCTGGAGTCTATGCCAAGAGCCACAGGGAATGAGGCAGGGTACCACCCCTGATAGGATGCCAGTCTGTCATATGGGCTGCCCCAATCACACAAAGCAGGCGATTTTGAGACGTCAATTAATATAAGCAGCATGTCTCTGGACTATGGAGGGAAACCGGCTTGAATGGGAGAAGAACATACAAACCAAACATACAGGGGGTTCAACCCACAACCCACGCAGGGACACCACATACTGCTACACTACGTTTATATAATGTATACATATATACTTCAGTATGAGCATGTTTCTCAGCAAGTCCAGACCATTTACAGCATGTAGCAGTTGGGTTTTACTCATATTAGGCTTTAATTAATGTGATAAGTTCACCCAACATGAAAATCTGTTATAAATTGCAAATCAAATTGTATCCAGGATATTAAATAATCTACACTAAATAAACTAAACATAAGTGACTGCTAATAGTATATAACAAAACATACTACACTACAAAATATATAAAAGCATGTCAATAGTCAGTGTTTTTTTCTTTTATCATATACACAGTAAACTCTGAGTTAGTGAGTTACACTATATACTGAAAATGTCATTCTGACCACCAGTAAAAAGTAAGGAGCTTGTGTTTTGTGTTTAATTTGTGTTTAGCAGTGATATAAATATAAAAATATAAAACTGTTTATTCACAAAACTGACATTCCTTTAGCAAACAGGTCATGTAATGTGTAAAAAATAAAGCCATTAATTTCCAATACAACCATGCTTTTTACCTACATTTCTGTTTATTGTATTCATACATTTTATGCCGATTTATTAGACAAGTAAATAATGATTAAAACAATTAGAAAACATTTCTCCCGATAGTACTTCCTAGACACAGTTAACAGTTCTATCATTAATGTTTTCACAAATATTAGCTAATACTAATGTTACGACAAATACATTTTATGGCAGTGAATGGCTGAGGTCATGTAACCAAGAAACACACAGCAAACCAACCTGCCTTTTACTGCATTCTGATGAAGGATGCAAATTTCACTGCCCTTGACTTTTCTGTTGTGAATTTGTTACCAAGTGCATATAGCTTACAGGCATACAGTTTTGCCTGTCCATGTCATACACGCTCCCCTTAAGGTTCGTTTTGGATTATAAGTGCCTTAAATACAGAAAGCATGATTTTAAACCTTTGAAAGTTTATTTCTGAAATATTAGAAATTTAAGGTCATTTTCAACTTAAAATGTAATACTTTAATTCTTCCATTAATTCACATGGGGCTTGTTTGGAGTACACTGCACAATCCGTTCAGTGTGTTTCTGAGTATTTTCTCTTCATAATTACACAGCTCTTATACATTGAAAGGTTAGATCTGACCTGTGATGTGCCATTTTGCTGTTGTTGTAACAGCTACTGAAGAGTTTCCTTTTGCAAAGCCACATAATGTTCAAGGAATAACAGTTCAATCTTATTTCACCCTGACTTGAAATCAAGCATTTCATCTTGTCTAGCAGATTAACCAAACTCCAGCTCACAAGTACTAGGCAGTAGTGACCTATAAATGTTTTTTTTTTTTTTTGCATAGGATCCTAAAATCCTAAGTGCATGCAATGAACTCTCCACGTTCCATTCTGCACATGTTCTCCTGAAAACTTTGGGTGTTTTTAGGGTTGTCACAATGTACTAAGATACCATGAGTGATTGTGAGGAGACACTTGATCCATAACAGATGTCCCCTCAATGTTTCATGATTTCAGCTACAGCTGAAAGAATTGCTTAATATTTCAGGGGATTTCACTTTAAATTGCCCACGTCAGATTTACTAAACACCAGCCGCCATCAAGCTGACACGAAATGAGATTACTCTTTAATTTTCCAGGGTCCTAGCCTTCAGTATATATGGCTGTGGCTCTGTTGACCTTATTGTATCTTCTCAAACATCAGTCTCTGTTTATAATTCCCATCACTGTCCCTAGGTGTGTGTGTGTGTGTGCGTGTGTTTGTGTGTGTGTTGATGTATATGCATGCCCAATAAATACAGGAAAATCATTGCTTTATTTCTTTCTAAACCATAATTATATTATTGTAACTGGTTATATTACAAAACAAGCTCTGGTGTTTTATTAGGAAGAGGTGCAACTTCTATAAAGGTAGCATGGTGGGTCATTGGGGAATACCATTACATCCTATCTGCAGGGTTGGGACTCAGATTCTGTCTCGGCTCTGGTAGCATGAGTGTGGAGTGTGCATGTCCTCTATCTGTTGTTTAACTAATGGGTGTGTATCAATCATCCATAGTCAGCACTTAATCTGTAAATCAGAAGGTGCTGGAACGCGGAGGGCATATGAGAGCGGAGGGGGAGTGAGGTGGGTGCAGGTCCCAGAACGCATAAAAAACACAGGGCTGAAAACATACTGTCTTTTTGAGAATAAATCTAAACTAGGAAATTGCATGTAAATTGGTCTATGAATTAAAATACATACTTATTTTATTTTTTTATTTTGTGTTATTGTTTTTCTTTTAAAACTAGAGAGCAGCCAGATCCATGCAAATCATTGCTGGAATGCAGACAGTCAAAAACAGGGAGGTTCTGGAACAGCATAACTGAAGCGCTACCCATAGTACTTGGTGGGTGTGGGGGTGTGTGCCCTGCAATGGACTGACATCCCATCCAGGGTGCAGCCCTGCCTTGTGCCCTAAGCTGTCTGGGACAGGTTCCAGGCCCCCACAACGTCCCTGACTAGGATAAGTGTTTGGAAGATGGTTGGATGTAACATCTATAATTGTGCTTACTCTAGATTTTGTGAACTAGAGAAGAAAAGACATTAAGAAAGCATTTTCAAAGCCAGGAACTCTTTTAACAAAATTATCTCAAACTGCCAATATGACGTTAAAAAGTAATGCGTAACAGCCGCCTAGTTGCTTCTTTCCTTTATGAAAAGCAGAAAGTTAAGATACAGTGGTTTTGACGATAACTATTTTCATGATGCAATTTTTCATCTTTATGTCCCCATATGGCAGTATTTTTTAGCCCACTATGCGACAATGTCAAATAGAGTTTATCCATCCCCATTACCCTGGTTTTGACAATGAAGCATATCAACAGTGTGAAAAATCTATTTTCGTTATTACCTTGAAATTAATACATTATCCCAAACTTAAATAAATGTCATCAGAACAATATATCTTCGATTGGAAATTGAATCAATGTGAAGGGCACCGCTTCATTATTCATTAAAGTTATAGTGATGTAGGCAGATCAAATAGTTATTTCAGTGCCATTACCTTCACGAACATTTTAAATAGCCAACGTCCTTGTTACACTGCACATTTATTTTAGGCTAAAGTAGGCAATTTCAACACCTCTCAAGCTGTTCTCGGATTTCAAGTCTTAGTTTTACAATTTACTTGGTGACAGTGTCTTTATCTGATTTCACGTTTAAAGCTATTCAAAGACATATTAAATACAAACAGGGCACTAATATGAGTTAGTTATTCATTCACATCATATGTCTAAAGGTAAATTACGGGGTAGCATTGTCTCCTCAAATCGGTATGGGTTGGGAGATCAGATGCTGGCTCATTTTCTATGGATTTTTCATGTAGTTTCTGTGTTATCCCAGGTTTTCCTACTCCAGTCTAAAAACATGCAGATTAGAAAAATCTCAAAATCGCTACTGGTGTATGAGTATGTGCCTCACAATGCACTGGCATCCCGTACAGGTTGTGCCATTCTGCCCTGTGCTTCCAGGGATAGACAAACTCACTGCAACCTTGTGCTAGATTAGCATATATGGATGGATGGATTATATGGCTAAATGCTCATTTAATCACTAGTTTTCCTCAGATTTATGTAGGACATAAGCAGATATTAACCATGGTAGGAGCCCAAGTACCTTAACATTATACTTAAAATGTCATTGGGGTGAGGTGAAACTGGACAATAAGATTTTAACTTAACAGTCACTGGATCTTCACTTGTGAATTTACTTTAGATGGGAAATTGATGTCATTGGAAAAATATAAACCTGGTTAGCTGTGGTACAGAAATGTATCCTCTGCTATGGACTCACACCCTAAGTGTTGGTGGTTCATATCCTATGCTGTCTGCGTGCCTGGGTGCATATTTACCACAAAATGTGGGCTTTTCAGGCCACTTTGGTTTCTTCCATGTTTATGTATGTTAAATTGTATATTTGCTTTTTTTGAGGCAACTACCACTTCTGTGCCAACCACACCAATGATTCCTCAAACAATGACTGCTCATTGTTTGCCTTGAGTAAAACTAGTATATTAATATGGTCAGACAACCACATTGTTTTATTGTTTATTTTTAACTCCTAGATGTGACAAAGTGTTTCTGCACGTGTATCTCTAAACAGGAGGATGTGGTACTTAGTCCGTAAAGCTACGTGATTTGCAGTGGCTTTCTCCAGGCTCTCAAAATGTGCTCTTTTATTTGACTGAATGCGCTCACGTCACTGTTTCCTCCTGGACATCCCGTTAATGTGGAAGTAGCATTAGTGGCTCCTTCCTGATCCGAGTTCTGTTTGTTTGCAAGCTGTACGGGATGACAGTCATGAGCACAGATGCCGAGCATCAACATTTCCACAAGACAGGGGTGTCAATAAATCAACCTTAGAGCAAAAATAGCGACCTTATTAAAGATTCTGGCCAACAAAAGATTAGACATCAAATTTGAGGCCTTTTACCAGTTGAATAGCATAGGTGGGCATGTTGCCACTGTTGGCAGAGTGTAAGCGAGTATATTGGTAAAGCAAACTCTAAATGGTATGGCTCGTTATTGAGTCCCTCCCAGTGTAACAGGCGGTCTTGGGCCTCAATCTGGTGCCAAGTCCATCTGCCAGGATTCATTCTTCAAGGACTGAAAATCCTTTCTAAATCAAGATTAGGTATAGTGACATATCTATCTGGGTCAACAAATATGACTGTCTGATTATCACATCGGTCAGCTGCCGGTAGTCTTCACTGAACCTTCTTAAGTCCTTCCTCCTCGGAATCTGGACTACTGGGAACGCCAGTTGGAGAGCTCAGTCATTTCTCCAGGTCTTACAGACTTCCCTTTGGCAGCTTGATGGATATAGGGCATACAGTAAGTACATCTGGTGGGCCAGGTTTACAAGCAGATTTATAATTTACTGTAATAAATAGTGTTAAAAACAAAGTAATGGAATATCAGGAAACATTCCTTATATCAAATGTTTAAAACTAATATGCTGCAATAGGAATATTATTTTAAAACGTACTTTAAAAAGCTGGAAAAAAAAATGAAATTCTGAATAAATAGAGTAATTTTCTGGTTTATAAATGATTTTATAAGTGATAGTATTTAACCGAAGGTCCTTTTTATGGCTTGAGTTATAATTTTGTAAATTATTTGACACGTCTAGCATCAGTGATGTCACCCACTTTCTCAGCCATCAGAAGCACCTTTTCCCTGTCTACTGGGGTGGGCAAAAATCTGTATTCAAGTATGCATGACAATGGAAGTGGCTTCACTGGCATCAGCTAGCTGCTAAACAAAAAAAAAAAGAATCAGACAACAATATTTGCTAGCAACAAACGTATCACAAACCAGGCAGTGGAAAAAGTCAGGGGGTCGGTGTTGGCATGCGTTCACCTGTTCCAGTGATGTGTATGAGAATGGCAAACCTGAAACAAAAACCGCTGCTGGATAAGCCTTTTTTGCAAGAGAGAGGGTTCAGCATGAGGTAGGTCTGAGCTGTGGCCAAAATTACGCCGCGTGTAGAACATATCGGTGAGGAGCTGAATGTATAGGGGGAGCTTTCTATCAAAAGCTAAGGCATTTTTACCACACCAACAAGAAAGCTCAAATTAGTGGTAATCAATCGCTTCCCATTGTAGTAGATAAAGATCCATTAATCCCTGATTTCTAAAAAGATATTGTAATTTTTTAACCATAACCTTCTTTGACTTTGATTATAATCTTTCTGTCCTGAAGAGGTCAGTAGTTTGTAATGTGACCTGGAAGTCAGTTCAGTAAAGTGTGGCCATAATTAGCAGCAGGACCTCCAACTGCAAGACTGAATATGGCATGCAAAGCAGACAGTTAATTACAGTCTCATCTTCAGAAGGAGACTTAATGAATTTCAAATTGCATCAATTACAAGCTAATTCGGTTACATGCCTGGATCTGGGTAGTGGCTGTTGAAGGGTAGCGAGACGTCCATGATAGTAACACTTTGCCACCCTTCCTTGATTAATAATGCCTTCCTGTTAATGTTGCTCAGGTTATCGCACTTCATTCTTCTTATTATTACTATGCTTGAAAGAATAAGCAAATCCATATCAAAAATGTTTATATGCAATTGATAAACAACATCCTATTTTTTTATCTTTCTAAATTTCAAATGTAAGCACATATATTACTATCTTGCACTTTTTTGCCATTAATCAATGTGTGAAAACATGCCCTCATTGAAACATGACTTAATAAAATCCAAGTGCAAATGAAATACAAATTCTGCAAAAAATTCAAAGCTATTTTCCTTTGGATTAGGTCTTCAACAATTCTTGAATCTGCAAAAAAGACATACTCAGCAAATTAGTCAATTTACATGTCTTAATTCTATACATCAAAATCTATGAATTGTGCAAAGGACATCAAATTAAGAAACAAAATATGCCAATGTCCAAAAGGAATTTAAACATTTAAACAAAGCATGAAATTCAAAATCATTACATTTGATAAACTGGGAAAACATTCCCCCCAAATTTCTGCATTGTAAAAGGATTTGTAAAAGCATATGGATTTTCAAGGAATATTAAACTTGCTAAAAGTCCAAACTGTGTGAGATGTTCAACTGAGCAAAGTAATAGACTTATTAGGTAATGCCATCGATTCAGCCAGATAATGTGTGAAAGATTGTGGATACCATAGAGACCATAAAGAACAACTAAACAAAAACCAATACAACCATCTGGCATATTCTGAAAGATGCTTTTATTTTTCTAACATTGCATGATTGATAGTAAGCAATACCAAAAATACAAAACAGTGTTAGCGGTAAGGAATAAAAGCATTTTTAAAAGCTCATAAGGCACAAAAGTCACAGTGAAACCAAAACACCGTCTGTACTTGTACTGAAACACTGTTCACTGTAAAGTATGACTCAGACATTTGAAATCCTGTGTGTTGCAATATATAATAATTTCAGCACCACTGCCTTGCTCAACCAACAATATGGTCTGTGACGCTACCCAGGGTGCACTCACTAACCCCCCGGACCTCACTCATTCTGGAAATCCTACTGCTTCTGATGCTCATCTGTTGGCCCTAAAAAGGATGCTTGGATAGATGGTGCCAAGAAATAACTTTCTTGGGTTAAATACATCATGCAGGATGTGATCCATCTGCTCAAGGCATGCAGACAATGACAAAACAGTAGATGCACAATTACTTTTAAAAATGGGAAGCTAAGAATGAACAGAAAAATTTTCAATCCACATGTTCAGCATTATACTTCAATACGGATTCTTTCGGAACACATAAAACACTCAATGTTTAACAGCCAAACATGGAAGAATCAAATACACTAATAAATACTGTTGATCTAACGATGTGAAATTAACACAGGAAAAAAAAGAATGGAATCTTCAAAATGTGTGCAGGAGTTTACCATGTTTAGGACAGCAATGAAGATAAAAGCAAACTACTATGTTCACTTCCTGGCGCCATTCTAGTGAAACGCTTATCTGACTTAACTATGAATATTATAACATTTTATAGATTGTTTCAACCTTGTGAATGGCAAGACACATAAAAACCGACAAGAACAATGACCGTATATTAAAGTACGGTCAGTTGTTTAAATATTGGTGCAAATACTATGACAGATTCATTTTCATGCTACTTTTCATTTAGGGATATATTTTTACACTGCTGTTGATTTAGCCCAATACAGCTCATGAACTATAAACCTTACTTCACAATCACATTATTTACAATGCAAGGAATTTAGCATTTTTCTTGAGCTTGCAAAAAAAAAAACCCTATCAAATATGTCTCAATTTATTGGCAAATCTTCCCCTCATTCCTGAGCACTGCCTTGGCCAGTTACTTGCAATTATTTTTTACTGATTAATAAAAACAAGCAATTACCAGCTTCTACTTAACCAGCAAACTTTTTTCAATCAACATATAGTCAATTTTCTTGTTGTTGACAATGTCATACAGACTTTTCTTTCTTTATATTTTTCTTATGCCCCCTAATTGTATTGAAAAAGGCACATTGGTCATCAAAGTCTTTCATAGACAGTAACAGGTTATCCTATGAGAAAAGGCCAGAAAAAAATTATGAGGCTCTTCACAGGCTACTGCTTATTGTAGTCATTAATTACATTAATTACCCTGAAATTCTCATGAGCCATGATTGGATGACTACAACAGACAGGAACCTTTATAGACTAAAAGCCCTTATGAAAACTCCATATTAAGGCATCTGCAAACACTTAAATAGTCAGGTGTGTCTAGAGATTAAGATACTACCTGTATAGGACACAATAAAACCAAACACACAAAAAATCATCAGGAAAATAAGCATTCTGGTCTCTTTGGCATCTATATTATTATTCCAAAATATTTTTTTCTCGTCTGTATTGGATCAGTGTTATACTGTGACAGAAGATAACTGAAAACGCACTCCTATGAGGAAATAGTGCACATCAACTGGTGTATCTTTAACTGATATCTGCATGAGCACCTCCTACAGGTGAACTGGGTGCTTGCAGGTTTTCCAATGCCTTAAGGCTCATATCCCCTTTATGCCATTTTGATTCTTTCTTGTGCTACTTTTCACTAAACAAGGTCTGAATTAAAAGTTAACACATTTCAAACAATAATACATTAAGGCATAAGTGCTTAAGAGCAAAAACGACTTAAAGGCTTGAACATGTTGCATTAAAATTCAATTCAAATTGTACCCCCCCCAAAAAAGCCCTCCTCCTCAAATTAACTGAGATATAAAGATTAAAAGCTTAAAGGTGCTTAAAATATTTCACTATGGAGAAAAATACTTAAGTGCATATAAAAGTACGAATTGGACAAGATGATAGTGGTTGTGGGTTACAGCTGTGAGGTCCTCAAGGGCTGCCTTTCTTCTGTTGTCCTCAGTAGGTAAGTTCCCCTTGTATTTCAATGCCATCCTGTTTTCAGTCTAATAGGTTTGGACTCGGTTAAAATTAATACAACGACCCTGAAAGACAAAATAAACAGATATTGATACAGTGCTGAATGCTGAAGTATAGGGTGGAACACATTAGACATGTCAGAGATTCTCAGGCTTCTGCTAGTCAGGCTGTAAGCCTTTTGAGATCCAACTGGATTATTCTTTGTGATACTTCAGAGTCATGCATTTCAGTCTAAATACAGGTCTTCCGTAGGTAGAAACTTAATCAGTAGTAAAGTCTTTACAGCAACAAGAATTTACAAGTTTTTAATTAAACAGCACATCAACATTCAGCATCCCGTCCTTGGTGATTCCTTGCCTTGTGCCCTCTAATTCCTGTAATAGACACCAGGCACCCCACAACCCTATACTGGATGGGTGGGTGTGTGTGTGTGTGTGTGTGTGTGTGTGGATTCGGGAAAGAAGTCAAGTTCATATTAAGTTAATGTAATAGTTCAGTTGACAAACCATCCAGAAACTCCCGACTTAAAATGAATAAATGTGCAGTTTTCAAATTCAACAAGTAATATATTTTTCCTAAGTAATTACTGAGGTGCAAAAAGCTCATTTCATTGCCCATTATGGGCCAACAAAAATACATCAATGACATTAGCAAAGCTGCAACAATACTGAGACATTATACAGTTAACTTTTGTAGGTGCCAGGCAGCAAAACAACCAACAAGCAAAAGAAAAAAAAAAAAGCAGGCAGAAACTGCTAGAAGTACACTACCCCAAAGATATGAGCCAGGGTACGAAGTGAAGAGACCATGGAAGATTATCAGTGATCAACAGCACACGGTTCACAAGCTGTGAGGCATGGACATTTAATCTGGCTCTTTGGATCATCCAGTCCACCATTTCTATCTAGCATGACATACACTTGGCTGCTCTTGCTGACCATGCAACATTGTCTTTATTTTGACCAGATCTAAAATAAATAATACCAAGGTGCATTTCACCACTTGCAGAATCATGAGGTATGTACTGAGTAAGACATAACAATATATATCTGTAAGAAAGATGCAAGACAGGCTTTCCTAATTTAACACACAAATTAGAAACTAGGCTTTATAGATTTTCCCCAACAGTCTGACAGCTTATATTTGCTTTAATGCATTTCTTTTCCCATACTACCTATGCACTCATATCTTTTTACAAAGCTTTAATGAAAAATAATTTGATAAAGCTAGATATAAAGGATACTGCAATTAATTTATAACCACATCAAAGTGAGAATAGAACCCAAGGATAATCAAGCTCTTATAAACTCTTCTTAAAAGCAATGGCATATGCAGCCATCTCTCTGCTTGTCCCCTTAGGCATTCTCAGCAAATAAAAAGTTCTAACTAATCAGCAAAAGAAGAAAAAAAAAACTCTAGCTAAACACACAGAACACGTCAACATGCGTTTGCAAGCAGGTCTACACTTACACACAAGCAAGTCGTACCCGCAATCCACAGCGCATATGACCCATACACCCGAGCCATCTGTTTAGCTTGACAGCAAATCAGAGTCCGCAAGCTCAACTGATACACTGGAGCTTGCATTCTTCAAAAGAGGGTCAGCGGATCAAATTTATGAAAGGAACTATGCACTATTGGAGACTGTGGAAAATGTAGAGTATTCAAGAAACAAAAACCTCCAAAGCTCTTCTCAGCACTAATTGTATTACAAAATCCTGAAATCAAAATCAAATTGTCACAGCTAATAACCTGGTTTAAGATGTGAAACATTATATATTTCTCCTCAGATTTGTAGCATGGACCGAATCTCTGGTCCGTATGGAATTATCTTATGTGCAGACAGAGAAATCATCAGAGTACCAAGACAGAACCTGTCTGGGGATGAACAAACAGCACCTCCATACGTCAGATAATTATTATTTTCTCATTTTACACGTCACCAAAAGAAACCTTATGTCCTACAGAATATGAGAAGGCCTTCAGACACCAAATCAGTATTTTCTTCTGTGCATTTGGGAGAGTCCTTGACAGACAGAGAGAGAGAAAGACAGACAGACAGACAGAGACACACACACACACACACACACACACACACACACACACACACAGTGATTTAGCCATCGTTTATTTGTGACACATGGGCTAAAAATATGCATGGGCTGCCAATAGCTCGGCGCAGATGTATACAGCCGCAGCTGCTTCCCGCAGAGCGCCCCACACGTCCCCCACTACCCCCACCCCCGTCCCCAGTTTTGTCAAAGCGAGTGCACATCAATTCCAGCTAAGAGCTCCGGGCACCATCCACGGCCATTCCGGAAAGGAAAATGCCAGCCGCCCTGGCGGCGGCCAGCTCACAGACGGCAACAGGGACGGCGCAGATGGCGGCGAAGGCTCGGGAGGAATCCTGGAGAGGGCCGGAGCGCAGACACAAAAGGCCAGCTTCCAAATAACGGCAGAGCATCCAGTCCGGCTCATCCAGTAATACCAAAGTTAATATTTCCATGCTGGAGCATGGTGGATTTAAAATCAGAGGAAAATATATACACGCAGTGGAGAGGAGAGCGCTGCCGGAAAGGGAAGGCAGCTGCAGCTGGGCGGCGGGGCAGGCGCTCCTGTGGCGGATGCGAGAGCAACCATCCACTCAACTATGAAGAGCACGTTTAGCAGTGATTCATTTTTGGTGGTTGGCTCCCTGCCACCTCTAAACACAGGAGAAGGGAATCTGGTATCGGGCCAAGGTACCATAGCCACTATGGCTAACTGCTTACTCAGTGTTTATGAGAAGATAAAAAGTAAATGAGGAATAAACAGCAGCCCCATAGGCCCAATGAGTAGCGCCGGCTTCAGATGCTCAACATCAGCAGACCTCTGCCATATGTTAGTGCTCTTTGCCTTCTGTTTGATGGATGCTTCACTTAAAGGCAGCAGAATTAAGCAGGCCTTGGGTGGTGCCACATTTTGTTGAGAGCATGCTTCAGACTTCCTCATAAACGTAAATCCTCGCCTTCCTGTGAAACCGTTTACATTAGCTTGGATCCTCTTAGGGAAACCATGCGCAAAGCTGACAGCCGATACCATAGTATGGATGCACACAAGGAGCAAGGGATACTTCATCCACTGGGGGCAAAAAAAAAAAAAACAAATTTACAAAAAAAAAAAAGTATATACCAGTACGGAATGTTTTTAGAAGATGGCATTTCTGAAAGACTTCCCTTTGAAGGGGCTTTTTGGGTAGTAAGTCTTACAAACAAAACTCCACACATTACTCTACCTGTAGAGGTCAGCTGAGGGTCACAGTGGGTCACTTGAATCTAGTATACCCAACAATCTGAAGTCCTGTTGCTGCTACTAGTAGCCATATGGACAGACTGCTATAACAGAAACCAGTTTATTTGTTCCTTTCATTTCAATCTACTCATTCCACTGTGATCATTGATTATAAATATTTTGACAAGTGATATGGTTTATGCACGCAAGTTAAAGTAGAGGGGGAAGGTAATGTTAGGGCCAGTCAGCATCTAAAAAGTTACTATGAGTACGCCATAGAAACTCCAAAAAGTATGCTTCGTATTAGGGTTGTCAAAGAAATTGATACTCAGATTCTAATCAATACTAAAAATTACTATCAGATTACTCATTTGCAATAGTATCAATACCAACAGTGCCATCTTCGCCTCCTCCAGTTGACACACAGCCCCTCCACTCACTAGCAGCTGAACACATGAACACTAATTGACTTGGTGGCAATGAAGTCGAGTAGCACAACAAATCTGGCAAAGCTCACTGGACCTTATGAGGAACTGAGAGGTCAGGTTCAGAAAGTAAAAATCCAGACCAAGATTTTGTTTCAACCAACCAGTTGAGTACAAAGAGTCACAGTCACAGAGTACGCAACTGGTTGTGTGTGTGTGTATGTATGTTTACATACACCCACACATACATTTGATTCTACCAACATACCCATCCAGCTACCAATATAGCACCCCAATTATTCATTCATTCATAATTAGTTACTAAACCGTCTGTAGGTTTGAATGTGTTCGTGCCCTGTAATGGGTTGACACTCTATCCTGGGTTATCCCCTGCCTTGTGCCTGTGGCTTCCAGGATAGACTCCGAACCACTGCAACTCTCATAAGACTTCCCAATTACATACCACAAAAATATTAGTTACAAAAACAGTTACAAACATAGTGACAAAAATATGACTTAGCATGTAGTAGCTTAGTAAATATTATACAAAAAGACTCAAAGAAGGGAAACTGCAATTTATAAAAATAATATATAAAAAAAAAACATCCCAGCCTCCTAAAAACATTCTCTGAAATATCTATATAAAAAGGTTTCTTCTTTACAAAATTTCATGTTAGATTACTAGAAACCTGTAAATAAACAAAATATCTACTTTCTGCTTGCAGGCACATATTCATTCGTTTTGCAATTTGTACACATTTTTGATTAATTGAAATTGTTCATTGCATTTATAAACGAGTGCATACACCTACATATATTTAGCCAATTTAATTAAAAATAAGCCCATGTATTAATGCCTTGTTAAAATCCTAAAACCTCTGTCTAATAAAATCCATAAAGACACCCAATAATAAACATATGACAACAAGTTGGTAGTAATAATGTAAAACGGGCTTCGTTCTTCCACAGCCTTTGTTGTGCCTCTTCAGCATGTACATGCCAGCCTTCCTTCCCATCCGCCTCTTAGACAACGTCAAAGTGGCCCCAGCAACAGACACCCGCTCTGCTGAGATCGTGGCATGAGCGGGCACACTGCTTTCATGCCCTGGCCAGCGGTTTTCTCTACGAGGCCCAGCCTATGAAATGGGAGCTGACAGGGAGTAATTATTCTAATGCGATACATCCTAAACTAAATGGGAGTGGCTGTGATGAGGTGTCAAATGCAAGTAATTTGTGTTGACAAGGGCTAGATGTAGCCTGGGCAGCTGGTCCCACCCCCATCCCTGCCCAAACCCCTGTGAATCACTGGGTGCTGGCAAAGCCCGTTTTGGCCCCAGTTCTCCCAGTTCCCGCAGCTCGACAGGCTTTTGTCGGATTATAAGGGCCGTAGTCTTAAAACCTCTCAATTAACATAAATGGTGCTGCTTTGACTTACTTATAAAAAACTGGAAAAACTGACAATATCATAGATGAATTTATATTACAGATCATGTTACATTAAGATTTTTGGACAATTTGTTACAAATTACCCAAACCTCTAATACACCAACAAAATGGATTAGCACGTTTTATTAGAACTATACTAAGCGAAATATGAACAGCTCAATTTCCTCTTGTCTGCATGTGCAGGAGGGCATGTGAAATACAAAAGCATTTCATGCCCATTATAAAAGGACCTGCAAGTTGAAGTTAAAGATCATACCAGCCCCATAATAATTCCATAAGCCATGAAGCAGCCCATCTTGTGCAGCAATTACATTTTTTTCTTTTTCTGGTACATTTTTAATTAATTATTTTTCCCTTACATGATGCAATAAAATATGTGAAAGGAAAATGTCATGTTATTGGCCACCAGGTGAACAGCACAGTGCTTTTGGCAGATGAGTGGCAGATATCCAAACCGCATGAAGCACTCAATCTAGACACATAGGCTGAGCGGGATCTTTACATCACTCATCTCCCACCCTCAGACACCAAGTTTATTCTTTATTGCCATTTGTGGGATTGACAGTTTGACTCTCAGAAACCTGCTGCTCTCAACTGAATGTCTTAATTAGCATCACTGTTGGGAGGAGACTCTCATGCGTACAAGGTGGCATAGGCAGAAAGGGAGATGGCAGCACATTTAGTAGTACTGTTAATTCGGCAGTAATGCTGTTAATTCCCACCCTATAATAGTATTGTTAATTCTGTAGTAGTGTTATTAATTCCCACCATATAATAGTATTAATTCTGTAGCTGCGTTGTTAATTCCCACCCTATAACAGTATTGCTCATTCTGTAGTAGTGTTGTTAATTCAACCATATAATAGTATTAATTCTGTAGCTGCATTGTTAATTCCCGCCCTATAATAGTATTGAAATTCTGCAGTTGTGTTGTTAATTCCCACCATATAATAGTATTAATTCCGTAGCTGTGTTGTTAATTCCCGCCCTATAACAGTATTGAAATGCTGTAGTAGTGTTGTTAATTCCCGCCCTATAACAGTATTGTTAATTCTGTACCTGCGTTGTTAATTCCCACTCTATAGTAGCATTGTTAATTCATTTGCAGTATATAACTCAAGCCCTTCGATAGCGCTGTTTGGGGTATTGCTAATTAAGATCCTTTAGCAGTATTTGCGCCATACTGTCAATTCATTAACAACCCAAAATAACACACATTTAAAATTTACACTCAAAAGAACGCTAACAGCAACAACGAGGTTTTCATCAAAGCATATATATTAATTTACAGCTATTTACAGCCTTACCTGTGTCTCCTCCATATACAGACTGATCACAACCACATCTAAGCAATTTTTGTTTCTTTTACAGGTTTAACCTAAAGGTAACCTGTAAATGTTACTGAAACATACTTTTTTCTTTTTTAACATACATATTTTTATTTAGGACAAGATTCCTTAATGGATGCCGCACATGAGCTCATATACACCAGAAGGAAAAATACATCCTAACAACATTTATCTATCTTCATAATTAACATAAGTTACACGTGGTTCCCGTGTTAGCTGCTGAGGGATTGTAAATACATTCTTTTTAAGTGAGGTAGTAAATGGCTCTCTCCGAAAAAAAAATACACTCTTTGACACGTAGTAAGGTAATGTTATAACACTTCATTGCAGTATCTTTATTTAAAGATACTTGAAAATTAATAAGCTTAAAATATTTTTATATATTTATCTGCAGGTATATGACACTAGACACTACTATCATGACTTACATTTTTATGCGCACTGGGTTTCAGTATATGAATGTGTTAGTATATAGTATATATTATTACTTAACAAATACACAAAAGAGACTGTGTCAGAATGTCCAATAAGACCCTAGATAAACACCAAGCATAAATCAAGCAGTAACTGCGGAACAGAACAAAACACTGCAATGCAAATGGACAGAGTCACAGTGCAGATACCAGACTTCCTGAGCAATAGCAGGAAAATGGGGCAAGGCTAAAACAATAAAATTCAGCTTCACTGGAACAGCAGTAACAACCGAAGGCTGGTGGTAGTAACACCAAAAGCAAATAATTATTATAATTTTAAATAAACGACTATGTATAAAAAAAGTGTCCTTGTGAAATAGCGGATAAGAGCAACTTCATTTATGAAAACCTTTTCCATTTCATAATTTAAATTCACTGAAAGAGGTGCACAAAAATTGCACATTATTTACCATAAACACAACAAAATAATACACTGACATATACTGTGGAAAATTGCAGTAAATATAATCTACATCTCAATCCAACAAGAACAACAGTGTTGGGTGTTTAAGGGAAGGGACATTATGGGCCCCCTCTGCCACTCTGGTTCTCCTGCCTTCCATAACCTCGTCGCCATGTCCTGACTACTGAAAGATTAGAGGGTCCCAGAAAAAGAAATCCTGTTAAGCAGGCCTGGCTGCTCGAGGATCCTCCCAGATAAACATGGCAGACATTAGTGAATTTACAACCAGTCGCATGGACATCTGCCCCACTTTCCGTGGTTATTGTAAAAGGAGCTAATCTGGTTAAGAGAGCGGGGGCCGTTTCATAAATGCACGAGCCAGCAACTGCAGAAGCCGCCGGGTCTCTTCTGGGGAGCGCCAGCCGAATTGAACTGTCAGCCTTCTTCTTACGGCTTGTTAGGCGTAACAGGCAGGTCCGCCGATAGTGCTAATGAGGTGTACAGGGTCACGGAAAAGCCCAATGGAGAGACGCTGATTTAGGCCTGACCTGCTGATTTCTAGCATACCCCCCATCTGCCCCCAATTTGCCCCTTTTTGTCGAAAAGCAGGTGGACCATCATGTGACACAAAGGTAAATTCTAGCTACAGCCATTCGGTAGCTCCCATCACTATATCAACGCTAAATGAGCTACTGTGAAAGATCAAGTCCTTATCATACATTTTCATATTTTAATTTCAATAAAATGCCTGATGCCACTAAAAATGCAACCATCTTCAATCAAATTTTAGTTTCTAGCCTACAAAACTGTTCATTCAGTTGGGAAGAGTTCATGTAAGCTTTATATCCTTCCAGTTACTCTCATACACATTAACAGAATAAAATGATTTCAATATAAAAAAATTACCATGCAGTTTTAACATTTAAAATCAACTGATATGACATTTATTTCACAATAACTTCATTGTGTAAAACAGAACAGAATCTGCAAAAGTCATTAAACTGAGGAGCAATATGCATCTGGCCTGACAACATATTTATCAAGAAGAGGTCAGGAAATCATGTCCAGCCCTTTCCTGTGCTGTACACATTCTGCCTTACTCGATGACAAAAAAATTTGATAGCTGATGTATGTTTTATTGTTTTTTTTTTTTAACACGTCATTGCACATGGTGACAGCAACAGACCTTGAAACTTGGGGAGCGGGGGGGGGGGGGGGGGGCCCCCCCCCCCCCCCCTTG
>JAAGVU020000113.1:12534849-12559125 GCA_011763525.2 Mormyrus iriodes | reverse complement strand
AAATAAAAAATATTTTTTATTTTTTTTTTTTTTTTTTTTTTTTTTTTTTTAAACCATTCTTCCAACGGGCACAAACAAACAGTCGTGTCAGGTGGGGGGGGGGGGGGGGGGGGGGGGGGTCACCCCCAGCCACTCTTGATTTTATTGAGGTATTCCACCTCTCGTACTTCTGATCTGAAAACCCTCAGGAAAGGAGCCGATGAAAAATTTGGGCCAAGGGAGGGACAGTGGCTGAGTGCTACTGGGTGGCATCACTGGAAACCATGTATAGAACGCAAGAAAAATTTTAATTCCTGCTCCCTTCGCTATATCCCCTTAATTTCCCACACGTGTAAGACCGGCATCACCAGTTCAGTGAGGTTCTGGCATAAAACTGGGGGCACGCAGCATTCCTCCAGGGACTTTGTCCTCTTCCCAGTCTATCATGACCCAGCCCTAGGCACAAGCGATATAATCTGGCTTCCTGAAGTCACAAGGCTGTCATGGGGCCCTCCTTCGATATGTCACAATACTTATATTTTTTTCACAGGGGTCTGCCCCCTTCCCAAAAAAAATGTGGCCCTAAAATTCAGACACCCCCGCTCACTGCTACCATTGGACTGTCTTCTTCGCAATGCCATGATTTAAGAGAAAACCAGATGGGGCCTGTTCATTAATTAAGTCCCTCTACAGCACTGGCACTGTACATGGAAACGGCACATTTACGAAGTACAAATAACCTTGGGGGACAATCTCAAGATAGTTTGTTTTTAAAGGTCTTGGGGATGAAATTTTCACTATTTACAAGTATATTCATACATGTCAAAGCTGCCCTATTTCAGAAATAATTCATATGGAGTTATAAAATAAATATGGGTTCTAATGATGATCAATAAAAAAAAAAATCAGGACCTACCATAAGTCAATAGCTCCACATGAGCGATAAAATTTCAAGCTGTGTCCATACGGTCAACTCCGATACATCTGATATTCTCCAGGGGTACGTTTAACCACACAGGTCTGTAATTTAAAGCTCTATGCCCCTGCCTTGTGTACATGAACATGCCCTGCCAAGCCGTAAACAAATGGCTCCCGAGTGAAACCATACATGGAGCCACACAACACAAGTTCCTCCCTCCGGTTTGTGCTGCCATACACATGGAAATGAGGCTCCGGCATCTACGGCAGAGGGATGGTGTGGGATCACGGCCGCAACACACGGACATGGACGCCAGGCGCAGAGAAGGCCTCAAGTGAAGCCACCTGTGTGCTGGTAACGGCACTGCTCTTGTGCTGCTCTCTCATTCCACCTCGACACTCGCCCCGACGAGTCAGCGCCTGCTAATTATGTTAATTTATGTGCCACTTATAAATGAGCTTTTTAGTACACTTTGCAGCCTGCTGCTTTGTAACAAAATACACAAATCCTGCTGAGCGCATCTCCAGGTTGCAATGAGGGGCCATTCAAAAGAGCCCCAGCCCCTTTAATAAGGCCTGTCAACTTGCCGCCACCTTCCCTACCTGCTGTCCCCCGGTGCTCCGCAGAAACTCGGTGGCAGATGTTGCTCCGCTAAGTTGGCTCTGAAGTGCCTCTGTTGCTCCCCCGTCTCCCCAACAACACAGCCGGGCTACTTTGGATCTCTGTATTTGTGCCTCGGGCAAGTTTAGGAGTGCAGCTGTGTCCACCCCCACGCTACCTTTGGTGTCGGAGCCCCCTCGGGCGAAAAAGGGGGAGAGCGGGGGCCGCCACGCTCCCCTAGACCACATCTTCTGACAATTCGGCAGTGTGGCAGGCCGGCCGACGGGGACGGTGGGCCCCTCGCGAGGAACAGATGTCCGTGACAACCTGCCTCTCTGCACCTGTACGAGTCCTCACGGTGCCGCGGCTGCCGTAGCTGAAAAATTCATGACCCCGGAGGGTTTCCGCTCAACATCAAAGGCTGCGTGTGTGCGTGCTATTCCTGCCCTGTATGTGGCTTGCAGGCGACAGGAAGCCCTGCGGTCGGCCTCGCCAGCACTTCAGGTGAGCATCAAGTAGGCTTCATTTAACACCCGCATGTTCTTTCCAATTTTACCTTTAACGCATTGAAAGAAATATATATAAAATACACATAGCACAATGTATTTAGCTAATGAGGCAAACCACAGAAACAATCAAAGCTACCGTTTCATTTACACCAAGTGCTGATTCCCTGTTGTCTCTTTGGGCACTGATAAGACAAAGGACAGGAGTTGAATTTTAACTTCCATATTAGGCCTTGTCACATCCTCTTTGCAAAACCCTGCCACTAACCGCAGGGAACGGAAATGAGAGTTCACAGCAGCTATCGAACATGCGTTAGAAAAACACCATACACTTCGGAAATCGCACTGTGTTACGGAATTATGGTCTGTCATCCTAGAGCGCTCGTTTAGACTGAGATCGCAAGAGGCCTTTGCCTGCAGATCTGTGGGTAAATGTCGGCGGTGGGCTTGTGCTCCGTAATTTGTTCTGTTGGCGTGATTTGGGTCTGGGAGAAAGCTTGGTTTGCTGCCTGCGGCTTACCTTATCTTCTCCCGTTGGTCTCATTAGAGAAACTCGGTCATATTGCCTCCGCAGCAGAGCCCACAGGGCATCTAGGCGCCCCTGGAAGAAAGAAAGAAGAAGAAAAAAAAGTCGTGAAATAACCACAAAGTTACAAAAAGAGGAAGGCCTAAGGCAGAACTCTGGCACGTAACACCCAGCGAAATATAAGAGACGAGATATTTAACATGACTGCTAAATGTACCCATACCTTAATAGGAGTGTACCACTTAGACTCGTGGTGCTGGTAGGTGGCGGTGGGTCTCGGAGGGGGTTTTCTTATGACAGGTTCCTCAACTTCCTCTGGGATGGACACCACAGCATTTTTGGCTTTCTCGAGTCTTGCCCCCTCTTCTGTGGAGCCTCTCTCTCCCCAACGAACCTGCAGCAGTCACAATGGGCTACTGACTTCACAACTCTTTAATACTCATTATGCTATTTTTACTTGTTTTCTCAAAAGGTTCTTTTAATCAGCATAGATAGTTTTACTTATACTCCTCAGACACGCACACAAGTATATTTCTAAAAAATAAACATGAACTCTAAAATTCAGGATAACATTATTAAATACTGAAATATAAAACGAAGAAAATTACACTGTATATAATTGCACCGCAACTGGGAAAATACTGAGGCTCCCTATCCCAGGACAAGCATAGAGATTACATTCATTAGGACATCAAACTTCAGTAGATCACTAGAGTGAAGGACGTAAAGTTAATGTTTAAACTCAGTTTTTTTCTTCACTACTGGCAACCATCAGATAACAACTAACAAAGTTTGAACCTATGAACTGCACAGTACTGTGGTTAACTACTTTAACCTCAACGCCTAAACTTCTGCGCTAAAGCCCTACAACCTACACAAGCAAGACATAATTTACCCTTATGGCATCAGCCTCCATTTCACAGCGCAATGTATCTTATGCAGCCTGACTGCCTCAGTATTAAGGATTTTTTTTTTGGTTGCTTGTTTATGCATAACCCAACTATACAGAAGGTTGAGCTGATATTCTGGCTTTTTTTTAATCAAGTTTCTAGCAATATTTTATTTGCAGACAACTTGATAAGCTAAAACCTGTTACAAACTCAAACCCAGAAAATCAAATTAAAAAAACCTGACAAGACACATGAAACAACTTCATGACAAATAAAACATACACACATTTACATGTTGCTAATTTTAATTTTTCTGCAAGTAGCTGTTAGTGTAAAGAGCCGTCTTACGGCCTGCTGACCTCCATGCGTTTGATTCCTCCGGCTCCTCTGCCCCCATAATAAGATGCATCTACAGTGGGCCATTTTTTCTTGGGAAGTGGATCTGGCTCAGGCTCAGGCTCCTTGAGGAATGACGGTAAACAGAATTGTGTCATTTTCTGACCAGTACCTTATTTAACTTTGGTATAACTGCATTGTTTCCTTCTATTCAGGTGCACTACAGGAAAATGATAAAATAAAAATGTACAGGTTTAATATGGGAATCTGCATTTCAGGGAAAGTGGTGTAAACTAGATCTCCAACTCTACAATGGCTCATCAGAATTTTCTCTAAAGACTAAAAATAATGCCCAACCTGAAAAACAAATTACTGCCTGTCCTCATCAACAAATGTAAATGATCCATGATGCTTTCCTGGTGAGGAGATTCCTACAGTGTTTCTCTCACAACAAAGCAGAACAAAGATTTAGTATTGTGTTTGAAGATTAGGGCTATAATCTACTCACAGGTTTTGGGGCAGGTGGAGGTGGAGGAGGAGGGTCTTTGATGACCTATAATAAAACACAGCCCCACACACACACACACACACACACACACACAGACACACGTACACACACGTACACACACGTACACACACACACGAAGGGAGAATCAGTCAGACGGCAACTACCAGTAAGGGATGGTTTCATGACATAGCCTAAACTTTTTAACTACAATGTAAAACCTTATTTAGAAATAAACCTGAAAGTGACAGAAGATGACATTAAAAATAAAATGGTTTCCCGAATTACAGATGTATTCTGCCTGCGGTCCCTGAACTGGCACCACAATCCTATCAGGAAAAACAAGTTTGCTATAAACCAACAAACATGACAAGCATCCACTGTGTATGTTCTTTAATATGAGTTTCACCACTATAAACTATAAGATTTGAGAACTGATGTTCTTTTAAGTACAATCGGCCCTACAGTCAGCGGGTTCAATCCCCAAAGTTGGAAAAAGCAAAACCTGAATTTTCCGTGCGCTGAGCACTACGCGAATGAAATGAGAGAGAGAGAATGAATTTATTTTTTTTCTGTACTGAACATGCAGACCTTTCCTTTGTCATTATTCCCTAAATAATACAGTATAACAACTATTTGCATAGCATTTACATTGTACTAGGTATTATAAGTAATTTAGAGATTATTTAAAGTATACAGGAGCATGTACATAGATTATATGCAAATACTGTGCCATTTAATATAAGAGACTTGAGCTTCCATGGATTTTGGTATCCACAGGGGGTCCTGGAACCAATCCCCATGGATACTAAGGGCCGACTATATACATCACTATAACCCCACTGCTGGCTAATTCCCTATTTGAAAGGGAATTGGGGGAATGAATGTTCATTGAGATGCAAACTCAGCAGTAAATATCCATCAATCCATCCCTCCATAATTCCATCAATCCCCCCCCCTTGTGTGTTATAGGGTCATGGGGAGACTATAACTAATTTAAATAAACATTACTACTTTTAAATTCTGGAGGAAAAATCAAATATATTTTACGTCCAGGAATATATTTTAAATTCATTACAAATATATCACTGAATCACGATCTGTATTTCAGATACTATTTATTATATACTGCACCCTCTCTGTCATGCTTCTGCTATTGTTTATACTTTTATTTATTTACTATTTATTGCTGTCTTGCTGCTAAAATACAGTATATGTCATAATGCTGTATCCGCAGTAATACTATTTATTCAAATATCCATTCAGACAGTAACTACTGTCGACTGCACTGTATGTTGTCTTGTCCTGTAAATTGCACGTGTGTGGTCCTGTGTTGTTTCTGTTCCTTTGTTTTTCATGCACCTTGGTCCTGTTTCACAATGTTTTGTTTCACTGTATACTACGTATATATCTGAAATGACAAATAAACCTACTTGACTTAAAAATTATACACAATTACCTCAGGCATAAATCTGCCGAAATGTTTTCAGTACAAGTTTCAGGGGAAGCACTTGATAATGAAACAGGTGTTGTTTAAAAAAATAAATAAAAAATATGAATTTGTGATGATTCGGTCACAGAAGTCCTGTGGGGAATTTACTTTTCCTTGTTTGTTAGTTTTCAAAATACACCGTAATAAATGACTGAGGCCTTTCATTTACCAATTTGGCTTCGGGAAAAAAAAAAAATCGCGTGAAACGCTATTTTGCTAATATTAAAGAACAGTGACACTATCATATTTTAGATTTATCAAAGACATTATTGCAACGTAAAAACCACTTTCAGCCGAATAATCATTCTGCCCTTTTGACTCAAATCGGAGCACTGTATATTAGAAATGAATGATAATTTTTTGGCAGATTATAAACTGAAAGATTTCCGCCATTTATGACAATTAAACTACAAATTTACCAGACATATTGGGTGACATGTACATTATTGCAAAAATTAAGTGACTGTTAGTATAGATTCTGACACACAGTAATAGGACATAATTGCCCTAATTGCCCTCTAGACTATCTTCAATGAAAAAAAATTAATCCGAGTTCCATTTTCTTTTCTCCATCGTGTCATATATTAGGTTCCTGATACAAAAATCCAGGTTCTCTCTCTCTCTCACACACAAACGTACACGCACATAAACACTTGACACCCGCCAAATGGAACATGCCTGTAAACTTGAGATGCTGCATTTTAAAAGTTGCATTACTATTAACATATAGGTTTTGCTGTTATTTGAGGTACTTCTACGACACAATAGTAGTACTTACTTGCCAAAAATGTCCACCTATACTATGAATGCTGACAACACATTTGCCTGCATGTTAAAATTTCATTTTAGTCTTTTATAGAACAATAAAAAGTTAAACTTACGTTTGTGATTATGCTGGCAGACAATTTTGTCCCCAGATTATTCGGGTTCATAAACACACTTCATTTGATCCTTAATTATATCTTATATTGGTGACAGGAAATGTATTTTGCTGATTCAGCAGGCAGTACATGTATGTTTGTTTAAATGCACATAACACAGCTGGGCCTAACATCTGCATTATGACACCATGCAAAGTAAACCAAACCAAATCAAACCAAACTAAAACAATGACATCAGCAGGTGGCATTACTTCCTTGTTCTAAATAAAGCTCTCCTACAAGGAAACAAACACTTTTGTTGCACTATTGAACTCTATTCCCTTTGAGAACAGTTTTGACATTTCTCACAATCTGCAGAAATAAGTAAATTTTAAAGTAAATTTTACGCTAAATTAAAGCTTGGTGCTCTTTTTTCATGTTTCCAGAACAGTAGACAGCCAATAACTATATTAAAATAAATTGTATCCTGCAAAGAAATAATTGTTGCATCACTATACAGTATATTTTACAAATCAAGGTATACTTTAGTATACTTTCTACATTAGGATATACTGCACAAACTTAACACTTTGTGGAGATAATCACAAAACAAGATTGCAGAAGAGCATAGAGTCAGGCTTTTCTCTGTCTTTTCCTGTGTAACTTCCCGTTCCTGTGACAGCAGAGAGACTATTAAAAGAAGACCGAGTGCCATGCTAACGCACGACAGTCCCAAGTTAGAATAGTAAAAAAGTAAAGTAAAAAGACTTTTACTAAAATACTAAAAAGAAAGACTCATTTATGAGTTGTAAAACAGAATACAGGGATCAGTTGTATTACATTCTATTGAGAAACATCTGATCGCATTTACGTCCGAGATCCATAGTAAATAATAACACTGATCGAAAGACTCCCGAAAGTGGACGTAGTAGGACGTGAGCAGGTGTAATGCTAAGTGTAACAGGTACAGGAGAATGCGCAGCACTGGCAGATGTATAATGACCTACTGTCCATATCTAACTTGTAATACAATATGCATATGGTAATGTATATGTGATAGAAAGCTACAATAAGCAGACATGATACAGAGACAGTACCAGTACTGTGCCATTTCATAAAAATAGACTCACTGTACTGTACAATATAATACTTCGCCACAGTTTCAGGCACCATTTTCCTTCTCAGCGCCCAATGCTTCCTATGACATGCATCTTTTGCTTTTGTAGTGCAATTCGTGCCTTACTTTGTGAAATTGAAGTGCAATCTCTTTTTATTATAGTGTTGTAATTTTATATTTACATCATTTGCTGTAGAGTGCAGAGTGTATATTACTGTACTGTACATAATGTCTTGCCTTTCCCCTATAACTATAGCAATACGTCCAAATTGATTTGCGTCCAGTTGTCCTGGTCCAAAATGCTGACACAAGTTGACAGATGCCTGTATATTGTCTACTCATTGCCTATAAAGAAAAATGGACACTAAGGGACAATGTAACTCACAATTTCTCATAAAACGATAACAAAAAGGAAAGTAGTTTTAAAATGGTCAGAAAAGACCAAATTCGAAAAAGCAGTCAGTAAAATCAATGTAAAATGGGGAAAATACAAATAAATTAATGATATGTAAGCATACTTTGCTGTGTAAGTCTTTCACTTACCACAGTGCAGCAGAGAGGCCAGAACCACCACATTGCAGCCAGGGCCGCAAGCAGAAGCAGCACCAGGAAGAAGATGAGCACCCCAATGCCGCTGGACTAGGGCAACGAAACAGAGGCTGCAGTTACCCACCATGGATATCCTCCAGAAAGAGGGAAAACACAAGCAACTCCCATCACACTTACACACGTTGCAGCAGAGATGGTTTCACTTGCAAGGAAGGACTGGCCCCTGTTCAGGCTGATCTGTACAGTCATCGTTCTGTTGAAAGAGAAAAAAATATATATATTATTAATTATACTAAACGAGTATTTATTTGCTAAAAAATTCCTGTTTATGAAATGTGTGTGTGTCTGTACACACACACACACACACACACACACACACACACACACACACACACACATAATCTGCCGCTTCCACCATGAAAATAGTGCCACTATGCCAGAAAGCCCATGTGATGCATCTTACAATCCTAAAATTGCCTAATTTCCCAGGGGACAGGAAACAGAGGAACTATAAACAATGACAAATTCTACATAATCATCATCAGGTACAATCATTTGGGTTTCTTCATTTCATGCATACTCTCTACATTAAACTGGATTCCAAATGATAATTATTGGTGGCTTACCGGGAATTCATTTACATATAATTCTTGAGCAAATATAACCAACAATAAAAGACAGGAAAATATTCTTGTCCAGTACTTGATCATTCTATTGCATGGTGCAGCAGAAATCAGTGTATTCCTGAAATGACAACTGCAAAGGTAGCCGTCTTGGATTTAGCCCCAGGCTTTGCCTTGGGCCAGGCATACTTCGGGGGGTCAAATGCAGAATAGCAATTGCTCCTTTAATGCAAACCGATTTCCTGATCATCACTGCTCGTGGCACCCACCTTGGGATTTTTTTATAAGCCATAAAATGGCAGAAAATACTAGTGATACGCTAAAGTTCAATCTGTCCTTTACTTTTTTTTTTGCTTAGCCAATTCTTTTATCCAAAGATCCTAACAATGTTACATGGAGCATTTTACTGGAGGAATGCAACTTGCTCCAGCAGTAGTGCGCCTCATCAGTCTGAAGCTGACAACCTGTGCTCTTCGTCAATCTATTCCAATCCACACGGTGAGCATCTGCTTTACTTGAACTGTCTTTGTTTTTTTTTATATAATGCTGACATTCAATCACTTAGCCAATGCTTAAAAACACTAACAACCTTCGCTTCTTCAGACAACTGAATATTTTGCTGGAGAAACGAAGGTAAACTTATTCAAGGGACTAACTGGCAGCATTCAGACTGAAAGACACTTTTTAATCGCTACGCTGCGTGTGCTTAATTCCGCTGTGTAGGGTCACATAAAGAAGTATGGTTTTGTATACGTATATCTACACTGCTATTTGTTAAAAGAATCTGAATACTATGGTATGCTTCATAAAAAAAAAAAGAAAAGCGAACAGATGAGGCTTTCAGCTAATTTCCTTCATCACAGATACAGTCATAACAATTGTCAGAGCTGAAAACAGTACTCTATCTGTGCAGTGCCCCTGGTTATCTCCTCCAGCCAAGCATTGATTCCTGTACACAAAGTAAAAGATCTCTCTGAATGGTTGAGAGGAGCAGCTAATTTAGTGGACATCTTGTGCGGACCACTACAGAGGGCCGATTGTTAATCAAGATAGGGTTGTCCAGCTGGACGAGAATCTCTCAGTTAGTTATGCTGTCAAACACAGGCTTGCATTTAGCTCCTGCCAGACATTCTTCACAATCTAGGATGCCAGGTTCTGTAAAAGCCTTTTTAACAAAATCAAAAAATGTGCCTTATTTCATTTATCCCTTATTGTACAACATTGCCGTCAGTTGGAAACAATAAAAATCTGTTACGTGAAGGCTAGAAAAGTCAGTGCACAGTTCAGCAAGCATGGCGTCCGTGCAACGTGCGACTTTCTGGATGTAAATTGTGCCTCAGAATACTAAGGCTGGCCTGTCTTCAAAACCCTAATGCTGGATGGGAGACTTGGCAACAGAGACTCCCCCGACTATGACCAAACAAGCACTGATAAGCCAGAGGTTACATAAATAATGAAACACAGATTTCCGACGTCGAAATTGTGATGTTAGGTGTAGTTTTAGGTTCGCGGGATACGAACTGTGAGGGACAACATCGTTCTCAGGACCTTCAAACAATACCACAAGAAGCATATGATTCAATTTGTATTTGCTAAGTTTGGACAGCCAAAATAAAAATAAACATTCCTGTGTATGTTATAGTAAGTGCAATCAGTAACAGTTTGTCTTAGCAGCACGAAAAAAGGGGTAATGTCATACACGACATAGGAAAATAAAACTGGAATCACTATAACGCAAAATACACATTTCCAAGATCATCTGCTACTGCTGCACAAGTTATAAATGTTAATGTAAATAGGTAGCTAAACTTAAGTAATTAAACATGGCCTTCATAATTTTGTATCACCCTTAACAAAACTTTGGTAGTAATTTCTGCTAAATTCTGCTAAGTTAAACCCACTAAGACCAGCTGCTCTCTCCGTGTACACTTGATCCTTTTTATGAAAGCTTTCTTCACACCTACTAATGCCTCAAAGATTCAAGAGTACAACCCCTTCACCCTCAATCTGCTCTACTTTATTACAGGAAAAGCAGAAGAAATGTGTTTTTTCCTACTTTGCATTAACTGATTATACTTAACTGTATAAAATGGCAATTACATAAAATCACAAAAGTCCGTACTACAGAGAGAAACAGTAAAAACAGCAATTACTATTTAGACGGAAAATTCATGTCGCAAACACGTATTAAACATAGTATGATAGTCTGTCTGCAGTTATACAGAATCCATTTTTGCAATATGTTCATAAAACATGCTGAAAGCATACAGTATGAGAATGGAAAGACAGGAAATAACTAGCGCTATCATTCATTATTTTTTATATATACAAATATATATACATATACACACACACACACACACACACTTCTAGATATTCTCCAAAAAAATAAAACGTGCGTCTAGAAAACAAACTTTCTAATAACAATGTCAGATTCATTTCTTAAAAATGTAGCTGTGGGTCAGTGAAGGACAGTGATATAAAACAGAAAAATCATCCATAGCAATCCGTCACCATAAGCCTTTTAGTCCCACTCTCCTACTATTAGGTCACAAACAAAAGAATCTTCAATAATACTGATTTCAAAAGGACAGCCTTTAAGTGGGTCAACTTCAAAATAATTGTCTTTTTGGCAAAGATTTCAAAGCTTAGGGAAATACTGTATGCTATGCAAACAGCCATGCTGCAGACTGAGAGGATCACAGGAAAGGCTTCTAAATAAAATCTCTATAGCCTTCCATCTTTCACTGTTGAATTGGTGCCACTTTAAAAAGATGAGTGTGAAAGGGCAACTTTATTCCACCACTGTGACATAGTCCGGATGCTGCATATCTGGTGAACATGAAATAAAATTGAAATAAAAACAAAACCCACGTGTTTCTGAAGATGGAAAAAAATGAAAAGGGGGGATTTCTGGAACATTTGAGCACAACTAGTTTCTGTCGCTGAAGATTCAGGCCCAGAAGCTGAACACATGGAAAGCAAAGAAAGCAGCCAGATGACACTGTGGGACCTTGCTGAACCGCGGCCCCCGTAAGCGCCGAGACAAGCATGTTCGGATAAAAGCTCATAAAGCTCTCACTGGATACTTACTCTCCAACTTCATGCAGCTCGCGTGTGGGACAAAGGATATAATAGTCGTACGCTTCAGTTGGCTTCTCATCTGGAAAATGAGACACTGCGTGAGCTCCCCCCCCCGTAACAGCCTGCTTGGTGAGCTGGTGAGCCCCGTCTATTTTTGGGCATAGGGAGTTTGCAGGCCACTCGCTGGCAAAATCACAGCCCGGTTCCACAGCGACACTGGGCCCAGGGTCCAGAATATGGTGGTTCAGCATGTTTTAGGAAAGTATGTGCAGACTCCCACCTCGGCAGCGTCGTGGGAAGTCACATTGCTTAACAGCTCCGGGGAGCCCTGTAAAGGCATGCGTCACCCATCTGTGAAGATGTTTTAAAGTTGTGATTATGGGCATCGACAATTACACGATGCCCTCTCTCTCTCTCTCTCTGTCTCTCTCTCTCAGAGGAATGGGGCGGAGGTTTCTGCCCCATCTGGCACAACCAGGAAATGGCATTCTGGACAGACATCCAACTCCTTGTACTTCAAAGCACAGGAACCAAAATTGGTAAATATAACCAGGCCACAGTTTCACATGAAAGTTATTTTAGTTCTAAAAATTACACTCTGTACTTAAATGGGGCAAGTTGTCTCCATTAAATGAGATCAACTGAAAGGAAATTAAATACTAACAAAATAGCTTACTAGTACTGCCAGTCAGTGTGATGGTTTGTCCCTACTAACTCATACACAAAACACAGTTTGCAAGTAACAAGTTTTTTTTTACTTTTTTCCAAAACCAGTAGTCCAAGATTTCTCACTTCGTGCAACTGGTACCTGGCACATTACAGTTGGAAGTACTTATATTTCTATATATGCATCAACATTTGCAACTGCATTTAAAACCTGAAATTAATGGCCCACAAAGTATGGTGTTACCTGGTTGAAATCATTAACCATAGATATTTGCCCAGCTTAGTTCCCAAACAGTAGATGTTTGTTCAACAGCACTTCTGCACAAGCAAACCATCAGCACTGGCACAACAAAAACAACATTAACCCTGATGTTTTAAGATACCACTATTAGGTTAAATTACCCACAATTTCCCTAAATCTGTCCACATTTCTCGTCTGCACATAAATATCTTATTTGTAACAGTACCATGTCTTTGAAGCTATGACCACATTGCAACTTCTAAGGGCATTGTACATCCCAGAATTGTAGGGTAATACCATATACTATAATTATTTTTGACATTAAAGGTAACATGGATATAAGTAATACTAACTATTAATTTTGACAAACCGCAGTTTATATAACTTGTACTGTACAGTAATTACATTATTAATTTTCGTATCCGGCCTAGTTGGGACTGAGGCACTGCTGGAAAGTTGCCATATAATTTTTCAGATATTTAAATGTTACAAAATTGTAGAAATTACTGACCTTTATTATTTTTACACGTACACCAATGATTATTGTACTGTTATTTTAACACGCTGAAATCACCCTTCCTTAATCTGGCTACTAAAAAAGTGTGCTGCTCTGTAGCTATGTGCAGGAATTGATATATGTATTGCACATTTTAATGTACGTTTTTAATAGTGTTACTTAGTGTTACTTTTTTTTCCATTTTCATACAGGTATTTTAGAATGTTGTGACAAGTACTTGTGCGTGCGGTTACTTGAATGCTGGATACGAGAGACTTTATTGTAATCACATGGGTCATTCTACAAATCATACTACAGTGTTCATCACCTAACGACTTCCTGTCTTGCAGCGAGTAATGCTCACCATAGATCTGGCCATTGATTGTGTATCTGCAGAGTGCTCCTTCCGTGCCTTTTCCCATCCCGAATCCATTTCCTCTCACCACAACAGTAAAGGATTCTACAGGATGTTAAACACAGGACAGTGAGCAGAGCCTCGGCATAGCCAGACATGTCCTGAGCAGAAACACAGGGCAGAGCTTTAATACGCACCATTCACGCAGACGCTGGTCGGTTCCACTGAAAGCACTTCTATACAGGACCGCTTCAAGATCTACAAAAGAAACAGAAAATCACTCAACCATCATTGGAGTGAGAATGTTCTTTGCCAGGAGCAGATGTAAGGGGTGGCCAGGGGTGGCAACGGTCATACCCAGTAAATACATGGCCACTACTGTGGCCACATACATCAAAATAATAAAAATGAAACAGGCATTACTGTCTAAGCAGAACCATATACAAAACAGTGTGCGGCACACCCACCCCCAAAAGTATAACTTGTTTGTGACGGCGACCCCAATGAAAAATTTCTGCAGGCATCACTGCTCTTTGCATAGTGTGCGCACATACTTTTATATTTATATATGTGTATGTATAACAGGAATCAGTAATAAAGTACTGAGTTGAGCATTTATTAACAGAGAGCAAAATGATAATTAATGATGGATGATATAGGCCTACTTAAAATCAGTACAAACAGTAAGCTGGAAATATAATTATGAGGAAACTGATCTTTGTTAACTCACCTTACTGATCTTAATGTTAATTGTTGTCTGTCGTTTACATGTGTTGGATGCTGCAACCCTCATTTGATTTGCACCTACCGGATCGTGGAACTAAGGAGGAACTTACCCAGAAATCAGAGAAAATACATGTCTAATGTAAATATTTCTCATTCTTGATGGTGAAAAAGATGCAATGATCTATTTTACCATTTATCTAAGCAAAAGTGCAAAAACTGTCCTTCTGTTTTTACTGAACACTATTCACAAGCTTAAAAAATTGGACACTACAAAGAATCATACATCACAAATTCCAAATTAACGAGATATCATCATCTAATAAGGGCCACCTCCTATATTGAAATTTAAGGCCCATCCACTTTGCAGAAACAACAAGCTTTGTCCTAAGAATTTTAACAAATGGCTACAGAAAGAGGGAAAAAAAGACCCTGGAGGTTTTGTGAATTTGCTTCTCAAAGTCTCCACAGCCAACTCCCAATAAACAACCCTTGTCTCTTTCAGGACTCAGGCTGCTGATGTCCGAGGCCGGCAATGACTTCATTGTCAGCCTGCCAAAGCGCAGACATGACAGCGGAGCTGCTTTCAGAAGATGGAATGCGAAAGGCTCTCCACAGGGCCAATTCATAAAAACGCACAGGTCTGTTCAGGTTGGCATTTTTTTGTCATTCTTGGACAAATACATAGCCGTCAGGTACACACAAAATGGGCCTGTCAAACTCTTAAAAACAGTTCAGAAAATGTAAAGGATCACATCCAGGACTGGAAAGTGTTTCTTTTTCTTGACTGCTCTGGCAAGTCGTATATAAACAACACTGGGCCTTAATCCTTTCAATCCCAACGCTGTTGCAGAGGCTGCCCTTCAGCCCTAAATGGCGATCCCGAGTTGCTCGCAATGTCAAATACTTTGCAATTTGGGGGACTCTCTTTTAAGGGCAGAGGAAATGAGAAATTGTCACGACAATGCCAACACTTTGAGCAGCTGGCATTGAGTAACAGCTTTTTCCAGAATGACGCCAATCAGAAGGCTCATTTAAATATGTTACTTCTTCTTCCATCTTCATTCCTTACTGGAAACAACTACTTAATGTTGGCCCAAGAAGAAGTTTCTTTCATACATCTGAGCACCATTTACATTTTAATGTTCAAACAATTTGAGAATTTATATACCATTATGAAACGGGGCTAAATGTATGAAGCCTCAAGATGCAAAACCAAGATGCAAGTCTAAATCAATCAAAGATGCAAAATAAAAACAACTGACAGTACATTATATCAGCATAAACAATGCTAAATGTACATTTAACCCTAATCTTGAAACTACGTTTTTAATTTTTGTGTTATAAAAAACGTATAGTGCTTGACATATCACCTCTTTACTATACCATGTCAAACTCCCCACCAATACAGTTTCTGCTTTATATCCATTACCCTATCATTAATGTTGTTCATACTTAAGATTTTCAGGAAAGATCGCCTTACAAAAAAAAAAAAAAAACACCAAGAGTGATGCAACGTTATGGTATGCTGTGAGATGACTGCAAAGAGTTTCAGCGTGAAACACCGCAAGGGAAAAAGAGGCTTGGAACCTGCACATTTGGGGAAATCAAATTTAGCTATTTTCTTATGCATTACAAAATATAGCTACACAGACCAGGTTTGGGTGTTTATGTTAATGGAAAAAGGGAAACCACATCAGGATCTGAGCTGCTATTTTGGCTCAGTGTACAGCTGCAGTTAAGGGACTTTCAGATCCACAATAGCTGGTCACTGAAATATGAGAAAGGACATACATTCAAACAGTGCACATCTGGTGAAGAAACATAACAGTACTTACCGAATTCACAATGCCTCTCAGTGCCTGAAAGCCATCTCTAACAGGGAAAACCTGTTCTTTCGAGTCAGCCACATGTATAAGCTATTGGGAAGTAATAACAGAATCATATTTTTTGTAGGTCAGTCATCCAGTAATGTCAAATGTACTCCTCTGACTTATTTCCGCTTTAATCTGAAATGTCTGTGACCAGAACAGGAACTATAAAAATACTGTAAAAGAACAACACGACATGCACTTGGTGCTATAAAAGCTTCTCTGCAGAGCATGCTTACTTAAAGATCATGCTTCCAGCTTTGCAGTGTAGCGTGGTGTGTGGTTGTTAAAGATGTTAACGTCACAGGAATCCTTGTTTAAATCCCATTATACTATATAAACCCAGAAAGCTATAAATAAAGAAACAGCAATCAAATATACAGTATCACGTTCTATTTTTTCTGATCCTTAGTTGGAATAAAAAGTGTATCAGAAAGAATGTGAATCTCACAAAAGTCACTGCTTTTCAGTAAAATTAGCTTAGTATTTAAAATGACCACCCAATTGCCGGACACAGACATGCACACAAAACCATAAGATTCCAGTTCACCTATCTACATCTCTTTGGACTGTGGAAGAAAATCAGATGCTTTAAAAAAAATTATAATTTTTCTTTTTATAAGTGGATCCTTCAGTAAGACCCTCACCTGATTCTCATCGAAATCCTTCACACCAACACAGTAAACTCTCGCGCCATAGTCTCGTGCAATATTTGCCTGTGGTATGCAAAAAAGAAATCGTAACAAAAAGCCAATCATTTACTAAAAGACCACAGAAGACATAAACACACAGACAACATTCAATTTAATTTTGAACTGCGATAGCACTGATCAAAATTTTACTGACACACAATCTCACCTCATTCACTGTCATTTGGTGGAGAAAGCCATCCAGCTTTCCATCAGTTAAGCCAATAATAATGCTGGAAGACTTCGATTTCTGATGCTTCATTTGCTCTGTCACCTATGCAAAAAAAGCAAGAATGAAATTTACATTAAGATACACAATCTAATTATACAGCACCTTTTGCAAACTGCTATGTTGACTGCCGCACAATTCTATAATACTAGATACAAGATTTTTTTTCCTGTAATATGTCATGTTTTACTGAGGCCAGATCCTAAACCGAAAAATTAGCCGGTGAACCACTGGGCACATTCCAGGAAATGCAGTTTACTGTGATGAAGGTGAGCTTCATAAAAGGATGGCCATGGATAAAACTGCCCTGTGTGGGGAATAAAATTGTTTCCCACAAGTATAACAAGAAAGTGCATGACAAGTCACATGACAAAGGGAGCAATATACCTTCCATTCACATACACAATCACACTGAATGTGGCAAAATTCACTGGCACAAAAGCATGGTCAAAAAAATTAAATCAATCGCTGAAAATTACAGTGTATTTTAAGCACTATACAAATGACAAGTTAATATATCTCAGTTTTACATAATACATGAATGAAATCTAAGCAGTATAGAGCAGACTTGTGAAAGTCAAATTCTGGTGACCCACCTTCTTAAATCCTTCATGCATGTACGTTTCACCTGCCGGTCTCACTTTACTTAATCGCAGCAGGCCTTGTTCTATTTCTTTGCTAAAAAAAAGTAACATCTGACCATTGCACAAGCTGTTCCTTTTATTACAATCAGTAGTGTATATTTTTCAGAGATACCCATATATCCAACATACACAAATCATATCTATTATGGTGAAGTATTATATTGCTATAAAAATAATAACAAAAACAATAATAACAACAACTAAATAAAAAAAGTACCTGTTTCCAGTGAGTGGCAACATTACTTCAGCCTTCGAGGAGAACACTATAAACGACACTCTTGTCCTTGGGCTGAATAAAAAAAATAAGAATAATAAATTTAAATACCGATATCCCTAAGAGCAAAAAAATTAAGTGTAATTCTAGTGGTGCAATGATTGTGTTTAAACCTTTGTGGCTGTTACATTATTCTTCCTGCTTGGAAGAAACATGATTATAATTAATGTGATTAATGTTGATATTGTTATTATGTAAACAATAGAGGTACCTATATTCTCAAAGACACCGTTTTCAAATTTAAGTTTTTCATAAATAGGAGCCAGGCTCTTCCACCAGCCTTTGTTAGACTGACCTCAAGCATTCTGCACTGGAGCATAAGGTACTGTTTATCTTCACATCACAAAAGTGCCATTTATCGTCACCCACAAGACACATGGCACCTTCGCCCACAACATTAGCACTCCAAAGTAGAAAAGGCAGGTTTTGCATAGGACTAAATAGGCTTTGTTACATCAAAGTACTTTCTGAGATTTCCAGGCATATACGCATCTTTTTTTAATGGATGTCACTAATGTCCAAACAGACATTTTTTTTTCAGCTGCAACTTCACCATTACATCACACATTAAGAATTTAAGTTTGTAGCAAGGACACCCTGCCAGAACACACTTAATCAGAAAATGTGCTTGCAGGTGACAAATCAACCACATAGTTCAATGTTTCATGGATTCTTAGTCTGACAGTTGAGAGAACAGAATACAAAGAGACTCCCGACAACAGAACTGATTAACAATGGTGGCACAATCAACCCTTTTGAAATGAAAGGGTGTAGAGCTGAGCCGAGAACCTGATTATTCAGTATTTGGCTTCGCAAATCTGTTGCTAACATTACTTGTCCATCACCACAAGCTAGAATATGTGTGGTACTGGATCCATCAGTCCAAATGGCCATCCTCACAGTCCAGAAGTCTAATCCTCTGCCACCCACTCCCACCTGGCCCCTTGGCTAATTTCAACAGTAAATCATTTTATTTTGAATTGGCCATCGTCATCAGTAATTCCCATAAACTGAGGTAACACTGCATAAGTTAACGTCAATCACAAATATGAAAACAGATGACTTTTTAATGAAGAGGCTGTTTTGACATTTCTCAGAAGAATGTGTTAATTCTACTTTATTTATTTCCTTCATTTAATATACGCTATTGTCCAAAGTGATATTAAGTAGGCAGGCCCACTTTAAGTTTCATTGGCTTCATTAAAGAGAGTCAAAAATTTCCTTTTGGATATAAAGCTGGCTAAAATAGCTGTACTACACAATTAGACTTCAAAGATATGGGTCTTTGTAGACAGATTTAGAATTCTTCTAGCTTCTGGAATCTCTTCTTTGGCACGTCTAAATGTCAGGAATCATTTGTAATATTCCAACGCATTCATTCACCTCAACTGCATTACAAAACCTACCTCACAAACCTATTGGTGAGTTGCTCTACAAATCCATAAATCTCATGCCAGTTATGTGCCACGCTTCCAGACCTAGAAGAGGAAGGACAAAACCATAATAATGTGCATTTATTACAAGTAAATACAGAGTGCTGTATATAGTTACACACACTGTCACCTTCTGATGAAAAACTGGTTTAATCTGGCATGATTCAACCCAAAACAGCAATGAGAATTGCAGGTAATATTTGACATTGTTTGGCAACTACTTCCTAAGATACGGTTAATCAATAACGTCAATGTTGCTTAAAAAATGGCATGCACAATTTGACAGGAAAGTAAAGGAAATATGAAGAATTGTTTTTTTGTCCGTTAGTAAAACTCCTCGAGGATAAGATATAGCAAATCCATTTATATTACACTGCCTATTGCTGGTGCTTTCATCCAAAGCAACTCACAGTTTTGACAAATGTTTTATTTTTCTGGGATCGATTTTTAGCAACCTGCAAGGTTATTGTGCTACCACTCCTCCAGGACACCCTTCACTTTGACAATCCATGCTCTTAACAGGTAATTCCCTATCTGTAATATTTGTAATAATGCAATAGCTTTCATGAGAAAAGACAAATGTATACAACGACAGAACGTTTCTTGCCACAAAAAGTATATCATCAAATTATAATTGGCAAGAACAATGATAGACTAAAAATGACAGAAGATAACACTGGTATGTCCCCACTCAGGGCTAACAATAGATTTGGCATACTCAAAACTCAATTAGTTACTGCAGGCCTACATTGTGTGTACAATATGACCTTCAGGAAATGACTACAGTAAGTACTTAATTAAATTAATAATTATGGCTCAATGTATGTGCACAGAACATAAAAGTGTACTAACTAGACAATATTTCTTCTGTTCTCATTCTCTCCCCCCTTCGGGTCATGAAAGGAAAGTCAAGACCTGATTTGTGGATATCGAGAGGTGACATCAAAGCACATGCAGGAACTCAGGCATTAGATTTGGCACCTCCCAACCATAACTGGAAGTTGCCACCGCAAATAACCACCTAGCATTTTTCAGCCATCAATCAAGTAGTGACTCCAAGTAGTCAAGCTTACAAGAGTACGGAGTAGTCACTGTACTTGTTTATGCAGACTGAGCAATGCGACCAGTCACTATACTTTCTGGGACAAATACTATTTAACAACTTAAACATTTTGCAACGAGTGGCAGCAATTTTACTCTTTTTTTTCAACACCCAACAGGACGCAAACACTTCGGCAGTCTACAATATACAGCTGAACAAGAAAACGGGAGATGTGAAAGACTACAAAAGCTTAATTGTAAGATTAAAGTTATTTTAGTCTGTTTTTAATATTAAAAAGAAATCTATACATAACATTAAATAATAAGTCTGTAGAGCCGCGATTAGGCTTGACTTTACTACTTGAGACAAGATGCTAAACGTTACCCCTGACTTTTCACATATAAGCATAATAGGTTCAACGACAGCACTGACATCGAGTATGTATCGAAATTCGTGTTACGGTAAAGCCCATAAGAGATACAGAATGTGCTTCAAGCAGTTCTACATAAAACATTTTTGTTTTAGTCACACCCAAAATGTATGTGCCATATTATTAATTAGTATATTTCATTTGTGTATGATCTTTATGAATACATATAGGTGCATTAACAACATTTGTTGGATAAATTAGCAGCTAACGGTGCTATGTGAACCCTCCCGTAGTCGTGTGGTTGCTACCACACGGATGAAAATAATGCACTGATGCTGTGCTACACCCATTCGACATGGCGAGACACGCTGTATACTTACCTATCTAACACGAAGTATAGATCAAAAACGCCGCTACAGGAAGCCTCCTCGGCGCTACACACCGAGCCGTGCAGTGAGATTAGAAGCAGTAACACTGCCGTTGCTGAAATAAAAGCGCTCACTGCGCTGTTTCTTTTCCTGTCCATGACGATCGTTAACGTCCACTTTCGGATCCGTGTAGCAGCAACAGCAGCAGCGCCTAATTCAATTAACTAAACAACACAAAAAATACGACCCGAGGCCTTTAAAAATAGCTGCAAAAGTACAAGGGACGTCTTGGGACAGACCGCCTACGTTCCGAATTCGTACATCTCGATACTGTAGCTACAACAAGTAATTTCGGCCGGGTTTTGAAATAACGACTTGGCGTCAGCGCAGCGCTTGCTTCACGGAGCGTGTTTCCGTAAAGTCGGCGTCCTGTTGCGGGGCACGAGAGCGGCGCCGTTAGCTTAGCCGTTAGCCATCCCTTCTTTCCTCCTAGCGTGGACTTCAACCCTTTGCGTAACGCTATTGGCCCAACGGCAAACAGATGTGCAGCTGCGGGGAGTGTTGCAGCAGCTTCCTAGGACACGCATGAAGGCTCTTTTCCTCAACAAAAATGGCATGTACTACTTATTACAACTTATAGAATGGAAGTGAAACTTAAAACCAGGGAGTTTTTAAAATTCCCTCGCATGTTTTAAAAACTTTCGGTCAACTTTGGAAATACATAAGCAAAAAACAGTGTATCTTAAGTAAACTCTCAGAATTATTTTTTCAAAGAGTAAATAAACAAAGAATAAAAATAACACCATTAAACAAACTGCATCCAAATTCATACCACATAGTATCGAAAAAATGTTCATAATGTTATCAATGCAATCGCGTTGGTTGTATGTGTATTACAGCAAAAAGCCTGAAATGGACAGTAATATTATGACTTAAGATAGATCACAGAGGTATAGCATAAAGAATGGTTGTTTAGGGCTCCAATCATGTGGTACTTATTAAACACAGAGCCTGTGCATGTCTAAACAGTTTTCTATAGGATGTACAATTCACAGCTTTGAAGCACATTTCAGCAATTTAATGTATTCAAGATTTTGATTTTGTGCCAAATGGCAGCTTTATGTATTTAATCAACACTTCCATAAAATAATAGCACAATGTTTACCCTAGCAATCTAGTCATATTGTCAGAAGCAAGATACAGACCTATGTCTGGCAATCATACAGGTGGGTAGTAAGACCAGTAGTAGGGTTACTCCATGTGCCCTCCATTTATGAAAGTGATATACTGTAAGGCCTGAAGGAGTGTGGTGGCTCTGCAAAGGAAGTGGATGATGTAAAAATCGTAGTACTGACACTAATAGACTTCTCTGTATTAGGGATGTACCTGGGATAACTGTCCACAGCATGGAAGACTGGGGTTAAGTCTCACTGGCAGCATAAATTAAAACAGTACCCTAAAAGATTTTCAGTAATAAACTTTTTTGGACTGACAAAAATATTACAATAAGTTGCAGCCTCAAAAAGACAAGGCTATCAAAGACATTCTTCTGTCTACATGTACATTACATGTTTCTGAATCTCTTAAGATATCCATAATCAAACCCCTAATCTAAAAGCCTCCCTTTCATTCTGGGCAGCAGCAGGCCAATCTAGTCTTTCCTAAGGTTTTGAGAAACATGTTGCTTAGCAGCTGCCCAGTAACTATGATATACACAAATACCGTAGCACTGAAATGGTCTTTGTGAAAGTACTGAATAACTTCTCTGCACAGAATGTAAAAGTGTCTCTGTCTTTCCACTTTTCTGAGTACCACTTGTTACACATTCCGAATAAGGTCAAGAACTTTTGACTAAGCCAAGTATTCAGTGCTATCACCCAAACATCACACGAGATCACCAGTATTAGCGCTGCGCTACAAATTACCCTTGACTACCTCATGGCTTGCTTACAGTTCCCTTGCACACAGTTATTTGTACCTCTATATCATCCAGGCTATTTAAAAGTAAAACTGTTAAGCATCCGTTTTGCTTTTTTCACCTCCCATCAACATATATTGCCAAAAGCAAGAACCCAATGCTTCAATATTATTCTGTCAACTAAAAGGCATGTGAATGAAACTTAGTGCTTGGTGCTTTGTTTCCAGAAATCAGATCACTTGACCCCTATCATTATGAAGACAATCATGGTCTTTACTATTATATATGTACGGCTGCATCTATACATATTTACATATTATTTTCCGAGACTAACACTTTATTGGCTTGTTTCTAGGAGTTGGAGAATAATTTTATTCCCCCCGAGAAAAGGTACTGTACAGCATTTTTTACTTTCACTTACATGTGGAAACAAGCTATTAGACACAAATTGACTGAATTTGATTGACATCGCTTGAAATAGGTTCTGTCGTGGGCACAGACAGCCCACTGAGATTAAGTAGGAAAAAACATTCGCACACAATTGTTTGTCAAGTGAGTCAGTCTACAAATGCCACTGGGTTGATCCAGTAGAGCAATGGTCTCAGAAAACAATTGTCATCAAGTTTTATTTTCATTATAAATTACATTGAATAAAAATATAAATTTGCATTTATACATTTCCTGAGGGGTGATGTCAAACTAATGTGCTTGACGGGGTGGCTTTATGATTCACATGATATACTCACATCCTGCTGATTGCACTTTCTGGAAATTCCCGCCAATGTTTATATTGATGAATGTCTTAGTCATTGAAGTTGTCTCATGTCTTTTGATATTGCGGAAGCTGTCACGTCCAGCCCTGCCCTACCAGTTTACTCCTTGTGTTTCCCACAAGCGGGGCTTAATCAGCCAAGCCTGTAGCTCGTTGTCCTTACCTTGTGTTCCTGCCTTCGTGTTAATCAGTCACAGGT
>JAAGVU020000113.1:12499903-12521751 GCA_011763525.2 Mormyrus iriodes | reverse complement strand
AAAATAAAAAAAATAGCTGCAGTTCTCATCAGTTTACAGATTTTTTCCAAATAAAGAAGTCCATTTATGCTAATTATACTAATACTAATAATAAAACGCTTCCACTGGAAAATATGAGGAACGGAACAAAATATTTTCTTGAGCTGGCAATTCTAACTATAGGGAGGTCAGAACTTTTGGGTACAGATGTCGAAAAACTTAACACCACCATTTGACTGCCCGGTGGATTTCTGGAGCATTGACGCGGACTTCCCCTTGTGAACCAGGAAATAAAACAGAGCCCCGGTGCCATCCTAACAGACTGAAACACAGCATACTTGCTGAGGAATGTAATCTGCATAGTCCACACCAAAATATTTGGTTTGGAATTCCCATATTTGTGAGAGATACACAATGGGACTTGTGTAGAAGGATACAAGTGCAGTAATAGTGAAAGTATATTTTTTTCTACTAAACTTGCTGTGTGTGTTTTTTTTAGAGGTTATAACATCTCGCCAACATGTGCCATGGTGCTAGCTCTTGTAAAAAATGGCACATATGGCTGTTGAAATGCCATATGCCACACAGACTTTTTCCTGGCGGTGGCTTCCAGTCATATAATCACTGAACCCATATTAAAGTGCCTCATTATGAATTCATTTTCTAATTTTTTCCCCTACAGGAAAATCATTTAAAGGGGACCTATGTTTGTCCTCTTAAAAAATTACCCTTATTTTGTCTGATGTTTTAAACTTTAATTTTTAAGCCCAGAGTCAATTTAAGGGAGATGGACAAGTGCTTCATGATGAGATGCAAGTAAAAGGATGTTTAGATTTATAATGTATTTTCAAAATCCTTTGCTCTTAATTTTCCCTGACTATAACCTAAGACAACTTTTAATAAAGTACAGCGCAAGCTGCTTCCTGACTGTGCAACATGTGAATGAGAAAGAATCAACTCAGGAGAGGGGCTTTTACGCAGAACACAAGAATGTTACATAAACAAGGTCATGACAGAACAAGTGGAGGGACCAATTGCACAGGAAGGGGCAGGGTGTGAGGCTGCCAGTGGGTTCCTCCCAGAAACACATTCTTCCCGCTGAGGTCGCTGGCTACTTCTCTCTTTCCTCTTCTGCCCTCCATTGGAAAGAACAAGCAAAGTGCAGCTTCGAGTGTCTCCACCAGGCAGAAACGTGACCCTCTCCACTTATGGAACTGGAGATTTAAACAAGTTGCTAAATATGTCCTTAAAAGTATAGCCAGGTTTTATCATTATCTCTAAGCTACTTACAAGTGGGAGCTGAGTGTGTTACTTTTATTTACCAAACACACACATGCATTCTCAAACACGCTACTCACATCTATGCAGGCTCTCTTACAAAGAATTAATTCAGATGATTTCAGCCTCAAGGTCTATATACATCATACTCACGTTTGTGTATTAATGTTTGTGTTCCCATAATGTGATGGAATGTAGGAATGTGCTTAGGAGCAGGAAAAGAGCAAATTACACATTAAATGTAACTTTGAAGAATCATTATATATAATTCCACAAATTAAAAAAAATCACTCTATTTTTTCAATGCCAAACATATAAAATAAGTTGCCTGTGGCCTTGTGTGCATTTTGTTATCAAATAAAATGCTGAGACATATTTTATTGTGACAAAGACTGGAAAACGCCCATTATCAGTTTAATAGATAAATGGAAAGAAACACTGAACAGCCGTTTTACATGGCACACTGTGGACGAGCCTAGTCATAAATGTATTGTAATTGTTACAATAATTATTCCAAAACAAATAAATAAATAACAACTGGTGCCTTCCTTAACTTTCATGATTCATTTTTCTGTTTAAAAGTAAAATGAAGGTATGCGTGTCAGTAAAAAGCAGTGTAAGCAAATACTGAGAGTCCTACATTAATATCTGCATTGTCCCCCGTGGCATTTGTCTTTTTACTATGGAATCTGACGTATTGGTGCTTTTGTTACTGTATGCTGTGAAATTCCTGAAGTGAGTTCATTACAGCACATCCTGACATGTATCTGAATTACACCATGAAAGTCACCACCATACATGAAGAACCAGAAAACTGTTCACAGCTGACTTTAAATTAAAATGTGTTGATCAATAGAATATGTTCACTGTTCACTAATTTTAAATAATGCAGACTGTAATAGACTAATACTTGTGAAAATGCAAGATGGGTCTTAATAGAAAGGGTTTTGAAACGCTGGTGTTGCTTTACAGGACTAATGCATGTTCAGAAAGACCACCTGAAAAATTACATACAATATTTAAATGATATGTTTAAGAAAGTAAACTAGAGATTTTTTTGATCAGATAAAAACATTAAAATCCCAATAGTATCATTAAGCAGTCTTTTTTCCTAGCAGAATACCTGGTATTTCAAAACACCATTTTTAATAGTTTTTTTTCAACTGCATGTAGCCTATTAGTATTCTTACTTTCATAGGAAATAACATTGTTAAAATTGATTAAAATATATAAAAATATATAACTTCAGTTTATATGTATATGTGTCTGTCTGTGTGTATATATATGTATATGTGTGTGTGTGTGTGTGTATATATATATATATATATAAACTGCAGTGCGAAAATCATCTCATATGTAAGTCAAGAGCTGTATGATTCAACCTCAGTGTTCTTCTTCATCTATTTTTCCATACATCCACTCTGAATATGTGCAAAGAACCAGCAGAGGATATTTGCACTTGGCCATTTGTTAGGACACAATAAGTTGGAAACCTTTTTTCTCTCTGTACACACACACACCCACACACATAAAATACAAATGGGAGGTTTGACCCACCAGGTTGTTCCAGGTTGAGGCAAATGGCTATTCTTCGAATATTTAACCTGAAATACTCAATACATGTTTGGATATGTGCAGGACTTCTCAAAACATCAGTGGGTGCTACAAGTATCTTTTGTCTGTTCTGGAAAATCTAACCTGAATAAACAATTGATGATATGTTACAAAGATGCAAACTACTTAAAGATATGACCCTGACCAAGACAGCCAGCTATATAGGATAAGGGAATTTTTAAAAAAAAAAAACAAATAACTTCTGCTTATATCACTATTTGCTCAGATATTTGAATTAACAGTTTAATTGAAGTCACCAAGTTAAAAAAGTACTTTTAGTTAAATTTATGTATTATTAAACAGTTCAATAAAATGTTAATATATGCTATATTATGTCCTTCAAAAAATCACACCACAGCAAACTTAAAGTGTTTAAGCCAAACTAGCAATGGCTATTTAAATGTGGATACAGTAGCAGTCTAATGCATAATATCATGCACTAAAAATTTTGAATGGCTGTTGAAAACTGAAGAACCAAATTTACTATTGATTTTAAAACCCCTTTTTTGTATAATGAAATTCTATTGCTGAACAACACAACCAGCAACAACAACAATAATCTAATAATAATAATAATAATAATAATAATAATAAGAAGAAGAAGAAGAAGAAGAAGAAGAAGAAGAAAAAGAAAAAATCAATGTGAACTACACACGTATTTTTCCCAAATGCATTCTTTCATCACAAAAAAACAGAGACGACATTCCTTGTCTATATATCTCAAATGTTGTTTTGTGAATAATTATGCTTGCTAAAATAAAATTTAAATATATTTAAACAAAACCTCCATATAGCCATTGACATCTCTGTAAGTTTGTTTCTCATCAGTGATGTTTAAACATTACACTAGAAAGAGTAACATATTTCCATTTGCAATAATTGAGTCAAATAGAGCCCTCCAGCTTAGAAATTGGCCTGGACAGGACTGTAGGTTCTCTATTAAAGGTTATACATTTAGACCTATTCTGATAGGATTAATGAGCACTTTTTAATTACCGAGGTCCGGGGCCTCAGAAGGCTAACTGCCTGGTGCTGTTTATGACCTGTCATGTCATCTGTCGGGCTCAGCCCAGTTTTGAAGAACACACACACACACATACACACACACACACGATCTTACATAGAAAAATACACAGACACTCACATACATCAACAAACAAAAAGACAAACAAATATTCACAGAACTATATCCAATAATGTTTTCAATGTTGACAGACCGCTGTATGCTTCATATTTTATACAATGTCTCAAGTTTTATTACAACGCACAATAATTTAAAAATCTGATGAAATGATATTTAATGAGACTTTCTCGTGCTTTCGACCATTTATTCCGTGCGTACATACACAGGGTGCCCGCAACATATTCACTGAAATGCACTTTGACTTTTACACGCCCTCGAGTTTTCACATGCACTGATTAAGTTTACAGACACCAACATTTTAAGTAAAACCCCAAGATTTATTATTGGGATGGTTTATTATTTCATGCCTCCTAAATTAAATGGGAATTTAATTTTTAGAAAACAATAGTTTCTGTTCAAAACCCCTTTCTAAAATGTTAAAATATGGTGTGAATTAAAAATGAAAGCATACTGAAAAACTTTTTTAAAAACGACGTACTTTTGTATAAGCAATTGTCATATGAACTGTAGTAATATCACGGACATTTAAACATACTAACATGTTATTTATGCCTATATCAAAATCGAGTCGTAATAATTAACAGCAAACAACAATTACAACAATTACACCTCATTACGTAGCCTACATAGTTAAAATGGAAAAAATAACACACACACTTACCATTGTAATTTCTCATACGCCTGCCACATCATATATGATAACTAAATTTCGCTATAAATGAGACAAAGAGTCGCTTAACCTTTGGTAAAGTACAACGTAACGTCAGATAGTAATATTCTGCAACACGTAGGACAATTTCGCAAAACAAATGCCGGACATTTAAGAGTTAAAGGGAGGAGACGAAAAGTGACACGCCTCATTGGGCAGATTATGGGCAGCAAACAAAAAGTGTGTGTCTGTGTGCAATTCAGGCAGTGCATCGGGCCCATCTGCACGGTTATATCTGCGAGAGAAACACAAGGGAGCTTGTGAACGCTGTCACTTTCAAATGACAGGGACATGTACTGACTAGACTGAATCGCTGTAAATAACAGTCTCGTTTTGCAGCCAGTTTACACACAGAATCAATTGATCGTGGTGGATTATATTTTTCAAAAAATAAGGTAAGTGTTTCTTTCCTTATTTATTGCTATCACTAGAAGTTCGCGTCTGTGTAACGCTTGATGCATAAAACCAGAAGCGGGAGAAACATTCTTGAAAAGGGAAATGCGCATCCTCATGACATGTAATTGAGCAATTATACATACATGATACCTACGTGATATCTGAAACTGAACCAAATCTCAACGCCAATGTACTGGCATAATGAAATGAAAGATAAAATGTTTAATTTTACTAGTTTTAAACGTTCGTTGAATTCAGACTATTTTATCACCATTAATTGAAATGCATATTCATTGAGGCTTTTGTGTTGCTTTCCCAAGTGTGAGTGTGACCTTTACACAATGAGGGGGCCCGGCTGGGGAGATGAGATTACTTTTCTGAAAGACGTTGCATACTTAAACATTTACATTTCGGTCGGGGTAGCAGCGAAGTCTGCACAATGCAGTTTTCTGTGAAGTGTCTTTTCATAGTCCGACGCGCAAAGCCAGTGAGTGTGTTTGTTTGTAGCTATGTAATACTTAAACATACTGCCAAGCATTTTAAAGAAATATGCATAAGACATCATTTTAAGGCCATATAACGGAATGCTGTTATTACTCAGGCCTATTGGAGAATGCTTTAAATTAGTCACGAATTCTGTAGTGTTACAGCACTACCAAATTAAAGCCAGCTGCAAAGTTTAACTTGCGACTAATATATGGCAGAAGCACATAATTTATTTGTTTTACTAAAAATGTACTGGCCTCAACCAAGAAAAAATGAACTTTAAAAGGAACAGACGCCGGATTTAGTAAAACGAGTGTGTTTTATGTAGTCATCTGGAATCTGAGAAAGCGCATTACACAAACCAGAAACTTTTTGTTCTTTGTAGCTGAGTGATGCTAAAACGTAGCTGACATAAAACAATGACATTGGACAGTGACATTGACTGTCCACTTAATACCCATGAGTTATATTCTTTCATAGTACGCACCCGATTCCTCCTTATTTTACACGTCTATTAATGTTTAAATACTATACACGATACCATATCTTGCAAATTTGTTATTATTATTGAATCAAACATCCATGATTTTGCAGTAATTACCCTTTAACGTTTTATTTTAATTGGAATTAACATACTTAAGAACGATATAGTTATTGCGCGGTAATAATGATGGCGATTCAACAAATCAAAAATAATACATATTACAATATATTATAATAGCTTTCTATCTGACGTAGTGAGGATTTTTTTTCCTTTGTGAAAATCCACCACGGGATTATAAGTAATACAATATTTCTTGCAACTAGTAGGCTATGTTCGCTTACCTTTTGATGAAACTCGATAAACAGCCAGATGAATAGCTAGTCAGTCAGGAGTTACTAATATTTTACCTTTATATGGAAATCTCAATTGCTTCGTTTGATCTTTACCAACAGATTATGGAGGAATCCAGTTCAGAAAAAATGGGGTGCGATGGGAGCGCTAAAGCTGTGCAACAGTGCTTAACGGATATATTCACCAGCGTCTATACAACTTGTGACATTCCAGAAAATGCCATTTTTGGACCTTGTGTTTTGAGTCACACTTCACTGTTTGACAGTATTGCTTTTATTGCTCTTAAATCCACGGACAAGCGAACAGCACCCTACATATTCAGGGTAAGTAAATGCGATTTCCAACTTTTTGTACAACTGTAGTTGTACAATTACATTTATGGACGAGAAAATTCCATTCTGAATATTGAATATCTTGATATTGTCTAAAGATAAAAAGACTAGTTTATACTGCTGCGTGGCTTTAAAAACATTAATATCAGTTATAGCACTGAGTAGACTACAACCCTCCACTTTTTAAATCTATTTATGAATTAAATACAAGATTGGCTCCATAGTATAGTCCTGTGAAAATTATGAATCATTAATACAAGGTATTCTTAACTCTTTCTATAAAAAACTGTCGATCGAACAGCAGAAAAACTGTATATTAACGTGGCATATTAAAGCTCCTTATTTTGTAAAATGGAATACATTCCATGAAATTTTATTACGATAAATATAGAGAAACTCGCATAATCCAAGTAATATGTATGTTTTGCAAATATCATTACGGACCGTCGCAGAGATGACAGTCTATTGGAGTCATTCTTATCGCCTCGTCGTCGGTCGTGCAGGTTGACACTTCTACAGCGAGCGGATCCTCCGACAGCTTAATGTGGCTGCGACTGGTTCAGTCAGCAAGGAACAGCGAGGAGCAGAACCTGGAGGCCTACGTGAAGAACGGACAGCTCTTCTATAGGTCTCTGAGAAGGATTGACAAAGACGAGGAGCTACTGGTGTGGTACGGAAAAGATCTGGTCGAGCTATTGCTTCTCAGCTCGGGCAAAGCAGAGGTGAAACACAAAGGTATGCGTTTGGAGTCAGAACATTAACGTGATTAAATATGCGCTTTGCATTGCTTAACTAAGCAGAACAACTATAAACAGACACGAGTTCTTTCAAGTCAGTGAGTTATGGTTTTCTCATGTCCACTGAATAATATCAGTGTGAAAGCAAGAGTAATATTTTCGATTGCGATTTAGTCCTTGTCAACATTAACGTATATCCATATACAGTAGCATTCATAGCATAAAATTATAAACGCCCATATCTCCAATTTCCCATCATAAACGTTTAAACAAATGTTACTTAACTAAGAGAAATAATAGTACATTTTAAAAGGTGCAGTTCAAAATTAACCACATTCAGAATTAAAACTTAAGGCGAACGCTTTAACTGGTTCAATTTTGAAATCAACTTTTATTACCACGGGGGTGCTAAAACCAGCGTAGCTCTGAATATTTTGGAATATAATATATATCAGGCTTTGGGTTAACTATATATAAACAAATCTTTGGTGATGCGCCGTGTTGGGCCAGTGCTTATATGAAATCCTGTTGCGTAAGCAGCAGAATTTTGGATTTACATCTAGTTAAATAACTTTGGCAATACTGTCATCTCTTCGGGAACACGTTTGTTTTGCTGAACTGCATCTGTGAACTCTTATTACGCACCTGTTAGTCAACCCTAATTTAGGCCATCTTAAGCTGATCATAAAAAAACTCAACCTTTTATTAATTCCGCCAGTCTATATTAAAATATAGCCTTCTTTTCATTAAACATGATCATTTTAAATAAAGAAGAATAAACATTTCATATTATTAAGATATTGTTAACAAATGCATTTAAAAATGGTAAAATTGTTTAATTGGGCCGCATTTATTTATAATTGACCTAATATGAATTACAAAAAAAATCAACAAATTAATATAATTTATTAAACTGTCCTTCATGTGGTAACCTGTTATGTGTTCTTTAGCAAATGATGTATTACTATATTATATTTTTATTCAGAGGTATCTTCTTTTTTCCTTTCAGTTTTAGGATCACCTCCGTATCTATGTCCGGATTGCAACCAGCGCTTCCAGTTTGAGTTCCCCTTCGTGGCTCATCTGCGCTTTCGCTGCACTCGGAAGCCACAAATCAACGGTGCAGATGAGGTTTCTAAAGACAATGGCGGCAGCGCGAGTCCCACGTCCACACCGTCGAGCCCCAAGATAAGCAGAGGAGGACTAGAGGGCCATTCCAATTCACAGGATGGCAAGCCTGCCACAGACTTTCACAATTTAGCCAGGGACCTGGAGAATAACCGGACAGGCCCACCGAGTGACAAGGAAGCCGAGGTGCGGAGCAAAAGCTCCCATAAGAGGAAAACCTCAGACATGGAGGAAAGCAGAGCTGCCGGTGTGTCTCGGTCCCACATGTCAAAGGAAGACTCAGAGATTATGGCTCCACAATACATCCCGGCATACACTCTGGGGGAGAACAGGCCGTCTTTTTCTTCACCAAGCCCTGAGCCCACTGAGGGTAAGAGGAGTGCCTTCACGGAAGTGAAGAAGACCCAGATGCAGGGCCAGAAGCACGGCGCCAAGAACCTGAGCTTCAACACCGAGAACAAAGATGGCAGCAGGCCCAGTGGCAGTCCCTCGGAGAAGCATGCGCACATCCGGCCCGTTCTGACCGAGACTCAGCCCCAGTCTCGCATGGAGGGCTCTACCACGGGCAGCGCTTTCATGTCCGTGACCCAACAGATCACCAGTTCGGAAAGGAAAAGCGCCTTCAGCCAACCGACGCGGTCCTTCTCCCAGCTCTCCCCGCTGATGATGACCCCCAAACTCCTCCCCACAGTAGACTGCCACCCTGCCGTCGGAGACACTATGTCCCCCACTCGAATGTACCAGTCCGACCCGCTAGCCGCTAAGCTGCAGAGCTCAGAACTGCTACAGAGCGGCCTCCCCAAGCACAGCCCCTTTATTTACGCCACAGCCTTCTGGCCTAAGACGTCCGGACCGATTCAGATGCAGATGCCCTCTGCACTCACCCTTCTTCCTCCCACGTTCACCTCCCTCTGTTTACCTGCTCAGAACTGGTGCGCCAAATGCAACGCATCCTTCCGCATGACGTCTGACCTGGTGTACCACATGAGGTCCCACCATAAGAAGGAGTTCTCCATGGAGCCCCTGGTGAAGCGGCGGAGGGAGGAGAAGCTCAAATGTCCCATCTGTAACGAATCCTTCCGAGAGCGACACCATCTCTCACGCCATATGACGTCCCATAACTGACAGCTTGTTCGCGGTTGCGGACAGGGGTTAGCGGTTTTTTGTTTTGTTTAGGGAATATGATCAAACTGGAAGTATATCCCTGATGCACATGCTTTCACTTTAAAAAAAGAAACTTTCCTTACCAGATGTCATGTTTTAAGGTATGCAAATTGCATTTTGACAAAAGAAATCTATTTATTGTATAGAGCACTTATAATTTGGTTAAAAAAAGGGAAACAAATGATTACACTTGTTTTACTATACAGAAAATAAACAAACATGGAATTACATTACAATTCTTTTATTATTTTTCAGGCTTATACAAAATGGTTATACATATTTAAGTCAAATGGGATTCTTACGTCAATCTATATTTGAAAGTGCATGTTATTTATTTAATAGATATGGATTTAAATTGCAGTCTTCAGTGTAAATAACTACTGCTTTGACTGAACTGTGTCATATTTTGTGTCAGTGAGGAATAATTTAGTTACTTTTTTTCTGAAATTACTTTACCTGAGGGTTTATCTAATGTGGTGAATGCTTTGACAATAAAATAGCTTTATTTTCATCCAAATGTGTGTTTTAATACAGCATTGCTGCTTCATTCAGTAGTGGCAGTTTTTAAGTTTTACCATTAAAGGGTTTATAACTATTGCGGGAATAGGGTATAATACATACAGAACTGTAAAAACTAAAATGTAAAATTTATATATAAATGAGACTATGAAAAATACCAAAGTTAATGAATTAGATCAAATTTCATCAGTTCCAATGAAAAAAGTCTTGAATTTAAACACCAGCATGTATGTAATATTTGTAGTGTATTTCAAGCCATGTTTGGTCCAGCCCATTTACATCTGAAATATGATGTGTGACTTATTAATATAAAATCATAACAACCAACAACTACACACTTAAACAACAAACTTATAGTAACATTAAACATATGGATTACCACAATTAGATTAATGTATTTATGCTAATATATGTAACTTAACCACAATATGGATGAGTGGGTGGTTGAAATACAGATACAGTACAAAATGCAACAATGCTATCATTTGCAATCCTGAATTTTAATCTTAAATTGTTTAAAAAATTGCCATATGTATACACATTATGCCTTAGGGTATTCGTATTTTATTAAACTACTTTCAGTCAAACTATTCCTTTCATAGAATTGTTAACCTAATGTAGAAAAGGCTGGGCATTCGGATCAAGATAAAGCTCATTTCACGTGATTAGTAGTAGCACTATTACTAGTGCCAACCTATACTGCAACGTCACTAAACTGTAACACTGCTATATTGATAATACTAATATCAACAAACTGAGGAACGTGCTGTACATTTAATGTCTACGGCTGAGGGCAGGCTTCCTGTCAGAGGCCTGTATGTGAAGTTAGCATTTTGTCTCCCTGTTTGTATGAGGTTCATCTATTCATTCAGCTTTGCTTGCCGAGTCTGAAAAAGCGGCGTGGGTCACCCGGTGTCTTTTGATCATCCTTTGTGTGTGCATCCGAAACAGATTGGCACCTTGTCGATTGTATGCCCTGCCTTGTACGTCTGGGGTTAAGCACCAGTTTCTGTAAAGTGGATGATGTTTGCAACATTTTAGCGACTACTATAATAGAAATATTCAATAATTTTTCACAATAATTCGTCATTAGTCAAGCGAGTTGTTTACATCAATAATGTTGGCTATTTATGTTATGGTGTATTATTTCCCAATTTCCAAACAGCTTCCTTAATCTATTTGTAATCTGGGTGTCCCATCCTGGGTGTCTCCTGCCTGCAGTGTTAATCGTGCATCCTTGAATAGGCTCCCTGCAAAGAACAAGTGTTTATGGCAACCTGAGGACAGGATCAAGGTGGTACGGTGGCTCAGTGAGGAGCACAGATTCCTCAAATATTCAGAGATGGAAGATGTTCCTTAAGTTTTCTCCCACAATCCTGTGGCATGTATTTAGGTAAACTATCATCTCTAAATTATCCATAGTTTTTAAGAATGCGCATGCATGCTTTATGATAGACTGGGATTTACTCCTCTTTCGTATCTAAAGATACTTATACACTAGTAAATTTATGTATTACATCTTATATTAATAAATCGTTAAATATCTCTAAACATAAATGTACGCAACACGTCAATACACGTTATTGCTACTTAGAGATTGTTGAAAATTTCGCTGAAAGAGTAAACGGTGATGTATGTTTATTGAAATTTAAGGTGATGTTCACGGTGTCTCCATAACGACTTCGCTTTAAAATGAAGATTCCTATTCTATATAAATCACAGTTATGTTTATATATGGCTGTAAAAAGACCGGCAGACACTGTTCACCGCACCATGCCACGCCAAACTCTTTTCCATCCTATGACCGATCAGGGTCTCCAGGGGCCTGGAGCCCATCTTGAGCGGCTTTAAGGTATAAGGCTGGAGTAGACTCTGTACGGGGTGCCACATATGCATGTACACCATCATACTGTATGGAATATGTAGACAGAAGTTAGCCTAACTGCATGTTTTTGGAAACCGGATCATCCTAACAACACCAGGGGAATGTACAACCTCCGCACACGCACAGATGGGAACCCCCAACCCAGGAGTTGTGATGCAATAGGCCTACTGTGACTCCCATCCATTCTTTTATAAAAGAGAATTATGTAACAGCAAAGACGTTGCAATAATAATAATTTAAAAATATAAATAAACCGCAAGAGATTTTCTGGTATAAATAAAAATGCTTAGGCTGTGTTTGCGTGGTCACATCAAGTGAAAACAAATATCTTGATAATCAGTGGTAAAGCTGAAATGCAGTCTATGCAACTAAACCTATGACATAGGGCCAATTAAAAGGACTGTAGTAACAGTCAGTCTGCAGTCGGGACGTCTGCTTGTGTAGGTTTTTGTACAACTTTTAGGATAAATTTGTTTCCCCTTCAGTTGCGCAACTAATTTTCAGTGTCGATTACGTGTTTATTTCTAATATTCCATGATTTATTGTTCGAAAGGCTGGGTAGTTCTTTAATTGTTCTGTTCTGATTGAATTATAGCATTACAAACTAACGCTCTCAATAAAGAAAGTTTCCATCCTTTTTACAGATATAATGAGAGATTGTCAATGGCTGTGGAGTGACTGTCCAATTAAGACTATTTGTGAAAAGGAAGAACATTAAGACCAAAATGACATAAATTAATTCAATTTTCAGCATATATGATGGACAAAAATGCAGTACTCATTCAAAAAATGCTTCACATTGCATGTTCAAAAAATTGGATAATTGTATGGAGAAAGTTAGAATGTGTTGTTGTAAATGGAAGAATGTGTTGTCCCTAAATGGAAGAAAGTAGTCAGTAACATATTTAATTATAAAAAATACATTACTTGATTATATCTGAGCTGTTCTTTTCTTTATTCTAACAACAAATGGCTACCAGAATAAACTCATTTCAGTAAAGACGGGTCTGCTTATCCTGAAAGCCAGTCAAAAGTGTCTGCAGCTCAGCTCAACATACAGTCTTCAGGGGGGATAAATAATAAAAAGGGCAACCGGGAACATCATACACCCCCTTCCTGTTCAGAAGACATAAATATGCTGATCTCTGTAACACAGCCCTTTAAGAGGCCTAGGGGAGACTGCTGCTTGTTTGCCATTTCACAAATAGTCCACTGGTGTCGTGCTTAAGGGGCCTGTAGGTATGGGGCCTGCAGGCATGGAGTGGAAAGTATTTTGCCAACATTTTGGCTTGTAACTGTAAAAGTCAGAATGACTGTAAGCTTGGTATTCCATCAGGGTTAATGGACACTAACCCAGTCCTAGCCTGCTGTGTCTGACCCTTTGGCGAGATATGATTTGTTGAAGTGTTGCTTCAATTGTTGCTGATTTGTATCAGCTGTGGCTTGAACAGCATTGTCTGGGGTTAGATATGTTTGCTGCTGGCAGCTGGAGCTGGGTGGTGTTTGTAAAAGGGCATGGGCTTTTGGAGCTGGTTACAGATGAGTAGCTTTGCATTAGGTGAGTCATTCCATTCTGATGTCTCAAGTGAAACCTCACAATCCGTCATTTGGGCAGGCACTGGTACAGTGCCATTCAAGTGTGATGAGTCGTTTAACTGTAGAACAGGGGTCCCCAAATCTGGTCTTTGAGAGCCAAAATCCAATACAATTTGCAGATTTCAGTTCCACAACAAAAGAATTTGCTGAACTGGCGGGGGGGGGGGGGATCCCCATGGTAGATTTTAGGGCACCTGTAAAATGCCAGGGCATCTATGGCCCTCCATTGTCCCTGTGCTAGGCTGCCACTAGCAAGTGAACAGAGTTTGGGGAATTATAATAATCCTGTTAGTTACAGAGGCAGTGGGAGTGCCCTCTAACTCTTCAGAGGATCGGAGCACCACAGACACCACTGATGATATGAAGGTCTGTGGAGCCTGCTGCACACATAAAGATCCAGCTGTTCCTGAGGCAGACTCAGTTTAATGGTCACAAGGGGGAGTTGTTGTAGGGGCCACAGAATTTCCACTGGCATGATGGCTGGGCTGTCCCTCACCAGAGACTCAATATCTGTGTCAATGTTAGGCCTCTTCATCAAGCTGCTTGCCTTTCATTATGTCCAGATGGCCTTTATGAGCTATGGCAAGGTCCTTGGCCTGCAGAGCACTAGGATTTACAGTGCAGAGGCCACAGACCACACATTTGTTGTTCCAAAAGGACAGTTCGCCCTTGACTGAAAGTTATAGGGTAAAGTCATCAGGCATATAGACTGACCACCGCTGCGTGATGAAAGTGACCAGCTTACAGAGGGCGGACTCTTGGCAAGTTGTGCTGAAGGTCCTGGAGGGATATGATGGCCCACCACTGGCCTCTGGAGTAAACTTCAGGCATAAAATTATACAACAGTCACCATTTTGCCTGGTGATGAATATATAGCAATTTGTAGCCAGTTTCAGAAGTAGCCAACAGCATGATTAGAGCTTAGAAGTCTGTTTGAACAGTGGAAGCAAGCAAAGATACATGCGCCACTGCTCACAAGGTCAGGTGTTGGCCAGGACCTCCTGCTCTCCCACTGAGCCCTTCCGTAAAGAAGGACCAGCAGCGCTAGAGGCGAAGGTAACTGGGATCCAGACCCCAACGTGTTACTAAGACTGCATAGTGCCTACAGCAGAGGTGTCATATGTGGGCTCAAATTCGACCAGAGCTGGCAGTGAGGTAGCTTCAAGGAATCAAAGGAATTTAAGCATGAACAACAAGACAATGGTAGCAGTGTACTGTGGTAGAAACTGTAGGTAGTAGGGCACTGTTCTCAGGAATGAACTGACATTATCAGTGTATTGTGTCTTTGCTTGAATAAAGTGGTGAAGATAAACCCACAAAGAGCATAGAACACGCATTTTTTCTGAGTTTGTGTGTGAAGAGTGCATTAAGCACCTTCAGAAGACAATCATCATAATTTTAAGCAGTCAGGCCACATTACATCATTCACATCTATCTCAAGGATTCCTGCCAGGACTGTGTACATGACATTTTTGAACTTAAGTCAAAGGTTAATCCAATGTCCATGCATGTGGACCAGAAATTCAGGTGTGCAATTTACAGCTGCTGGATTGGATCAGTAGCTGTAAGTAAATCATAACACACCGCAGGCCTATTCATTGTTATTCTCAGGGAGAGAGGAAAGTGTGGATGTAAGACCTACTGGCCTCCAAAATGAAGATTCCCAGGATGATTAGCCACAGCTAGCCACATAAGATGCAACATATGCAAGGATACCTTGCTGAATTAGACTGACACCTAATTAACACTAGATTACTTTTTTAATTACAAGTGTGATTTCTTTCTGGAGGGTTGAAAAAGTGAAAACTGAAAAGAGAGTAGTATGCCTTAGGGAATATGATTTTTTTCTATTAGTTTTATCAGTATAAATTTAATCCATTAAAATCATAGAAATACTAAAGGTAGCATTGCCTAATTTTGTTTGGTTTGTTGTTTTAGTGCTAATCCATCCATTTTCAGCTTATCCCAAGCCAGGTCAGGGCACGTTGGGGAGCATGCACCGGGACAGTGCAGCATGTCCGTCACATAACGAAATGCTTCAGGATCCCGGTTGGCGACCCCCCAGGCCGACATCAGGTCCAATCCCACCCTCCAGAAGTGCCCATTGATCTGCTGCAGCCAGGCGCCCTTTTGGCCTGGTCCAGCCGCTTGGGTCCTCAGCAAAGAGGTTCCAGCAAGCCAGATCACTCTTAGGGAAACGCGTCGCATGCCACTCTGTCACAGTGCAGGTAATGTGTCTCACTACCCACAGCAAGGTAACAAAAAGCTTGAAGCCTATCCTAGGAACTATAGGACACAAGACTCTACTGGCAAGTTAGGGACTGCAGTTCACCTAGACTGTAAGCTATTAGACTGTGGGTGCAAACTGGGATACCCAGTGAAACCCAAGTGAACATAGCAACAATATAACTGTATAATACATAATTTAACCACTGCCAACTACCACATCTAGCAATTAAAAAATGAGAAACATTGTGAAAGCGCTAATCCTAATGGCTTCAGGGGCTGCACTGGGGAAAAAGATTCATAAGAACCAGAATAATGAAAAGTCTAACAACCTTCTACGATAATGAGTAAAAATACACAGGAATAATTCTGCCCCATTGCATAGAATACCGCAATTTAAGCAGACTAGAAGGCTTACAAATTATCATCCAGACAAACAGAAATGGTGACATTCTGCTTGCATAAATTGCATTGTAAACTGAATAAACTTTAAATGCATGACCCTGGTTACATTATATAGAAGTGGTTTGTATGTCTTTGGTTTTCTATATTACTTTTCTGTTAATCAAACTATAAAAATAGAAAAAAAAATAATAAAAAAAACATTTAAGCTTCCAAAAATATGTGTTGGTCAGCCAAGTATCTGTAAAACCAAGCTCTGTGTTAAGCTAAATTATGAAGCTTATTAACATGTTACTTAACTTAGGAATGCTATTTTACCTTCATTCATCAGCTGTTATTATGAGAAGCTTTATCATGAACTTGTCTGACAGAGCAGATTCCATGACCATAAGATGTTCACCCAGAATAATGCAATGTAGCTGTGCAGACCTCTAAAAATTTGTGAAACCAGTTTTGAATTTAATTAGACTTAACAATAACAGATATATAGGAAATCCATTCTTCCACTTGTTTATCTTCCATACTACTTACCCAGTAAAAGGTCTCAGTGAGCCTCTCCCTAGAAGCATAAGGCACACGACAGGGGAGCACCCTGCAGGGCATGCACTGACAGACTATGGGCAATAGAGAGGCATCACTTTGCTTGTTTGTTTGACTGTGGGAGGAGACCAGAGTACATGGAGGAGACAAATGAGAGGGAACAAGAAAAAAATAGCAATGGAAAAAGGTAAACACCTTACTAATGAAGAATGAATGAATGAATTAATACTGTCTCCTTGTGGAAGTAAAAGACCTCTTGTGAAAGTGTGGAAGTAGTGTCAAATTCAAAGCCTCGAACAGGACATTAATATGTCTTGGTGTACTTTACTGAAAACGTATACATATGTATTATTTATTTACAACCCCATTTCCAAAAAAGTTGGGACACTGTGTAAAATGTGAATCAAACCTGAATGCAATGATTTGAAAATCATATAAACCTACATTTCATTGAAAATAGAACAAAGACAACATGACAAATGTTGATACGGAGAAATTTTATTGTTTTATGACAAATATATGCTCAATTTGAATTCAATGGCAGCAGAACATTTCAAAAAGTCAGGAGAGGTCCAAAAAATAAAGAATGGAAATGTTGTGTAATGGTAAAGCAAAACACCTGATTGAAAATCTCACAACTAGTTAGGTTAATTGGCAACAGGTCAGTAAAATGATTGCATATACACAGAGCCTCCCAGTGAGGCAGTGTCTCTGTGCAGTGAAAATGGGGAGAGGGTCATCACTTTGTGAAAGACTGTGTGGGCAAATACTGCAACAATTTAAGAATGATGTTCCTCAATGTAATATAGCAAAGAATTTGGGAATTTCATCATCTACTATATCATTAAATGACTTAGAGAATCCAGAGATATCTCTTTATGCAAGGGAGAAGGCCAAAAACCAGTATTGGAGAGTCATAATCATCGGTGACACTGCATTAAAAACATATATAATTCTATAGTGGAAATCATTGCTTGGGCTCAGGAATGCTCATTTAAGATGGACTGAGGCAAAATAGAAAACTGTCCTGTGGTCTGTCAAATAAAAATTTTTAACACTTTTTGGAACTCATGGACGCTGCGTCCTCCAGGCTCAAAAGGAGAGGGACCATCTAGCATGTTATCAGAGAACGGTTCAAAATCCAGCATCCATAATGGTATGGGGGTGCGTTAGTGCCCATGGCTTAGGTAGCTTGCACATTTGGGAAGGCACCATTAACACTGAATAATATATACAGGTTTTGGAGCAACATATGCTGACATCCAGACAATGTCTTATTCAGAGAAGGCCTTGTATATTTTGGCAAGACAAAGCCAAACTACATTCTGCAGGTATTACGCCAGCAGGGCTCCATAGTGGAAGAGACCAGGTGCTGGACTGGCCTGCCTGCCTTTTCAAAACTCCAGCACCAGGTCTCCTCAGTTCCCAAACATCTACAGAGTGCTGTTAAAAGAAGAGGTGATGTGACACAGTGGTAAACATGCCCCTGTCCCAACTTTTTTGAAATGTGTTGCTGCCACCCAAACTTTTTGGGGTGTATATTTGACAGGGGATGATGTCTGAATATATTCCAGGGCAATATCTGCTATAAGGACTGAATATAAGGATAAGGAAGTAGTGTTAATTTAATTTCATTAGTAATACCATAACCATGGAAGACTGTGATAAATGGTCTTACCTTTGCTCCATTTTTAAACTCCATTTATGATTTTGAGGTCAAACATGGAGCTTCTACTTTCCTGGATACCAGCTGGGAGAAAAAAAAAACACGAATTGCTTTGACTTCACCCATCCGCACAGGCTGTGCTGTGGGAATCCAGGCTGGAGCAGGCAATGTGTGAACTTAATCAGCCTGCTCCCCCATGGCCAGAGATCCAAGCCCAAACCACACTTCTTCATTCTTCACAGACTCTTCAGCAAAGCTCAGAATAAGATCTGAGTAGAATGGTGTTCTTTAAGTCCTTCAGAAGTTTACCTTCTTAAACAGGTCCTGCTGGCAGCTGATAAACCCTGGAGGGGATGCACATTTACAGCATGACAGTTTTCCAACATGGGCACCTAATTTTTTTGGACAAAAGGTGAATGATGTCTATGGAGAGAACGCTGACTGAGTCATCTTCGGTCTGCATTATGGCATGACTGGAGGTGCGGGGCTGCTTTTTGGAGACTGTGGTCATGGCCTCACAGGAGGCACTGATCTGAAATTAGTGTTTAGCAGTAATGACTCCCTCCACTTAGCACCTCCGTCAGGCAGCTTCATCCTCAGCACAATCTGTGCTAATCTTTCCAAAGCTCTCCAGCCGTGAAACCAAAAGTTCTTTGGCTAGCAAGGATTTTTCTGCCTTCACAATTCACACTAATAATTTTTCTAGATTAATCCTTTACTGATAATGCCTACAAATTGGCTCATAATCCAACTTATATTGGGTGCAGAATGTGAGACCTTCCGCTTTTTCAGAACCTTTTTAAAATGATCAGAGTCATTGCCAGGACCTTTTCAGCTATAACCACTTCAGTAGATTAGGATAAATTTAGCAAGTCTCTTATTTTCAGGGTCAGGGGCCACATAATATAAATATTAAATGGAGAGACTGGAAGCAGGAAACGAACCCAGATTCACAATGTCCTCTTTTGTGATGAACTGTGGTCTCTCACTGGTGGCTCCATTTGAGATCTGAAAACATTATTCTTCAGTAACAATCTTGCCATGGCTTTAAAAAGGATACCACTCAGTTCTTGCGCAGCTCTAGTCTCAATTGCTGCATTAACAGAATTTGATTTCATATGAAAGAGCATTGAGGATTAAGGTTTGGCTTTAACACTGGGTGAGACCAAATCAACCCTGAACCCTACCCCCAATCCCTCACCCCGCCCCCTCACACACACATGGTACTCCCACAATATTTATAGGGACATCTCCCTACCACCCAAAACCAAGTCTATACCATTGGAGAGCATTACATTTGAATGGCTTATAGCATGAGAACTACATCTACAATACGCATTACAACAGCTGGCTCCCACAAACACATTAGATGTTGTTTCATTAGCAGAGAAGCATAACTGTCAGTTTAAACAGAAACCATCACATGACTTCTGAAAGCTGACGGTAAATTCATAAATACAGCACAAATACGAGAGTGAAATTCTTCAAGGCTAATACCTTGCTTGTCAACAACAGTGTTACACGTATAGCAGTTCACCAGAACAATGCAGTAGGCATGAACAAGTTCTGGTTGGATGTATATATATAGTATATATAGTATATATGTATTTAGATCAAGAATAGGCAACCCCGATTCTGGAGTGCTAGTATCCAACAGGTTTTCTATCCTACCTAATGAGTTATTATCTGCCTGAGATCAGGCAACGGAAGCAGTGCGATACTCTGGGCAATGTTCTGCTGGGAAACCTTGGAACTGGCATTCAGGTGGATGTTTCTATGACACATATCACCTACCTAAACATTGTTGCAGACCTAACCCCTTCATAACAACAGTATTCCCCAAGAGCAATGACCTCTTTCAGCAGGATAATGCACATAAAAATAAAAAAAATATAAAATAAAAAGTTCAAGGTGTTGACTTGGCCTCCGAATTCCTCAGATCTCATTCCAATCGAGCATCTTTGGGATGTGCTGGACAAACAAGTTTTATCCATGGAGGCCCCACCTTGCAACTCCCATATCTGCTGCTAATGTCTTAATGCCAGGTACCACAGGACACCTTCAGAGGTCTTGTGGAGTCCATGCCTCGATGGGTCAGAGCTGATTTGGAGGTAGGTGGTTTTAAGGTTGTACCTCGTTGTATGTCTGCTTGTTTGCATCTGTTGTGTTACTTGAAGACTCTATAAACCCTTCTAAACTGACGCACCATTACAACTGTATCTGAATTGTGTAGTTGTTTCAGTATATAACAACAACAACAATAATAATAATAATAATAATAATAATAATAATAATAATAATAATAAAGCGACAGCATTGGGTATCGGGCCGATACTGCGCTTATATACTTTTGCTCGTACTCGTAAAGATTTGCGCTAATTCTGGAGAAACGAGAAACGAAATGAAACTGAAGCGTTTTTTATATCTAACATCAAATAACTAAACATATTTAATGTTAGATACAAATAACGCTTCAGTTTCAATCACCAGTATAAGTACACCTGGGTGTACGCTTTCTTCGCTCCTATAAAAAGATAAAGGCTACCAAGCGGATCGGTCACAGTTCCTGCGGCCCGCGTCGCTGTGACGTTTAGATGCATTCCTGAGGAGGTGCGCCTGGGGTCCGCGTATACCCCGTACCTACGGTGTACATTCAGCCAAGAAGTATAAATCAACTTATACAGTCAAGGTTTTGTTCCTCTCCAAAGACCTATCAAGCTGAGAATTGAGAATCCTGATATAAATTACTTAGTTGAAAACGCATGTTTCAAGTAAGGTAAATCTCTTAAAGTGATCAACCGCTTGCACGTATAAAAATGTATCGTGAAAGAGTAAATAAAATTCAGTAAATAGGGACGCTGTCCGTTTTATTACCTTATAGTCATGTAATAATATACAAATGTCATTTAGATGGTAATCTGCCTGAGGCATAAATAAAAAAAAACGGCTATAATGATCATCAGGTTATAGTGATCAGTTTCTCCCAGACAGACGTGATCACCGTAAGCGGTTTCCACTGTATATGTAAGATTAAGGCTTAATGTACTGAATTGTCATTTTTCACACACACACACACACACGGGCGGCACGGTGCAGTTGTTAGCACTGTTGCCTCACACCTCTGGGATCAGGGTCCACGTCTCCGCCTGGGTTCCATGTGTGTGGAGTTTGCATGTTCTCCCCGTGTCGTTGTGGGGTTTCCTCCGGGTACT
>JAAGVU020000113.1:12483146-12499803 GCA_011763525.2 Mormyrus iriodes | reverse complement strand
TTGTTCCCTGCCTTGCGCCCGCAGCCTCCGGGATGGGCTCCGGACCCCCCGCGACCCGAAATGGAATAAGCGGTTCTAGAAAATGGATGGATGGATGGTATCGGTACCGGGACAGAGAAAATGGGATCGGTGCATCCCTAATAATAATAGTTAATTGTCAGTCAAAACTAAAGAGACCTATTGCTTTTAATCTATCCCTTCATGTAAAGTCAGGATTGCCACATTACCTATTTTTGAAGTGTCATGACCACGATAATCTGCACAATAATTCAAGGCCATGTTTTTTTTTCTGTTTCTCCAAAGTGCCATTTGTTCTGCTTGAAAATTTTACTAGTTTGCTCAATATTCTCTATTATGCCATATTCAATTATAAAAGGTTAACACTCATAACACAGTCCATAGAATGTGCTGACGTCTTCCATGAAGTTCGTATAAGATTGTTTGTTAAAGGTAAATGTAAAGCACAAAGGTCTTATTTGAAAAGTGCCATAGGTCCACTAGATGGAGCTGTTTCCCAAAGTTTAAAAAATGCTCATGACGTGTATTTCAAAAAAGACTGAAGCCTATGAATTCAAAGTCTAATTATTGTACAAGGTAAAGCCATAGAGATTTGTATGTACTTTATGTTGAAAAAATACTGAAATTTGATATGAATTACGTTTTTAAGTAAATTTCAACATAAGATATATTGTTGACCAAAAATATCTGTTCAATAAGTTATATTTTACATATCCTAAATACTACCACTACCACTACTATTAAAAAAATCTAATAATAAATAAAAAAAACCAACATTCTATTTATCTACAATATGTTTTAGTCATATATTTTCATAACTTGCTTACAGTCACAGGAGCAATTGTTGTGAAGCGAATAGTGCAGACTAGAAAAAAAAGTTGGTCTTTGGTCATCTGGAAAACAAAAAATCTATTTGGCATATAGGGTGGTCTGTAAAAGTTAAGATTGCATAAGGACTGAGCTGTCTGATGACAAGTACAACAGCTGTTGATCCACCCATGCGCTGGCTCTGTTTGGATTATTATGTCACACACATGGCTCTCAAATACAAATAAACACAGGACTGGTACTTTGTTCCATCTCCCTGGTGCACATTTACACTGATACACGAATCTCTGTTGAAGCACAATGGGCCCTTTGTAGGCAAATGAATGCCATTCTTGTGCTCATAATTATCTCACTTTACGTTTTTGCGTATTGGTTTCGTCAGTGTCTCCCAAGCCCACCATATTACTTTCATCCATTTTCCTGCACACAGACCTGACCTACCAGCTGGAGGTGTGGAGCTGTTGGTCCTAAAAGTGCACAAGGTTAAAAATGAGGCCTACAGCTGCAGATGTCTGAAGCTCTCTTAGTGAGGCACTTATTTTTTGGGAACCTACATATATCCATGCTTAAAATGATTATTGTGTAATTTGACTCCTAAAGACACAAGCAGAAATACCAGAGGGAATTTTTTGACTGCAAATAAAAAGCGGATTGTAAATAATTGGACCAGAATTATCTTGACCTTCTATGTAAGTGCAGATTATAAAACTTAGCATTATTTTCACTTTATAATCTCTCACCGGTCACCGACAGTCTTGGCTGTGCGTAAAAAAGTCATTTAAACCAATTTGAGGTTCCTTGTTTCTAGAGAAGGTAACGTGCCAGCTCTACAAGAGTAAATATCTGATAACATGGAAATAATGGTCCTGATAAATTATTATGAATCTAATGCATCAAATGAAAACCTGTTTTCAAGCCTTGTTTGATGACAAGCTGATAGGGACCTGAGTCTGATAATGCTTAAACCCTTCCCCAAAGTAACATACAGTCTTAGAAAGGTATCCAAACATTTACTGCCGCAGGGTGTTCACTTGATTTTAACTCACTATATTTATTCAAATGGAACAGGTGTGCAGGGCTCGCTTTTCATGCCAAACAGTAACTCAACGACCATTGATGGAACATAACTACGTCTTTGTAATATACTCCATTATTTCCAAAGTGATTTAAAATCAAGTAACAATAAATCGTATTTCTTAAAATTATGAGATCATTGCTGAATTAAGTGCACTGCCAGCATATATAAGGTACCCGATACTAGGATAAAATAATTTCCATTATGAACCATTCTGAATTATGTAAATTTGTTATATGAAAAGAATTCAGCTGTATAAAATCTAGTGAAGAGTCTTGCCTTTATCAAAGTATGACTGATCATGGGTTAACATACATTGGTAAAGAAAGGTGTGTACATCTGATGTGTTAGAGTACCTATTCAGGAATTGGGCCAAAAAAATCTAGGGTCACGTTTACAGACATCAGACCAAAAAATTCGGGTAATTAAAAATTGGTTTAGGTCATCAAAAGACATGGACCTCTCTTTCATTCTTGGCCCTGCACCCCTATTTAGCCATGCTTAACGACTGATTATATTGTGTTGGAATACTACTCTGATGAAATAAAGGGTATTACTGTTCTTGCCTGACTGGATACTTAGGGGGTTCAGAAAAGAAGATGGCTTGATTTTATTAGCTAGGTATTCATGTAGACATTTGTCAGTGGTGCAAAAGCTGCTGGGAACTGCAGTTAGTTATAGGTCTTAATGAGTACCTCTGTGGCTTCTTGTTGATAGAGAGGCCTTTTGCCAAAACTGGGACAGATCTTTTGGACTATTACACCAAGTTATAAAATGCACAACAAAATCTTTGGAAACAGTAACTACGTGCAACATTTGACCTAAGACTGTTGCTGTGGTCCTTTTATTTCTGAGTCAGAATCTTAAACATTGTAAAACACAAACTTATCCAGTTATTAAATATTCAAGCAATTAGCCCAAATCATGCCACCCCAAAACAGATTAGTGAGATCTTTTAATCTCTTTCAAGGCCACGATCTGTATGTTTGTTTTCAGTAATGTATAATAGGGATACATAAACCTATTATTCTACAATCAAGAGGTTCCAGATCCTGAACAGGGTTTCCCAATTTGCATTGCTATATGGTCTTGGCTAAGAGGCAGCTTTGATATCTTCAAGCAAAACTGGGAGTCAAAGCTAATGTAAAAAACCTTATGAAAGCTGGAGGGGTTATAGCATATGTTACCCATGTCTGAGATCATCAGCAAGGAGGTGAGATTGAAGCTGTTTCTAGCAACCAGCCCTAGAGCATACATAATGGCACAACTCTGTCCAATAGGAGTTTGGAGACATGTGTTCTCCTAGTCCACATCGTATGGATCTCATAGCATAGCATAGCATAGCATAGCATAGCATATGCAGACCCTGACCATACCCAAATGCATGAAAAAACATACTTTGGGAGGAATGTTCCACATGGGAGTAATAGGGGAGCCACATGGGGATTATCACAGCTATGTTATGCTACTTTCAATCCTTGATGGCTGAGTTTCATTTTTCATAGGCTACAGAACGGTGAATGAGATGTCTTAATTTGATGCCTGATTCAGGTCTGAATCAACGAGGTTTCAAATTGGTTGGGTTAAATTAAGTTTCATTCAGCACTGAATTCAATTGAAGGCTATTAGCTGATTCTGATTTCTTCAAAGAAAAAAGAAACCAATCTACAGTTAATTTTGTTTACATTTGTTTTGTTTGCATTATGTTTACACTTTCCAGTTGAGTCTGTAATGCAGAATTTCCAGCAACCTTTGAGTGATTGACAGGCCATATCCCTTTTCCTCATGATGCATGAAATTAATAATTTAAGATTGCTGGACTAATATTGCTGGACTATAATGACTGGCTGTAGAAACTATAACGTTGGTAATGCTGAAGTCAGTTGCTATTGTGGCATGTCCACAAATAAAAAAAAACAAAAAAACAAACAGTCAAGGTTTTTGGGACTGGATAATTATTAGTCACTTCATTCCAATGTCTTCTACCTTGGCAAGCCCCCTGACCATCCTAACCCAAAAGAGGGCCCCTAATCCAGTCCAGAGGCGAGTCCAGCAGCATTCCTGGCCATTATGTCAGTGCTTTGTGGGGGCCCACTCTGTGTGTCACCTGACTTTTCCCAGTCGTTTATTTTACAGACAAATACGTCACATAGAAAGTTAGGGGCTGACCTGTCCCGAGAGGTGCACAGAGGGAAACACCCAGCGTTACACGTTATCCAAAATCTCACAGGCTGAAATATAGCACCATTAAGTGGGTGGAGCTCACACGCCACTATTACTTCCTGTAGTAGCGCATTACCCTTTGTTTGGATTGTGCACCTCTTGGGTGACTCCAGTGCGTGAAAAACAGCCATTCCTGGAACACACTTCAGTGTTTTGGTTTCTAGCTGTTTTGCTTCCGGGTGGTCTGCCGGCCAGGTGCAGATATACTCTGGTCAACCTTACTCTCTAGGGATGTGGTGGGGGGGGGGGCAGGGTTAGAACAAACTGGCCCCAGATCCAGCGGTGGGGGAGTGTGAGTCAGGTGGAGGCCACCACGCATCTCAGGAGGGTGCGTTAGGTGACTAACATCGCGTTGATTCATTCCACCTGTTCCATGTTCTTATTGTACCTATACATTAGTATTTTTTGCTGTTGCTTTTACAGCAACCTGGGGATCAGGTCATGTGTCAGGCCATACGCCAGAGCAGCCATAGAACAAGATGATTGTACGTGCAGTGCAGCATTAATCTATTTTTCTATTAATACAACAGCAGTTTTTCATTTGTTTGCTAAGAAGGCATTTTTTTTTTGTTGCCCCATTCCGTCACTACTCCCCCTGCCCTGGAAAGGCTCTCGTCCATTCCAAACTCCCCCGTCACATGATTCAGGCTTTCCCACAATTAAATACAGTTGAAATAACTTACACTTCCCCTTGTTTGTCTCATTGAAAAGTTTAGTCACTGCTCTTCATTCCCAGAGGTGATTTGGTGCCTGGGTGAAGTAGTAATAACTCAAAAAAAAGTGTTTTAATGAAAGAGTTATTTAAGTGAATAACAGCTATAATTTTAGAGCCATAACAGTTTCAGAGTCAATGCAATCTGACCCTTGTATGGGCAGTTGAATGTTTTTGAACCTGAAAATCCTTTTTTTCTTTCTTTTTTTTAATCTAATTACCTTAAAATAATATTATCAGGGCTGTTTTTTCATGCTTCCCTCCATTTGAGATACTGTAACTCTAGTGCCCCTTTAACTTTAAAAGTAGTTAAAATCCTGTAAAGTCTTCTATTTTTCCTTCATAGTCCTATCTCTCGTTATGGCAAACTACATTCCCCAGCCGCCGTGGGCTCCGGCAGAACGTGTTGCGTTCACTGACACACGATAGCATTCAGCGATTTTTATCATGAGTAAATACAGGTTATAGTGCTGATGTACACATCTTTAAAAGCGTGGTAAATAATGTCAGATTAGTACATACTGTGCTGCCGCAATGTGCTACACCCCGTCTGTACACATCTATGTTTTCACCTCGTAGGGTGAAAGCTACAGTTACAGCCTAAGCTATAAACCTCCAATGAATTATGCTGTGCACCTGCGAGCTACCCGGATTGACTGCGCCAGTCCTGGGAATGACCTTGCCCTTTTGTTTCCTAAGGTCAGTCTTCTCCAGTGGATTGTCATTGCTCAGTGAGGTCTTCACTCCCTCGCAGACTCCCCACTCTCTGAGACCTTTCATGCACGCAGGTGTATAAATAGAGCTGTTTTCAATTAGCGCTGACCTTGCCTCTAGCGGGCATCTGATCGGTGAATACCCCTGCACCTGTGGTAATAAAATACCAAGGGAACTAAGTGCAATGAATGCGAATCAGCCATGGCCCTGTTGTTACTCTGCAAGGAAACATGCCTTTCCACACAGTTTAGCTGCGAAAGAGTGTTGCCAACCTAGCACAGACAGACAAGGGAAGGACTGTGCCCTTAGAACTTATTTTTGGGAAAAAAAAGAAAAAACAGGAAGTTATGTGGGTGTTAAACTTTTTATGTAGTCATAGTAGATTTTAGGTGACCCACACATAATCCTGAGTTAAAATTAGGCATCTTAGTTCATTTTTCACTTGAACTTCAAAGGGTTCAAATAATATGAATCAGTGATAATGTTCAGTTGTTCTACTATTGTTTCTAATGTGATATTTATTTAAAAAGGTTTTGAGTCTATTAAAAGCTTGCTGGATGTTGTGGCCTTTTGTGATTTGGACATTAAGCTTAGCTTTTAAATACTAGACTGTAGCAGTGCTATGTAACTAATATTAAGAAAGTACAGGATTGTTAAAAGTAAAGACAAAAAGTAAAGAAAAAAAAACTAGGTCATGCCTTCAGTTAAATGGCAACAGTATCAACTTCAGCGTCACTGTGCTTTGTGATTTTAGGGGACTTCCACCAAATGGTACATAAATGTATTTTCTGTCATTATCACGTAACTTTATATGCACCTAAAGCAACGTCACATCATCAGGCAGCATTTTCCTCTTTTGGTATACAGAATTTAGACTCATTTAGCATCAACATCTGTCACACAGATCAGTATATTCAGCTTGTTACAAAAAAGTGACATTTACTTTATCCCTTTTCCTAATATTTGATTTAATAATCTTTGGTGTAGCATGGCTGGTGTTGTAGTAGTGGGGACTTAAATTATTGTGGCAGACTTAGTAAAAATTAGGGGTCTTCAAACTACAAACCTCTTATCCGCATGCCAGTACGACTGATGTCGGAACTCTTGGTTTATTATTTACGAAAACAAAATGTGCAATATTTGGTGTTGAATCCTACCACAGTAAACATAAGGAACACCATACGAACAGATCAAATGCGAGTGGATATCCTCTTTAACCACGGTTTTACTCTTTGTCCGTCCTTCCGTACTTTTACAAATCACCCAAGCCCTATGAAACTGTGGCAGTGAGCTAAAACAGTTAAGCTTTGGTGGTCTTCAATTCATGTCATGTCAAGCCAATTGCCTCTGTGAACTTAAAAGCAGAAAGGGTGGTGCTTTTCCTACCAGCCATCGAGAGACACAAATCCTTTCTGCTTCCTGCCAGCAACCACATCCCAGCCCAGAGCGAAGGGCTAATTTTATGCCATTGCTTGAGGGTGCGGGATTTTCTTATTTTGTGGAATAGCAAGGATTTCAGCCTGGATTTTGCCATCCAACAAATCAGCTACAGGGTCAAAGCTTCTCTACTCGGCACACCCAAACTGTAATCTTAGACTAGGGGGCAGAAACTGCTCTGCTTATATGATTTCCACTTAAAGTGGGTTTCAGGTTTGCATCGGACTCAGCTGTCAGCAACACTTTCAGCAGACAGGAGAGTGAATGCAGACTGTGAAGCTTATATGTATCCATATATTTTTCACCTGAAAGGGTTGACCACTGTTTTGCAGAGCACTCCGTTGATTTACACTGATGCTGAGGGTGCTTATTTGTGCATGTGATCGGGAACAGACCAGAGTCTCACGGGCCAAAGAAACTGCAGCATCACTGATTCGTAAATCTCTTGGCAGTGATGGGGATTGTAGGCACAATTGATCTATATCTCAGTTGAATACACCATTAAAGTTTCATTGTACCTTTAAGATGTTGTATTTGTACTTTCTGGTATTTATAAAGTTACCACTCAGGCAGAGAAATTTCAGTGTGTTGAGAAACTCTTTTAAAAGACACATTTTGTTAAATTGGACCTTGGAAAGAAACATTAAGGTCAAAAATTAAGATGAAAATGCTATAGAAATAATTCTAGCTTATCTCACAGCAACATAGCATAAGTAACATAATATTATGCAACAATACAGCTATTTTTAGGATTTTTAGATTTTTATTGGACTTGTCTGTTTCAAGCTACTCAGTGCCATTTAAGAATAAAAAGAAAAATGTTGGCTAAGCACACCTATTTGTGGGACCAACTGTTCCTCTAGTCATAGTGGGGTGTTGGTCATATTGCAACAACTGCTGTGGTCTTTTTTTTTTTAAAGATAATTAGGCCAACCACCAGGTGGTGTGTGTGAGCTCTGATTGTTCCTAAGTATAATAAAGAAAATTATGAAAAAAGGTAAATTGCAAGGGCATCTATTACATTATCCAAAATGCGAAACAAAATATTAAACTCAGTCATTTAAGCAAACGGAGCCCTTTATTGTTACCAAAAATAAGAGACATTTAATTTTTTACATCACAAACGTGAAAATGTAAAATAACTGCAGCCGTAGTTTTGCCGGATGTTTGGAATAAGTTGAGTTTCTACATTTAGCTGTACAGGATCACCAAGTTCATCGGTAGGTATTTCTTTCTTCATTATGATGTGCGTGTGAAAAATTACGATTGTTTAAACAGGCACAAATTTTATTTTACTAAATGACCGTACATTTTGAATGAAGTGTTTAGTTTTTACCGATAGGAGTACTTTCCTTTAAGTAATTCTAAGCAATAGTAAGAAAGATAAAATATAATTTAAAAAAAATCAGTAATATATCCCTATTTGTCACATGTATTTACCAGTTATCATTTATCAAGTCATATACTAGCTTATTTGGGCTTACTTGCTTTACTTTAATTATTGCTTGGGAATTGCTTTTTCATGTCATGCACATTCATTTTAAGCCCGGCTACTCATATGTACATTAAAAAAATCACGAGGTACACATTATAAATCAAACTCTCCTCAGCTTATGGTCCTGGCTAGCTGCAGGGTGCTTACTTCCTTTCCTTTTTCTTGCATTTGTGTGATGCATGGCCACTTTTGGCTAAAAGAATTATCCTGATGCATCTGCTTTCCGCATCAAGATTTTACAAGAGGAACTTCCCCAACTCTGCCAGTGGTCGTCTGTTTCCTGTTCCTGTGAAAGGGAAGAAAAATCAGACAAGAAATTGTTATTTTCTCAGTTGTTACAAAAGACATATAACATCATGATAAACAACATATATTAATGGCTGACTTTCAAATTCCTTTCACATAATTATGCATTTTGTTCTAAAGTTTGTGAGTGCGATATTTGTTAAAGTCAAAAACACCATCTACACACAAAAGAGGTTTTGAATCTGACCAAAATCAGTGGTTAATTTAGATTTTTTTATATATCTCTAAAAATCTGAATTGGAAAAATCACAACCAAGAACTTTAAATCAAGCCTGAGCAACTAAGAACATTACATTGCAATACAGTCATCATCAGATTATTTTTAAAAGCTGTCAAGTCGAACTATAATGCTAAAGACATCTCTCTGTACATTGGGATAAATATTTAACTGCTAAGCCTTAGTTAATTGTACGAATGGACTTAGATTTTACATGTCAAAGGAAAGAAAGCATTTTATTTTTCTTTGGCGCTACTGGGGTATTATTTTTTTGCTGACAAATGTGACGATTTATGTCGCAGTGGCTACTGGTCAGGCTGCCCCTCTCGCTGGCTTCCTCAACACCTGTGTTTACACTGAGGCCTCGGTTTCCATAACCTCCGCGGCGATCCCTCACTCTCTCAGCTTCCAAATATGTGCTGCCCGTGCACTTTCACAAACATGTGACTCCTCGGAGCCTTTCATTACGGGAGCTGGCAATGGTGTAGCGTAAATTGCATTCCAGCTGAAAATTCTAGTGTATTCCACATTAAAAGGTGTGCATGCTGTTCCCCATTATTGGAATTTAAACGTAGTAAGTAATCTTGAGTCAAATTATGCCTGCGACAGCCAAGTGAGGTTCAATGTAAGCAAGTTTTAATGGTCCATTAGAATGCGGAAAGGTTCATTTGTCAGCGGGGCATTATGATTATAGTAGCACTCACTACATATTGGTTTAATAATTTAATATCGGTTTAATACCATGAAGTGCTTATTGTGTGTTTGTTTTTCATTTGCAAATATTTGTTATTGAATCTTAAAACGCTTATCAGGGTATGTCGGGAATGTGTATTATAAGAAAATATCCATTGTGATACATGGATGGAGTAATAGATGAGGGATTTAATTTCACTCCACTTTTACTGAAAATAGAGTGACATTTTATTAAAGCAGAGGTATTACCACAATTCTTCTTCAAAATGTGTTTTCAGTTTTCATAGAAAGAATTTAACTTCATGAAGAGCTGTATTAGACAGCATATTTTACTGCAGAGATCAACACTGATCACTATGTGTCCGTTTACAATGATCGCCATGAGCTGCATCAAGCTGTGACTGCGATATTGACAAGGAGGGAACTTCCTGATGGGATGGGTGCAGAAGTAATTTTGGTGTGCCACTTTTGACTGCCACATAAATTGCTTTGGACAGCAAATCCTGAGGACGTTGTATAATAAGTGTGTTCTTTCATCTTCTACCTCTGCATGTATTTTGCATGCCTGTCCATATTACCTCTTCACTGGAGGGCTGGACTCCATTTTAGGCAGGTTTCTCCAGCTTCCTCCAGGGGTGTCCCAGTTCATTCATCTGTTTCCAATGATATGCTCCAGCTGTTCCTTAGCCTTCTACATTTCCTTGTACCTTGTGGACTCTGGTTTCTCGTCCAGCCACACTTTTGGTTGTATATGATTCTATCTTCTTGGCCTTGTTTTTTTTTCCCACACACAGTTCTTTGTTTCTGGAAGCATGTCACCAGTTTATTCCCAGCATGGTACAAAGAAGCTTGATTACTTTATCCTTGAAATTCCAGAATGGCTTTCATGTTAAAGGTCCTGCTCTTACCTTGACTCCCCTTTCTTGGTGGATTTTTGTTTTTCCAGGAGACCATCCCCATGTCTTTTTGCTGGTTTTCCTTAATTGTCTCCATGTAGATGCTAAACTGTGCATAAAAAAACAATTGTGATTACAGCTTTCTCTCTTGTCACTGCTGCATTTAGCTTAAATAATAGGAGAAGAAAAACGAACACTTTGTTTTTGAGCTGATATCACAATGAAACAATAAGGCATTTTCTTTTGTGGTTTTTACTCAATTTATTCCCGTAGGAAAAAAAAAGAATAACAACATAATAACATATAATAATAATTTGAAAAAATGATTAAGCTACCAAAAATGCCATCTGCTGACAATTTGACTGTAATCGGTGAATTGAAGTGAAAAAAATTTACATTCCACTTTCTGTGATTTCAATACTATATTTGTATAGGTGGACTAGAAGTCTAGCATTAAAGTAGCATTTAAACACGTAAGTGCTTTCATTCTTTGAATAAAGGTACTCATATGTATTTGCTGATTCATTTTGACTTATTCACTTTTAGAGTGAAAGTGTAAAGGCTAGTACTATTGAATAACTATTATTAGTAAAGCATACTTAAATGTTCCCACAAGAAAATTCTTTGCTGTCTTAAAATGTAGTATTAGCAATTGTAATCTTATTTACGCTGTAAAACTGTTTTGATTGTCAAGAGAGGGTGTGGAAACTCTGGCTGCTAGTAGCTGTAGGGTACCCTGGTTTGTGTTCAATCTCATCTTTTGGTAGTAACATTATTTAGGCAATAAATTATATCAGCTGCTACTTTAGGTGAAAATCAAGTACTAATACTATCTAACTTGCCAAGAATCAGAACTCACCTATATAAATTATGACAATAAGGGGACTTAAGCGATAAAACATGAATCAAAATTTTAAATTTTATTGGTAAATATATAGCTTTGCACCATTAACTTCGGCTCTGGACCCCAATTACCCTGAACAGGACAAGCGGGTACAGAAAATAGATGGAAGGATGGATGGTAAACATAAATATCATACTGAATACAATATAATCCTGAAACAAAAAACATATGACCATTTCTTTCTGAAAATTGAGAATTGTAAACGTTTAATGCAATAGTCTCAGCCATTTATACACGTTTTGCCAGTATCATAAAGCCAGAGTTTTCACGCTTACTGACCTACCTATGAAAAGACATTCTAAAAAAAATGCATCTTCAAGTATTTATACAGTTTTGCATTTTAAAGCAATTAGTACAGTGAACTGTAGATTTTCTACAAAAAAATATGACTCAAAACCAGAAAGAAATCAGTAGAAACATGAGAGGCCTGATATTTGGTTAGTTTTAAGCAACATGTGTGCGGCAGGCAACCTGAGGAGGAGCCCCCCCCCAGCTGGCCCTGGGCGGCCGCTGGCACTGTGGCTCATCAATGCAGCCATTCTCAGGTGCAAATAATTATTATGACTCTTTAGAAAGAGAGGCCCAAGCAGAGACACTGTGCCTCTGTGTTTCGACTGAACCAGGGAGTCATTATTGTTTGCTGTTTCACTTATGATTTTGACATTGTTTGCATGTGCCAATATGGGAAATTCCAGGATGAGTTCATTTTTGCCTTACGAGGTTAAAAAGTCAGGGCAAGGCACTGTTGGCAGCTAAGTGTGCTTGACGAGGTCGGTTGGTGCCGAAATTGCTACAGGTAGCATAGTTGCTAAGGATGTGGATTTGCCTCTGGATAAGAGATTGCTGGTAAGTCCCAAGACATGTACATTTAATAACATGCATGTATGTAATACGTCGTTTTATAAATCACCGAAGTTTAATATACTATGCTAGTTGCTTTGTTTAAATGGCCATTAGAGACAACATTTCATTGTCTGTGGTGGTCCAGGGTAGGGACTGGTGGGACTGGTTCAGCTACAGTCTGTTCTCCAGCAAACTGCATGGCTGCAGGAGTGAGCCGACTCTGACAGCTGTTCCATGCCCTGTATTCTTCATGTAGACATAATTTTGGCCTATATATTACAAAGGCATTCCTTAGTTATTAGCTTAGTTATTTTCTAAAGGATTAGCTCCTCAAGAACTACCCAAATATTTCTAGAGTGCAAGGCAGCAATGTTACCCTTATGTCTTTAATCTTTTTGCTGTTTAATCTTGAGATGTTAAGTACAGATACTTGCTATGTAGTTTGCTATAGACTCCTTGGTTCTGTGACCGCGTCTTTTATAGGGTTGGGAATGCTGGTACTGTGTGAACTAGGTGAGCCATTGGCAGGAGTGTGGGTGGAGGCAAGCAGAACTTGAAGCCAAAGCTAATTTTTTTGCATATGGGGTAAAACACATCATAAATCAGATGTTTGCTCTTTCTGTATTGTATTACTCCTTCCGAAATAGCTAAATGAAGAATAAATCAGGAAACCAAATTATAGTCCAACTCAAAAATGTCTGTTGGCGCATCCACCAGTTAGTTTTTTTATGAGTTCCTGGAGGTTCTTTTTATGTAATTGCTTATCCGATTGTGATGAATTGATGTGGTGCTTCACCAGCTCTAGTCTTTTTGGAAGTCCAGTGGTGATGACCATCTACAGTAGTAGATGTTTAGTACAGATTCTTCATAAAATGTAAACCTGAAGATTCTGAATTCATAAACACACTTAGTGGATGCAGCTCCTGCTCATGTCACTGGATTATTTAAATCCAACTGTCCAAATAATCAAATTATGAGCTGTTAAATCAATGGCCAATGGCTCCTTCCCCTTTATGAGTATGACTCACTAATTAACTAAGCTTAGTCTCATGCCCTTCAAGTCGCTCAGGATTATTGAGAATTTTAGCCTTAATTAGACAAGTGTTTTGTGCTGACTAGCGTTGTGTTAAAGACAAATTTGTGGGTATACATTCTCAGTGTAGAATTCTATTTGTTTGATAAAAATTAACAGAGAGAAAAATGGTGTTACTATCATTCCGGTGCTAATTTTCATAGAGGCAGAGGAGAAAAAGGGGCTGCAATGTGAACCATGAAATTTTCCTACTGCTATCCCCCTGGGATTTGAAATTCTAAGATTATATAAGGTACATTGAAAGAGTGTGGTACAGCCTGTAGACCAAAAATACTCCCACGGAATATTGACTGAGGTCCTTCCTGCGTTCTAAAATCCATGGTCTTCCAAAGGGTCACAGCTGGTTCATTTCACAGATATTCAAAGAAACTACTGTAGCTGAACCACCACGAATCAAACAATGTCTAAATGCCAACCCTTTTCGTTTTCATAATGAATGTATATGAATCTTTTTTTTTAATTATTACTATTTTGTCTTCCTGAGCTGGCCTCCCCTGGATCAAAATAAGCCAGTTGAGGTGGTTTGGGCATCTATCTAGGATACCTCCTGGATGGCTCCCTGGGGAGGTGTTTCGGGCATGTCCAACCAGAAGGAATCGCAGGGGTAGACCCAGGACACGCTGGAGAGATTATATCTCTCAGATGGCCTGGGAACATCTTGATATTCCCCCGGAGGAGCTGGAGGAAGTGGCTGGTGAGAGAGAAATAAAATATATAAATGTAATGAAGGATAGTGCAATTATTGTTATTATCTACCCATACATTTTCTGTAACATTTTATCCAATGGTGGGTTACACTGATCCCAGAGTCCATCCCAGGGAGCCCTCTATATGAGGCAGAGAATACAGAATAAGCAATTTAGGGAAACACCAAGTCATCTACACCATGTGATTTTGGAAAGAAAACAAGAGGAGACCCAGAGCAGAAACAGAAACTTCACATATGCAGCTGGGACAGAAAATTCAATCCATAATCTGGAAGGTATGAGGCAGCTGTGCATTATTATTATTATTATTATTATTATTATTATTATTATTATTATTATTATTGTTGTTGTTGTTGTTGTTGTTGTTGTTGTTGTTATTACCACCATGTCCTTTTGTATTTATGCTAGCAACATTGGCAAATTGGTGCTATAGACCAGTTCACATTGAACTTTGAAATCCCTGGGGTGAATCTGAGTAAACTCTGCAGTCTTTAAAGAATATGGCCTGAGCTTTACATGCAGTAAAATGATCCACTGAGTGCTCTAATTGTAAATCAGACTCTCAGCTAAATTTTCCCTTTCACCTATGCCACATTTCCTGTGCCCTATATATAATTTGTTTCATTGAAGACCAGCTGGAATACTATCAAAATATTTCCTTATGGCAGTATTTGACAGTTTTAGCTGTGGGCTGTAGGTAAAAAATTGCCACTTTCACTTTTCAGTTTCCCTCATCTGACAAGTATCATTTTACAGCAATGCTACAGAAAAAGTATTACATATAAAGACCTGTGGTGCCTTTACACCATAATTTAGCAGATTTAACATTTTCATTAGCATTCATTTTCTTTACTGTTTACTTCAAAAGTTTTGTATTTCTATTTTAAATACCTCTCTGGTCTTGTATCAACTTAGCACAGGCCTATATTTTGCATCCATGTTTTTTTTGTGCAAGTTACACTGTACCTGCTACTGTAAATCCCAAACAAACAAATGATGCTCCTAAACAACGTTGGGAGTATTTACCCTGGATAAGAAGTTAATGTTTTATGAAATCCAGGTGGCACCTGCTCAAAGGCTTCATCACATGTATTGTCAAATGGGCCTCATTGTTGGTCTATATAAAATTATCCTATTTCAGACCAGGCTTGAAGTTCTGAGGTAATTCATTTGAACTTGCTGTCAGAACATTGTTGATAATGGAGCTTATTTTAAGCACAGAATCACAACACTTTTGATTGTTAGAGGCCTCTTTCTTTATAGCACAAGACATGCACTTTGAAGGCTTAAATGGGGTTTTGATTTGTGTTCTTTCTTTTTTTGCAATCAACCAATAAATAAATAAAGAAAGAAAGAAAGAAATAGAACACCACAGCACAATATCACTAACATTCTTAAGGATCGTGTAGTTCACTTTTCACCTGTGTTGGTATGGAATGATTAGCAATCCATAACAAATAGTGAGGATAGTGACTTTAAGAGGGACAGGTGATAATATTTGAAAATGGTAATTCCATATCATCAGTTTACCTGACCTGCAATTTGAACTGTATATTGAAATATGACATCATCGTTCAACTTTCTAGGCTTGCGGAGGAACCCAGAGACGATCCCAGGCATGGAAACTCCCTGGACATTATGCTGGTCAATCACAGGGCATACGCGCACAATCACATACTATGGGCAATTTAGAGATGTAAATTCACCTAACTGCGTATTGTTGGGCAGTGTACACAACTATATGACTATGTGCCTTTAAAATACCTGTGCAATATCCCAGAGGATGCTGTTATGCTTGATATTAATCGATTCTTGTCCTTGCAGAGAGTGTTTTCCCAGAAATGTACGCAGATTTTAACAAACTGTGAGTTCTCTTGGCATGGTCAGGAAATCTCCAGGTCTCGGTACAGATCTAGCAACGGCACCAGGGTGATTCATCACGTTGTGTCTCAATTATTTCTGTCTCTAAGACTGAGTGCTTAGTCAGTGTCGAATGGACACAAGAGGATGCAAAAGTCCTTTTCAATAACAGCAAAATACTAAAAGTGCTTCTTTGTGAGTAAGATGCTAACACAATTTAGCACTGTTTCCTTTCAATGAAACACTTCCAAGCTACACAATGGCGAAATAATGACCTAATTAAAAACACAACTGGTTGGGAAAGTTTGGCAGCACTGATGTTCTCAGTGTGGTGAGTGCAGCAGATGCATTAGTCAGAATCAGGATCAATCACATCTTGGTTCTAACTTGACATTTTATAGCTGCTTAATTAATCTCGAACTAATACTGTATTATGTAGCATACTGAAAAATTGAACGTTTCAAAATAAAATTGTGCCTTGCTATTCTTGCTAATGACCCATTTATGGCATAGATTAAATCTTAATATTATATAGACCTAATTCAACTTAATAATTTTTAAAAGAACATGATTGAACAAAACATTTCCATAAATATGTAATTTCAGATTTTTCCCATAATTATGTTTTTAAACTAT
>JAAGVU020000113.1:12451205-12483046 GCA_011763525.2 Mormyrus iriodes | reverse complement strand
TTATTATTCTGCTGTGTACAGTGTCCTTGAGTGTTCTGAAAGGCGCTTTCAAATAAAATGTATTATTATTATTATTATTATTATTATTATTAACATTAACGATGGCATGAATGGGCATCTATGGCCTATATTTGTGTTGTTCAGAGGGAAAGTTAATGTATATGTTGTGGAAAGCATCTCCCGTGAAAGTTTCACTGTGAAACGAGCAGCACTGTGGTCCAATTAGTAAAAGAGATTACACTTTTAATCGCAAAATTAAATTAACTTACATTGATACATGACATTGAATCTAACTGCCTCTGGGCCCTTACCTGTCCTTTACAGAGGGGATGTAACCTGTAGCGGGCTTCTCTCCCTAAACTGCTGGTTAGAAACTTGGTGTCCATCTCCATGCACACCAAGCCTTTGTTGTTAGCCTTTGTTGATAATCTGGACCTTTTTTGTGATTGTTCTGGACTCTACATGCACATCAAGGTATGGATATTGGTATGTATATCAAGACATTTTAGACAATTCTATGCTTCCAACTTTGTAGCTATAGTTTGAGGAAGGCCCTTTTCTGACACATAGCAAGGTCCATACAGAGTGATAAAGGATAAAGATTGAGTTTGATTTGGAAGAATGTGACTGGCCCACACAGAGCCCTGACCTCAACCCCATCGAACACCTTTGGGATGAACTAGAATGGAGACTGTGAGCCAGGCCTTCATGTCCAACATCAGTGCCTGACCTCACAAATGCTCTTCTGGATGAACAGGCAAAAATTGTCACAGACACACTCCAAAATCTTGTGGAAGGCCTTCCCAGAAGAGTGGCGGCTGTTACAGCTGTGCCAGCTCCATATTGATGCCTATGGATTTAGAAAGGGACGTCATAAAGTTCCTGTAGGTGTAACGGCCGAGTGTTCATGTAATGTAAATGCAGTGACAGCTGGTGGCAGAGCCTTCTGCTACAGGCCTCTATAATGTGGAATGATTTACCAACCTATGTTCAAGATGCCAAATTGGTCTCAGTCTCGACCACAAAATACTCATTGCTTTTAGCAGGCAGGCCCATTCTCTCTTTTCCTATAATGTTAGCATGCCCGAGGGGAGGTTTTGGGTCTTCTTCTCTGTTGTCATCAAGCTTTCTTTCTTTAATTTTGATTGTCTTCCCTATTCTCTGTTTTTGAATTATTGTGTACAGATGATGGAGGGATGTATCATACCCATTTAAAGTGCCTTAGGGTGACTCTGTTGTCAGTGGCGCTATATAAAAAATATATTGAGTTGAATCAATTGAATATAATCAATAATTACAGCATTTAGCATGAATGCACAATTCACAATAGCTTGCTCAATATGCCTTTAAAATACATGTGTTTTAAGGCTGGAAATGCTACCTAATTCTTTAAAAATACACAAATAATAAACAAAAAGCATAGATGTTGTTTTCAATGTTACGCAATAACAATTTACAGAAAAAATGGAAAAAATGCAAAAAAAGGCAAAGGAAAAGGAGATCAGAGGATGAATTTCACAGAATCAATTCTGACGTCATTGTTGGCCCCATGATTCGGGAACTTTGTAGGACCAGAAATGCTTTTAATAACATTGAATATATGTCTGAATGAATGAATGGCTTACGACCACCTGGTCTGCACCAATGCCTCTGCATCCTGAATAAAATTCACGATGTGATAATAGAAATTATTTACCTAACATTAGGGTGACCATGGTTTGCTTTGCAAAAAACAGACATCGGGGGGAGGATGCAAAGAGAGGCGCCAAAGCAAGGCGAATATGCAAACAGGAAATATTCTGGCTGTAGCAATGTCAATGAAACAATTTTAGTTTCAAAGGCAGGCCTATGGCTGGTTCTATGATGTGTGACAAATGTTTTTCCCAGCGAGTCAGTGAAGTGAGGCTTCACATGGGCATCATCCATAGGTCTCAGGTGGAGGCTTCCTGGAGGTGGCGTGAAGGTCTGACATCATTCTGCTGACTATAAACGCAGGGAATGGACTCCTCACTCTCTTACTCTGCATGCAGACAACAAGCAGGCTGGACCAGACAGACCCAGGAGTGTGGCCCTCTGCTCACCGCCAAGATACACAGAGACAAGAAGCATTGACAAGATGAAGCTCCTGCTGCCTTGGGTTCTTTTCCTCTTTTTACTGAATGCTGGAGTGTTTTCTGGTAGGTGTCTCAGATAGGGATCCTGACTTTGTGCAGATCTTATGAGAGCTTGGAGACAAGTGATAATGCTTTTATAAGATGAATAGTTTGAATGGTGCAGCAGGTGTTAAAGGTGTAAAATGAGTGAGCTTCAGAAATGTTTTACTAACAATGGATGTGGAAAATAAAACCAGAAATTAGGACCAAAATGAATTTTACTAAAACTAAGCAGAAAAGAAAAGTATTCAATTCAATCAAACAATACAAATGTGGAACTGAATGTGGGGATCATCAGGTTTAATACTTTTACTGACGGCTGGATTGAACTGTTTAAAAGCCATGTTTATATTAAATGATAAATGACATTTGATAATGACTTTTGCTGCCTTTTTATTCTTAAAGAAATGTGCTGTTATTATGATAAGAGGCCTGTTTTCACCAATACCAGGATGAAACCAGGATGAAAATTCTTTTCAGGATCATTGTGTAATATTTATTATAATCACAGCTGTATGTCTTACTGCTCATCTACTGTGATGCATGCAATTTGGATGAACTTTAGACAACATAGCTGTTAAAATTGACGTTTTTATACTAAAATAGCCTAAAGGCCAGTTCATACTTCACTGTTCCTTGTGCGCCTTTGGGCTGGGGGTGGCCGTGCACGCGGCAGCTTGTGCTCCTGCTACGTTCGGCTGCGGATGCAGATGGCCGCGGTCGGTGCTGCATACAGCGGTGATACTCCACCCGACCAGCAGGGGGCAGATGTATTGCAGCAAACACAAATACAAGCAGTGTAATGAAATGGCTAAACTTTTATGATCAATTTTAAAGTTATTAGACAAGGCTTGGGTGGTATTATGGTAATAAGGCATGCAACAGTATTTTGACATCTTTATGATAAAATTAGCAGGGACCTCAAACCCCCACCCCCCCCCCCCCCCCCACCTGTTCAGAGAATTTTATTGCAAAGATTCCAAAATGCAGGAATAGTGTTTTTAACATACCATAAGCATCGGTATAATGTCTGGACAGTATGAAAAATTAGATATGCGGGTCCCCCCTCATTTAGCTGCTCCCCATAACAGCAAGAACTATTCCTCCTCTACTCCGCTCTGTAAAAGTTCAGTACGCAGATCTGTGAAAGCCGGTGCTGCCATCTACTGGTAACACCTGACTTATTACCTTGCACGTGTGCAGTTGATGCACGTGGACGTGCACGATTTCTGCTAGACATAAAAATCTGGGCTACACGCACACAGAATACAGCTGTCCACAGCCACTCCGATGACGACATTTACGTCATGTCCACCTGTGAGCAAGCAAAACCGCCAGGGAAGAGTGAAGTATGATTTGGCCTTAAGGAATACAGGTGTTTGCTTTGCTTCTTTAACAGACGTTGATGAAAGGCAGAGGCTGGCAGAGGAAGAGTTACTGAACCGAATCTTCTCTTCAAAGGTAGCCTCCCCTACCTATTGAGGTTCAGGGCACTAAATAAGATCTTAGCATCGAAGGATAGAATAAAAAGCTTATCAGAGATTAGCTTCTCTAAAACCTTTTAATTCAGGGACCTGCTAAATTGATGTGCAGTGCATGCTGTGCAACCCTGTTTACATAAATGTATGAAACAAAAAAAGCACAACAATAAATAACCTCACCTGACGTTATTCAGGTAAGACTTGGTTGTGGGGGTGGGGACAGTCAAGATTAAACTATGTTTCGGTGTGGAGTCTGGAGCTAGATTTAGACTTATGTGAGAGACAATTGTACGGACCATTTTAGCGGGATGGAAAGGGGGAATGGTTTATTTTCAAAAGAGATCATGTGGATACAATCCAGCATGATGCAAAGTGATATGGCTGCTGTTTCCAGATGAGAAAACTTACTCGTCCATTTTGGGAGGACACCTTGAGGAATGTCTGCAGACAGAGGGGCCTCTGGAGAGGGCTGCTGCTGGGTGAGGACACCCCTCATCCCCAGACGCACTTCCCGCTGCTGCCTGAGGCTTTAGGGGGGCAGTACAACCTACAGAACCTTTGTAGGACACTGTACCCCTCAGAGGTGAGGGGCCACACCCCACTGACACCACTGATCCTCAGTACCAGACCCTCTCTAACATTGCTGATCCTTAGCAGCACACCCCCATTCACACTGCTCATCCTGACAGCCACACCGTCATTCACAATTCCGATCCTAAGTGCCATACTCCCACTCGCACTGATAATCCTGAGCAGCACACCCCCACTCGCACTGCTGATCCTGATAGCCACATCCCCCCACATACTGCTGATCCTGAGTAGCACATCCCCACTCACACTGCTGATCCTGAGCAGCACACCCCCACTGATACTGCTGATCCTGATAACCACACCCCTACTGACACTGCTGATCCAGATAGCCACATCCCCGCACACACTGCTGATCCTGAGCAGCACATCCCCACTCACACTACTGATCCTGATAGCCACACATCCACTGACATTGCTGATCCTGATAGCCACATCCCCGCACACACTGCTGATCCTGATAGCCACATCCCCACTCACACTGCTGATCCTGTTAGCCACATCCCCGCACACACTTCTGATCCTGAGAAGCACATCCCCACTCACACTGCTGATCCTGATAGCCACATCCCCACTCACACTGCTGATCCTGTTAGCCACATCCCCACACACACTTCTGATCCTGAGAAGCACATCCCCACTCACACTGCTGATCCTGAGCAGCACACCCCCACTGATACTGCTGACACTGAGCTAATTTTTTACTCTGGCTCTTTACGTAAAACATAAGTTTATTTCAGATTGTTCCTTACTTTCAATAAACACAAGCTCTTGTTGTTAATTTTAAAATGATACTTCTTATCTTTTAAGGACAAATATTGTAGCTGATGAATCCACTGCTAAGTACTGTGCATTCCATAGACTAATCAGTGCTCGTTAATGGATGTGTTTCATTGTGACATTTCCAGGGTGGCGTAGAGGACCTCAATCCAGACAAAGTAGAAAACAATGATTCAATTATGAAGTCAGCGTACATCCTGAAACGGCACCTTCTCAGCAGCAAGTCCCGAAGGCCTTACATCCTTAAACGAAGTAGCCGGTACTGATGAGCTGCTGTAATATGAGTACAGCTGTCAGTTACTCACTGTAAGTGTGACGCCTCCCTCAGTCTCCCAGGCATCTTCCTGTCATCACTGAAATGGATTGTGGAAAGAAAGCCATCTTTCTCAAACCAGTTACGTTGGTTTATTTTGAATTCAGTAAAATTAAAAATGTATCGAGCTGTAAACATCCATGCCCATTTTAATCAAAGTAAACGTGTTGTCTCATTAAATAAACAACAAATAATATTTTAAAACAATTAATTGTGTTTATACTCATTGCTCAGAAGTTACATCAATCAGACTCAACGGTAGCTATAATCAGGGGCGTTTACAGGGGCAGGGCCACAAGGGTGCTGGTCCCAGCTGAACCTCACTGGTTCCAGAGTGCCCCCTCCCCTGTCACTAACAGATTGTAAAGATATCACTGGCTGATGTTAAGGTTGGCTGCTCTGCATGAATTATGACCCCCTACCTTAAAAACTCTAGAGTTGCAACAGGTCGAAATGCACCATTGTCATTATTAGATTATGTGTTCACTCCTCAGCTTTAATGTTTCCATCATCTGCCTGAACAATGCAAGCTGCACTGTTTCAGTCTCACACTGACAGCACAGCTGTCACTCATTTCCAATCCTTGTAAATATTTCAATCACATGTCATAAGTTCAGATGGGTGAACATGAGCTTAAGGCATTTTACCTCATTCATCCATTGCCAGCAAGTTCCATCCCTGTACCTGCCTGTATAATGGCTAATGTAGTCCAAGCTCTATCTTTTTCTCAAGGCAGTGATGATGATGTAATCAATAGACGTTAATTCACAACTTCTTAATGACAGTTAAAGTTCTCTTGCATGATTATAAATCTTTTGAAAATGAAATAGATGTGTTCCTATAATGTATCTGTCAGGGCCAGAGCCTGTCTGGCCCTGTCCCTTTTCTGTCCGCCCTGTTTGGCCAGCAGGTGTTGCCTCTGTTTTACAGCCCTAAGTCCCTAGTGTATTTCACTGTGCACTGGTCCACTGTGTAGCTCAATGGGCTGAGCATGTGGTTCCACGGCCAAAGGCCAACCTCACCTGTTGTGTAACTTATATGAGTTTATTCATTATGTTTGGTATCATTTATTTTTTGTCTTTGCTTTATCCCCTTGTTTTTGGTCTACCCTGCCCTCGCCTGATTACAATCTGCTCTGCTTGTACTTTTGTCCCTAGTCTTTCCATGATGTTGTGAGCATCTGAGTTTAGTAATGTTCTCTAGTTTCCCGTGCTTGTTAATTGTATGTATTCCACCTGTGCCTCACTGATTGGTTACTTCAGTCATGCTTTTCACTTGTCCAGCTTCATGTCCTATTCGTGGTGTATTAAGTGATGCCTTTGATCTGTTCTCTGTTGGTTCATTGTGGCTCTTTCTTAGTGTGACTTTGTTTGTTGCTGTATTCTAAATGATTATTCCCTGTTAGCTCATTGCAGTCCTCCTGCATTTTGCCCTGTCCTTAGTGTTATGGTTCCCAGTGTTGCTCCCTGCCTTAGTTTTTCTGTTAGTGTTGTTTGTCCCCCATGGTTCTTTTGTTTTCTGCTTCCCTCTTTGTGTTTTGATAATAAACCCCTTTTGCTTGTGAGTCGCACCCTGGATTGTTACTCTTTTCCTGCCTCTGCAATGCTGCAACACTATACAATATACTATATATATATATATATATATATATATATATATATATATATATATATATAGGAAAGTAATGAGGGTAGATTTTACAAATGGATAAAAAGAAAGTTTTATCCTCTATGCAATCTTCCAAGAAACAGTGTAGTGCTGTAGTGATCTGCTTTTTACAGGGGCTAACGAATAAGCCCCATATAAAGCTCAACATGTTGAATGGGTCTTTTAGAAAAAAAATTATAAGTCGTCTTGGACAAAAGGTTCACAAGGAAACACAGTCAAGTGTTTCACCTTGAACCATACATACTCTTTCCCCTTCATGTTTTGCTTTTTTATTGTCCAGCTTGGCCTGGTCCAAGTGGGTTTTCACCACAAGCAAGTGGGAACATTGCGGGCAGGACAAGTGAGAGAGGTTAAGCAAATCAAAAAGCTTCACTGTAGTTGACCAGAAAATGGTGTAGGACTGTAATAAAAGCAGCCTTAAAAATTATGTAATTCAATACTATATAATGTACAAAAGAAAGGACTTTAGTTTTACAAAACTGCTTCACAGCACTAAATATTAACTGCAACGTGACAGTCACTATGATGATTGCCTTGCATTAATGCTCCCAGAAGACAACAATGTATCGATATTAATACAGTACATTGATTCATGCATCCATTTTCTGTAACCGCTTATCCCATTTGGGGTGGCAGGGGGTCCGGAGCCTATCCCAGAGGCTGCAGGCGCAAGGCAGGGAACAACCCCAGATGGGGCACCAAGCCATCGCTGGGCACACTCACACACCATTCACACCTACAGGGAATTTAGCAACTCCAATTAGCCTCAGCATGTTTTTGGACTGTGGGGGGAATATTCATGTCTGTATTGGTTTTCAGAATAATTACATCTTAAAAGAACAGTTGTGAAATTCTGTTCTAAAACAGCTAGTTATTAATTGAATCATTCTGAATCATTAGTATAATTTTTTTTTTAATGACATGCATTTTTGCACCCTAAATTGTAAACCCCCAGTATTCCAGAGATCCCAAGAGGAGTGTTTTGAGGTGTGCAGCATTGAAATTGGAAATTATGCAGATCTTTCCTGGCCCACAGGTTGAACTCTTCTATTTATGTTATTGACACTGAATGCCTAGAATAACCTACTTTATTTCTACAATGTTCTATACGTTACCAGTACCAGCTGCTACAACTCTAAGACACCTTTTAAAATATGTGCTGGGATGTTTTCCAAACAGTTGAAAAGGATATTCAATTAATCTCATCTCTGCAGCTGCCGTTTGTACTACAGCGTTTTTAACATAGTTATATATGCAGCAGAAATTTTCATCATACATAAGCACATCAAAACCATTGAAAATAATTTCCTCTGGAATAGTTTTCTATGTTTATTTATTTATTTATTTGTCTATTTTTTTTATGCAGCTTTGATGTTGCAGGTAATTTGGCGTTATGTGTGACTGCTAGACTTTGCAGATATATTACTGTGTCAGCTCTATATTAATTTCCACTACTGTACAGATGACGTTTGTTTCAAAATGTTTTTAACAGAGAATATGACTGCAAGAATATATTGCAACTATATGCATCTATTTAACAACCTTTTTTTGTAATTTTTTTTTCGTTGAAAAATAAAAAAAAACATTAATAATAACACAATAATATATATATATAATAATATATTATATATATATATATATAATATCATTTGGAGTAGGGGTAGCTATTATTAATAATGATCTAAAACGAAGAATCACTAAGCTTGACTTGGCAGAGTCATGGCCAAAGGGGAGTGGGGAAAGAAGAAAAAAAAAATTATATATATACACACACACACACACACACACACATATATATATATCTTAATTAATTTGACATTCAAATTCATTTCATAGCTTTTAAGAAGATTATGTAAGTGATGCCAATTTCCTGAATGTGACGTGTCATCACCTATTATGATATTCATCAGCCAATGTGACATTTACTGTGGAGGTATTTGAGGCTCAGCAGTAAATACTTAAACTTTTTTCTGTGACATCACACTCCTTAGTGATGTATGATTTTCCTTTAACGATATAATATTTTAAACAGTCAAACAGCATTTTATATATTCAGCCATAAATTCCAGGAATTTTGTCTCTAAGACAAAGTGTACAAGAGGAAGGATTTCAGGGAAGTTGTAAAACTTGTGCGATTTCTATGCAATGTTTTATGGACTGCTGTATGTATAACAGGTGATAGGTGATGACAGTACATGTAACATCTGTGTGTACTGCTGTCAACAGAAACTCTTTGGAACTGTAAATGTGTGATTAAAGATTTACTAGCTGGAAATTGCTGTTTGCCCTTTTTTAAACAACATGTACATTTTCATGGCAAGAGAGCCGATATTTAAGTTGAATATGATATAACAAAATAATTATTTGTCATCTTGGAGCTGTTATTTCATAAAGTTTTACAGTATTATTCTTTAAATCTTAATAAGTTAGCCATATGTTACACTGTTGCTTTTTCTGCTTGTTTTAGAATAAATATACCAGTACAACTACTGTCCAGGGGTGCTTTTCCCAAAAGCATAGTTGATAACTGTGTTAGCAACTTACATAGTTGGAACCATGTAGCTGAATGGATTTAACTATGTAAGCTGCTAACAGGAGCTTTTGGGAAATGCACCCCAGGTTGAGAGGTCATTACAGCAGTCGTGCCTTTCTTCTTTACTATGGCATGTTGGGTTTTGCTGTGTTTTTCACTGTTTTTCTTTTTTTTTCTTCTTGAAGCCAGCAGCAATCTGCGTTTGATATTTGCCGATGACATCATCACCAGAGTGATGGGTTTCGGGCTGGTCTCCCCATGACCAGAAATTATTTACAGCTTGCCGCCGTCCGCCTCTTTCATCCCCTGCCACGGGAGAACTTCCCGGAGCACCTGCTCATCTGACACCGAGGCGGAATCCCGACTCGCCCGCTCACGAACATCAGGATGTTGTTATTCTCATGACTCCCATTCGTGGACGTCATTCGTCAGGATGACACATGACATGTGTGCCTGCATGTGTGCAAGGAATTATCTAACCTTCGTGTGAAAAGGAAGTGTAACACTCCATCTCATTTTTTCCAAGGAATGTACACCTGCTGTATCTGAGGCTATATTTTTAAGGCCTCTTATGATGATCAGACCCTGAAAAAAAGACTCTTGAGAAGCTGCAAAGTCTTTTGCAATGTTTACTTAATTTATGAAGAAGTGCTGTTTTTTTGTATTACTTTACATTATTAAAAATATTTTTACTACTGAAAAAATAGGTAGGGGCTTTATAATTAGTTTGGGTAGGGAGTTATTGTCTAATGTAGCATAATGAATTGTATATAAATGAGTTTACTGACCCTTTCTTAAGAAATTAAATATTTAAAGGAGAAAATATTTTCACTATTTATGATGAAAAGAGAGGATGGAGTGTGCCCAGGATTCGAATGCTTGTGGATCTGCCTCATTGCAGGGGTGCAATGAATGAGCCAAGAATAATACATGTGTAGCAGTGGGGTAATTACTGTGATATCAATCAGAAAACACTGCAGCAAAAAGGCAAAAAGCCGAATTTGCCCAAAGTTGAAAGGAAGAGTAAGTAATGGATATTCTGGTATGTAAACTGAAATGGACCACCACGATGCTGATGTTTGCAGATGTGTCTTGACTACACATGTTGCAAGTGGACATGCGTTAGCAGAGCAGATGGCCCCAAATCCAGAAGCTCATAGAGCTCAGAAGCTGATCAGATTTGCATCTTGTTCTTTCCGTTTCGAGTTACTGACACACAAAAAGTGTCCTTTCATTTATTCCACACCCGGGTTTCATGCATTCAGAACTTCAGTCTCCATTAATCATTCTCCAGAATATGGACATAGTCTGGTTCACACTAAGTAGGTGCACAACTTGTGTACAATAAAATCAGCTGATGTTTGAATTGTTTATAAGATACATTTAGAAATATTCATAATATTCATCAATAATTCAAACCGAATCAGCTGAGTCTCTAAACAATCTGCAGTAAAGCCTGTATTGAAAATAAACCACCTTATTCAGGACTAGGTGCCGTAAGACAGGTTTTTTCTTCCTGTCTCTCTTGAGCATTCAGTCACACACACAGACATATTGGTTGCAGTGTGTACACGTCCAAGATACAGTACACGTCCACTCGGTCAAACCTATACATTCCCACTCATGTGCTCTGGAGGAATAACTGAAGCTCTTTCCATGGAATGTTCTATGTTTCATCAGTGCACTTAGCTTATAAGTGATGTATCACACCTGCATCAATAACATAAAATCTTTCTTGTGTTTAGGGCCATGGTGAAGCCATTGGTAACCTTTTTCTATCTTGAGGAATTTACTTTCTTTAAGAATATACCCCAGACACCCACACTCTATATTCAACTTATACTGTAGTGTCTGCTTGCATGGCTAAATGTGCAAAATTCAAGGCATATTTTAATCTTGCCGTAATACACAATAAACAGGTGCTCACAGGGTTTGCCAAACACGGGGATGAATTGAAGGAGATTTTTGGCACAGTGTGGTATGAAACTGATATTTTAAGATGTCATGTGATATTAATAAAAACTTGGTATTTGTAGGGTTCAGTTAATCTTCTGACCTGACAAAGCAAAGAAATGAGGCTATAAATCACACATGATTTGGTAGTTAGCCTGAATCTGTGTAAATATGTCTGAATGTATGATCATTACATGAATATTGGCAGATTCACTTGTATATGTAGCACATATATTATACTTTAAGGTTATATAACATCATTGGAAAAATGCACTCTGTAAGGTCTCTGTGGTCGGAGAGTATGTTTTTAATGTTTTGTATGTTGGGTATAGTATTTGATTTCTAACATTAGTTTAAGTGAAAAGTCTTTAATGTGAGCATTTAAAAATATAATTTAATAGTTCAGTAAGGATGTTTTTGTTGTTTGCAGTATATAATGGTATTGATTTCTTGTAGCATATTAAACATTCTTATGTTTGATCTTCACTGTACAATGATTGTTGTTAAAATGTTCAACACACCAGGAATTGTGAACTCAGGGGGTCATATAAAAAAATTACTATTTCTGTAAGTATTCCGGTTTTTAAAGCATGGAAAGCCTGTTAGAAACAATGATGTCTCTGTCAAAAAAGGATTGTGAAACTGATCTGATTACCACTTAGCACTAACTTGAGACCAGATGTAACGTCCTTCTTCAGGGTATCACCAGTAGTCCATAAGAATAAATTTACTTTTGGCTGCAAAAAAACTGCTGTGTTTATTATAATAATCAAATTCTCAATATTTTGTTTTTAGAGCATTATACATGTTCAAGATATCATAATCAGGGCATACTAAACAGGAGCAATGTTTATACAAAGTAGCATAACTGTCAACTTAGGAAATTGTTTAATGCTCATTTAATATTCAATTTAATGTTTAAGGCCCATTGATCTAAGGCTCTTGAATGTAACCCATAAATACCAGTTGCAGCTGCCTTCGTTTAAAATTTGGTTTAGATTTTCCATCCACAACTTTATACCTCTGCAAAATGTTAGCCTGTTCAGTCTCGACTGTGAATTCTTGAACATGGCATTGTCTGTTCCAATTGCTGATTGTACTGTAAACAATAGAAAGATAACTTGTAATTTTATTCAAGGCAGAAGTTTTATTGGAAATGGGAAACATTGTTTTTACTCCGGTTTCCCCCCACAGTCCAAAAACATGCTGAGGCTGATTGGAGTTGCCAAATTGCCCGTAGGTATGCGTGTGTATTAATGGTGTGTGAGTGTGCCCAGCGATGGGTTGGCACCCCATCCTGGGTTGTTTCCTGCCTTGCGCCCACAGCCTCTGGGTTAGGCTCCAGACCTCCCGCGACCCCAAATGGGATAAGCGGTTACAGAAAATGGATGGATGGATGGATGGATGGATGGACGGAAACATTGTTTTTCACAAATACTGCAGTGCACAAAACTTTGGATTAAGATTCATGGATATGTAGTGGAGCCAGTTTTCGGAAAGTGATATGTGGCCTAATGAATTTTGGCCTTCGCTAAACAAACATCCATCTGAGGATCATATCCTTAGTGCAGTATTTCCCAATCCAGTCCTCAGGGACCCACAGTCGGTTCATGTTTTTGCTCCCTCCAAGTTCCCTGCCAGACAGTCCACATTTTTGCTCCCCCAGGGAGCTGGGAGAGGCCAAAAATGTGTACTATCCATAGTGTTATGTTCTGTGGAACTTGAATTCCTGATAGGGTGTCCCTTGACTAACAGGTTTATGTGAAGACACCAGGCATACTAGGATCCAACAGAGATCTCCCATGAAAGACATCAAGAAGAACCAGCATACCCTGTTCAGAATAGGGATACTGAGACCCTCCCCAGGAGTCAGGCTTGGGGGTGATGTTTGCTGGCGAGTGCCTGGTGGCCGGGCCACCCACATCAGCCGGCCAGTCTCAGCCCTTGCAGGATCAATACCTGCAAGATGAAAGGTGGAGGTCAGGTGCAGTGCCATTTGGGTGGCCGGCATGAGAGGGAAGGCCCCAGACGGATTAAACTACACACTAGCTTTGGGACACTAGCTTTGGGAATGTGGAAGGAGATAGAACCTGAGAGTGCACGAGATAGAAAGGTATCAGCCATATATAGTCAACTTTACGTCCATGCACAGTGTGGGCTCTGGAACGAGACCACTTAATCTGTGGTGGAATCTCTCCTATTCTGGAATACCCCATTATGAAAAGACCTCAGCTGGGTGTAAAAATACTCAAAAGTCTCAGGCTGAGGGCTGTGCAGCTGGATGTTTTTTGTGTGTAACAGGCTGCCTCTGTGCCACTGCGAGTTGTTGCTGTTGTTTGTGTGTATGCACTGAACAGTAGTTCAGAATACCCAGCTTTCTTAGAGAAAGTGGTTGAGGTGCTTCAAAAGATCTTGCCAATGGACCAAAATGAACCAAACAGGTCAAGGTGTGCAGGGGAAATCTGGCTGAAGCTTCTTTTCATTTAAATCATGCCACCAAAAAAAACATTATCTCACATGTTGAGTAAATGTGGAGACATTGAGTCTGATTGGATCATGATCAAGATTATTGCAGAGACTGCAAAGACATTAGAACCCTCTGGCTGACACCTTTGAAACAGGGAAGTCAGTGCTTTCATGGGGTTATCCTGAGACAACTGTGCCAATAAGACAGAAAAGCCAGTGAATGCAGTATTGAGGTCAAAAGCTCATGCATGACAAGAGTTTAGAGAAGACATGAAGGGATACTAGATTAGCAGGCACCAAAGAAGCAAACTGTTTGACATCTCAGGAGGGGAAGGCAGGTCCTTGCTTAGATTGTATTCAGCAAAGATGAGGATGTGCTGGGCAGCTCTGGGTATATTGTATGGAGAACACTTTGAGAAAGTCAATAATCCAGTGGACATGCTCTCTGATTAGAAGGGCAGTGTTGGAAAGTTCAAGTTAAGTAGGTTTATTTGTCATTTCAGCCATATACACAGTATACAGTGAAACAAAACATTGTGAAACAGGACCAAGGTGCATAAAAAACAAAGGGACAGAAACAACACAGGACCACAAACGTGCAATTTACGGGACAAGACAACATACAGTGCAGTCGACAGTAGTTACCGTGCTGGTCTGAATGGATATTTGAATAAATAGTATTATTGCAGATACAATATTATGACATATACTTTATTTTAGCAGAAAGACAGCAATAAATAGTAAATAAAATAAAAGTGCAAACAATAGCAGCAGCAAGACAAAGAGTATGTAATATATAATAAATAGTATCTGAAATACAGTTCGGGATTCATGTCTGATTCAAAAACCCTGATGATCTTTTCCACTGTCCTCACTATCCTCTGTAGGGAATGTGGTGAGGATTGGGGGGTGGTGGTTCTCAGGGATGACAGTCAACCATTGCAGCTGAAGTCACTATGGAGGTGGAAGCCACCTCTATGAATGCAGTAAGAGTCGTATTGACAGTATCTCCAGCAGGCACTTGAAGGATTTGAGGCGCAGTGTGAAATTCTCTCAAAAAAGAGTGATTTGCCTCATTCAGGTGAGGGTTAGAGGGTATGCCCTTAGTAAAGAAGTTTATCTCGGGTGATGGCAAAAGGAAACATGACAGTGACCAGTGGATTCATTCGATTACTACAGTTTTGGTGGTTAAGTGGAAATTACAAGACAAGGATCACAGGTTACTGGTCAGTCTACGTTCCTGTCCGTTTCTGTGTTTGTGAGCTCTGGGTAATGACCCAAAGTATAAGGGTGCAAGTATATGCAGCCGAAATGAGGTTTTCTGTGATATTTTTGCACTCTTCTTAACAGGATGAGAAGTTCAGAGATCCTGATTGACCTCAAGATAAAGACTCCAACAGCTTGAGAGGGGCAAACTGATGTAATGTGAGCATCTTATAAAGATGCCACCTGGGCAGCTCCCAAGGGAGCTGTTCTGGGCACATCCAACTAGGCAAAGGTCCCAAGAAAGGCCCAGGATATACTGGAGGCATTATATTTTCTAGCTCATTAGGGAATGACTAGAGATCCCCCACAACAAGCTAGAATCTGTGGCTATGGAAACAAAGGTCTGGTGTGACCTGTTCAACATGCTGCCACTGTGACCCTCACCAGAAAAAGTGCTGGGAAGATAAGATGATACGAGATAGGATGAATAAACAAACAGAATTCGGAACCTTGCTAAATAAACAAGCTGAGAATACATCTGAGGGTACATTTATCTTAAAATGGAGGGTATTTTAAATGTATATTTTTCTACACTATACAGCCATCGCTGGTTTGGGGAAAGACTAGAATATTGTATTTTGCCAAGAGATAAAGGAAAACTACCAAAATTTTGGTTTTACTGATACATTTTTGGGAGTACATAGTTTCATTAGCTCATACCTCAGTAAAAAACACACAAGAGACTTCTAAACGTGCATGGGACATGCATGCATTTCTTTTTCAGTTTCCATAATGAAACTCCCATATGTTATGCTAGCACAGTAACACATGCTGATACAAAAGTATGCTGAAGAAAATTTTAAGCATGTGATTTTTACGCTATTCATAGTAGAAACTATGCCTAACCGAAATGATGGGTTTCAGGGCAAGCTGAAGGAGAACTTCCCAGTAGGCCAGCAGGCCAACAAAAACAGAATCATGTTTGAACACCTTTTCCCACTGGAAGTGGATAAACAGAAGTTTAATCGGGATCTTAAAACAAATTATTTCTCTAAGATTCATGGTGGGCATTTATCTTTGTAGTCTGGTCACAGTGACTTATGTCATCCCCTTTGAACTGTAATTCAAGGTCCTAATGTGGCAAAAAACACATCACCCCTTCAAAGGTTCTGCAGATAACACAACCCAGAGCCTGCGATATAGTGCTACAAACCATTGTTGTGACTCCTCATGTGAGAGCTGCATTTGATATCTCGTTTTTGTGTAAATGGGGAGCTGATCATTTTCCAGTGTCACAAACATTATAATTTATGTAATGAGGCACTGCGAAATGGCAGATATGTCTGTAAAGTAGCCCTGTGAAATACAAGGACAACAATATTTGACTTGGACGGATTCCCGGTGATGTGGCTGTTGCTCTCAGAAACACCCTTTCTGGCAGGTGTCATGAGGAATTTCTTTAGTTACAATAATAATAATACAGTATGTTGACACATTGGGACTAGAATGATGGTAACAATTTAGGAAGTGCAGTAAAGCATTTTTTAACTAATATCATGAGGGAATGAAAAAAGTGTCTTGATTTATCGATTCATTTATTATATATCATTATCATTTATAAAATTTCATTAAAATTATATTACATTTGGAATTTAGACAAGATAAAATTTTATCAGTCATTTAACACCTGAAATCATAACTGCAAGTTCAACACTGAAAACCATAAGAAGATCAACAATGCCAAACATGTATTTGCATTCTAGCTGCATATTCTGGCAGCATCAGGCACAAGGCTGGGGTATACCTAGAATAGAATGCTAGTCCATCACTGGCCACAACCCCATACACACTCAATCATATACTAAAGGCAATTTAGGGATATTTCTAGCAGTCCAACTGAATGTCTTTGGACTGCATGAGGAAACCAGAATACCCAGAGGAAACATGCACACTTCACACACCTTGAAGAATGGTGGGACTCAAACACTGGAGGTATGAGTCTATAATGCTACCCTAATGCCTGTCAGCCTATAAAACATCATTGTAAAAACAGGTACTAACAATCGTAATACTTATATTTCTGTTATTGTAGTACATAATTTCACAGATTTAGCAAGAAAATGTGTAAACCGTCAATAGAATAAAACATAAATTTGAACTGTTCCTTTTGGGTAAAGTTCTGCAAAGACTTGCTGGTGTCATGTTTGCATGAAAATAATGATTGTTGTGGAAAATTTAAAACCTATAGATGTGTATAACCTATATTATATATATATATATATATATATATATATATATATATATATTTTTTTTATACAACAATCATTATATATATATACACATTCCCATATTGCCCTGCGACACATCAAGCTGCACTTACTCAAACCCTAGTCCCAGAGCTGCTTGCTTCAGGTTTGTGGATCATAAACTGTTCATTAAGAGGCCCTCTAAGTGAATTTACGATAATGGGTTGTAAACCAACTGTCAAATTACAGGGGGTAAGGGAACTCTGTTTTGTATCCTGGCGCACTGGTCACTGCGTTTCTCAGCTTTTACTGGCAGCACATGCAATATGCTTTGTAAAGGTATCTGCTTCTCTTAACCCTCAGTTTTACCACTTATTTCAGCTTCCCATTCAACACATTTTCTTCCAATTAATTTGCAGTAGTTTCTAGTTCCATTTATTCTCTAATGACTTCCAAATGTCTGTCAAACAGTAGTGTAACTCCTCAAATATCATACATAAAGCTTTATCCTTTATTCATTTAGTACACAGTCCAAAGGCATGCAGCTAGGTGAACTAGGATCTCTAAGTTGCATATAGTATACGATTGTGTGTGTGTGTACATGTGTTCCAAAGGCATAGATTTGGGTATGGATGGAATGTACACGTCCCTACCAATATTATGGTAGTACCGTGTGTGTTAGGGGGCGGGGGGGCGCGGCGCTCATTTGGTCCTTGCAAATGCTGAAACCAAATCTACACTCTTTGTGTGTTCCCAGCAAGGGACAAGAATCCCGGTGGTTTAGCTCCGGTATTGTGACCTCTGTCTGCCAGATGCACACTGGAAATGACCAAAAGGAATTAGTTTTTGACTCTAAATAAATGAGGAAAGGCAAACATGTCGACTGTCTTTCTGGATGCAGCCTCCACGCAGAATATGCCAGTGGATGAATGCATATTTTCGCCATGATTGACAGTGTTTACAGTGCATGAGGCACCTACAGCTGTTGGCATGGCACCTTGTCACCATTAACCAATGGCATTTCTTTTTGTTGGACTGATTACATTGAATTGGTTTAGTATCTGAAGTACAATTTTCAGTTCCTGTTTTACATTTTGCACAGAAAAGGTATTTACAGCATCACATGGTAGGCTGGTAGGTGTGGTTGATAAGGAGACATAATATCAGAAATGGTTTCAAATATTAATGTAAATCTAATGTATTTTAATGTGGGCAAACAGGGTTATAATTGTTTGTTATTTCAATTCTTTCTAAATATATCTCAAATCTAATAATGCAAAGTGAAGCACAAATATGATCTGTTCATGTATACTTGGCATTTTAATTTTAAGTAAAAGATGCCAGAAAATAGTCTAATCTACAAATATTCATTATTCTAAAATTGTTTGGAAGTGGCAAAAGACTGTCAAAGTTTTAAATATTATAAATCATTTAGCGCCCCCTAAAGGGTTGGTGCCCAAAAAAACAACAACTTTTGAATGTGTTAAAATTAACTGTTTAAATTAACGTTTAGTCTTTTCTTTTAAAATAATGCATTTTGACTACTGAATTATAACTATGAGTTTCCCAGAGACACAACTAGTGCCACCGTCAGCTGTGTATCTGGCAATGCTGTATTTCCAGAGTAAGAAAAATGGATAAGGGAGGCAATTAAAAACCAAACGGTGGCATGTCTTAATATTAGCAAATTTAGTGATCTGAAGGAAAAGTCGGATTGTTATTGAAGTCCATGGCAGGTTTAAAAAGTGTACAGTAGCCTACAGGTTGTCAGTACAACTCATGAAAACAAATGGAAGTACTTAAACTGTAATGCTTTAAACAGTGACATCCGAAGGGGGCACTGTTTAAAGCATTAAATCTTGATGTTTGATCTCCATCATAAAGTATCTTGACCTATTATGTGCTGTGTTTCCACGCAGCATGATGCCAAACTCAAGAGAGGGGTGGGAAATCCATACAAAGGAAGCTATCATTACTACATCTTCCTAAAAGAACAGGAAACCTCCATACATGTATACATTTCGGCTGGATCTGACAAACATTTCTGTGCATTTTATGTTTCCCTTGAAGCTGTTTAATATGGCTCACTTTGCACTAATTTCTAAGGGAGGGACCAGAAAAGAGGAAGAGATTCCTTATCAAAACAAAGAGGGATAATTGGTCTTTCCTTTTTTCTAATGCTGATAAAATTGTAACTACTCTGATTTGTGCAAATTTCATACTTTTTCTTTTTTTTCTATTTACCAAGTTTTACTATTTCTTAGGATTTATGTAGATATTTTGCTGGCACATGGCCGTTTTCTCACCACAACCATAATTTCATAATAAGAAAATTAATACTAATAAATACTTGGAACAAAGAAAAATAGTTAGTGAATGCCTTAAGGCCAAGGTTCAATTGAAACAAGTCAGCTGATTGCATGCTCAAACATGTATTAAAGATTAAAAGTTCATTACTTTCTAACAGAGAAGTCACAAACTCTAAGAGTTGAATTTTCACCATTCATTCACTTGTCCTGATACTTTTCAGTTCCACAATCCAACTAAGTACTTAAACAGAACAGGCACTTGTCATTTAAAATTATTTACATTCTTTGTCAGCTTTCAGTGTTAGTGTTGTCTTTTCAGAACCAACAAAAGGGGTTTCAAGGTTTCTGTTAAAAGGCAGAAATGCCTTATAATTTCAAGTAGACTTCTTTCAGGTCAAAAGAATTAACCTTGTATGGTGTGCACAGTTAAAGTGGGATAAAAACCTTGCAGAAAGCACGATATTCAGGATTTTCAAGCTTTGTTTTAGGTTATTCATTGCTACAAATGAACCATTTTACAAGGTCGTTCTTTTGTACATGTAAAACACTTAAGAACTACCGTTAAACCTGGATAACGGCCATGTGTGAAATCCTTAAAGGTGAAATATTTAATAGACTGTGCTGATACTGAACCTTAAGAAAGCTTTGGATGAAAACACAAACAATTGATTAAATAATTTTCTTTGTAATAACAGATTGGAAGAAGTGTCTTCAGTTCCATATATAAAATAAACCTTCATAAATCCTGGACCAATAGTCGGTTATGTTAAAGTTCATATAGTAAAAAGCAATAACCTACTTCCTGCTCTATCATGAACACAGACCATATTTTTGTGTTACTTTATATAGTTCTTCAAAGGTCTAATCATGACGTGTTCTGTGCAGTGTTTATTTTTGCCAGTGCAACCCTTAATGATCAAACTAAGAGTAAGGCTTTCAGTGGTCTTTAATTTGTTACATAGTTTTCGACCACTTGAATTACTGTCTTTACTTAGCTACTCTTAAAATAATACCACATTTGCAAACACTGAGCAATTTCCATTCACATACGGACTTCTGTTTTTTCACTCGTCAGAAATAATTTATGAAGATCTGTAAACTGTAGAGTGACTGAATGGCATATTTAACACATATGGAGCTTCCGTGATTAAAATTACAAATGAGAAGGACTGGGCAGGGTGATGTAAAAGTAATGTGCATTGGCAGGAAGATTTCAGTGGATGTGGGTGTTTTCTGTTCCAATGAACAAAACTGCAGTATCCTTGGAATTGCACAACCCAGAACCAGATATGACTATAAGCATGAGATTGTGTTCATGGGGCATTTCTTTACATTATCTTTTTATGCTTCAATGGGAAATTAAAAAAAATAAATCATGCAATCAGAAAAATAATGATAACTTTTTAGATTTCCACTTGAGAATCCTTGTGTGGGGGAGTGGTCATGTTCAGCCACCTGCACTAAATGTGTGGGGGTTGGAGGCAGAGTCACACCTGAGCGGAGGTCAGATAATGGAGATTTGCCCAGGTGTGCTTATTTAAGTACTTTTTTTCTGGACTAGCTGCCCGCAACTTGGCCATAAGTCTGAGGCAGAGTGTGAGAACCGCAATAACAATTAAATCGAAGAAACAACCAAAGCCAGAGAATTCAGTCCATTTTTACCCAGAATGTTTGTTTTTTTTTGTGGTTGCAGAAAATGAACATTATTAAGTTTATCAAGAATTGTATTGTATTAAGTTTACGTGTATAGTACTTTTATCCAAACTAGGTGTCTAAGACAATTGCACTTTACTTATTGATAAGGAAGGTATATAGTTTAAAGTATTCAGGTTCCATATCTTTTTAGAGGACACAACAAAGGTCACATTCCAAAGATTACCATGTTTCACCCTTTGATGAAGAAAGAAAAGGACAAAAAAATCATTTTAATTTTTATTAAGGAATTAACAGGAAACTGCACTGGGGTGTCAAAACTTCATTGCTGAAATATTCAGCATTTAATTCAATTATCTTCCAATTACTTAACCTGGTCAGGATTGCATGGTTCTACTGAATTACAATCTTCAGCAAATCATAGTTATACAATTTAAACTATAATGGTACATTTTGTTCCACATACTATTGCTACATGCGACATGGTAAACGGTCAGTAATTTAGCAGTGGTTAATGATCTGGAGGTATATGTTTACCAAGACCCAATCAAGGAGATTGCACTGCCAGTATAATGATTTCATTTACACCTCAAATTTCCAGAAAAATTCTTAATAGCCTTCATGCAACATAAAAAAGTAGAATGCTCTACAGGAAATTTCTATAAATCTAAATGCAGAGACATGAAAAACACAAGAATATCTATGTCTGTGTTTAATTGCATTTTATGAATTATTGTGCATCCTCTAAATTTAATTCTTTACACCCAAACACCCAAGAAGCATAAGAAAACAACTTTCCATTTGCTGTATATTTCCAGTTAAACATCAGGTAAAGAGTATATAAATTACAGTATATTTTCCACACTATACAAGTAGGTAACTTACAAACAAGGATATGGATTAGATGGTTACAGCAGTACAGTCCTGTTTTATCTTATTTCTCAGGATCCATTAAGTTTTGTTTTTATTTTCATTGCTGTGTTTAATTTATGCTGGGAACCAACTGGGAGCGTTGTGTATGTCAGTGGGTTAGGGCACCGTGCCTTTGTCCAGAGGATTGTGGGTTTGCATCCTGTGGCTGACAGAGTAATAATATCACCATTGGGGCCTTGACTGAGGCCCTTAACCCCGACTGCTCCAGGGGGGCTGGATGCCGGCCGACCCCAGGTGCCCCAAAACTTGCACTCACCTGGATATTCACATGTGTCTGTGCCTCGCTTGAGGAGCCAGGTGAGATATGTGAAAGCTACCCAATTTCCCCACGGCAATGGATAGTATCATTATTCATAACAAACTCAAATGTTGATGCTTTATCAGGCATGACAAGAGCAATTGGATAACTGCAGCTCTTTGTATTTTAGGAACAAAAAATATTTACCTTAAAAATTCAATAAAACCAAATTGAAATTAATATTAATTTTATATAATTTACATTTAATATAAAATTATTTATGTTCTACTTTACAGCCAGTTAGACACTAAGATTTGAAATAAAATACACACTGTACTTAGATGATGAAAGACATAATGTAATTTGTGTTCCATGTATTTCAATGTATTTCAATGTAGGAAAGTTTTGAGGTTATTTAAATGAGAGGTTAATGTAGAGGTTAAAGTAAACAAGAGCAAAAACCAGAGCAAATGCCCTTCCCTCAAATCCACTGGGAGACTTTAGCAGATGCACACTCTGTGTGTGTGTGTGTGTGTGTGTGTGTGTGTGTGTGTGCGTGTTCGCGTGTGTATGTGTGTGTTTGCGTGTGCGTGCATGTGTGCATGTGTGTAAGCTCCCTGTAGATGCTTTCAGTTCTGTGCAAAATTTTCCCTGCCAATGCAATATCATGGCAGACAAAGTTGATCAAGAGGGCATTTCTTTTATATTTCATCCAAAACAACAGATTAAGAATCGCAATGAAAAGTTATAACAAATATTATGATGACATAAGAACAGTCATTCTGTGTTATACAGATGCATTTGCTTGGAAAATAGCATCTCCAAAAATAGTAGTTTCCTATAGGACAGTTACCTCAAAGACACCGCTGCTGGAAAAAGACACAATGCACACACACCCCAGGCCCACATCCACTGCAGCATCGGGCCCAGCCGCTAAAGAAGTTATCATACAAAATCCATGTTCCTTTTATCAAACGGAACCTCATCTGGGGACCTTTTTTTTCACAAACCAAAAAAGGATAATGTTAAAATGGGTTTGTTTGCCTAGTGTGTTATATAGATAGCCATGGAAATGCTGTAGTCTTATAAGAATGGGAAATGATACATGAATGAAAATGTTCACATTCAGATTGTAACAAAATTGTTACATTTGATGTTTAATTCTGGAATAATGATCTTTTATTATCAGTTTTTACATCTATAATTTATTTGTACCATTCATTTTAACGTAATACGTGGCCAGCAATAATATTATGGGTGTTTTAAAAAGTAGTAACAATTATAACCTATCCGTTAATATCCCAGGTAGCACAGGCTGGGGTACACCCAGGATGGGATGCCCGTCCATCACAGGAAACATACATTCACATAGTCACACATGCATCATACAAGAGAGCCCCCCCCCCCCAGAAACCTACATAACCCTGAAAGAATATGAAAACTCGAGAAGGAGCAGAGGCGTCATTCCAGCCCTCAATACCCATGTGAGGTGTGAGGCTACTGTGCTGCCCACTGAACCACCGTACCAAAGCTAAACTAGTTAATTAAAGATATAGAATAGCCATTCTATGGATTGGGTTTCAAAATGTGTGCCTGTGATACGTTTTCCTCAGCTTAAAGCACTATCTTTAATTTGTTAGAGTGGATTAGCTAAACCTCAATAAACGGAGCTGCTTGATAATGTACTTATAAGGTATTTGTGCTAGCAAAGATCCATCACAGAGTTGCATTTCATTATGTGGTGGCTTAAAAAGTCTCTGGATTTCATGTGCTTGGCAAAGACTCACATACATGTTTATGCGTGTTGAGGAGTTGAGGGTTCGGGGAATGATATGGGTAAAAGTCTCAATACAGCAAAACTCCTTTAAGCCGCATTTGAGAAGGACTCGGGGGCTGTTTAAAGGAACAATTCTATGTGGAAAAAACAAATGTGAAAGGAGGACCGTTTCATCTTGATGCCTTTTGATAAAAATGCTGGCCCATTATGCCTCATTTCAGTCCAACATACAACATTTCCATTACAAGACAGCAATGATGACTTCAAAGTCACTTTTTAATCTTTGTATTTTTGTGGTAGGTTTTCTTTAAAAAACTCCTACAAATAACATTTAGCCAACCAGGACTGTTCATTTTTAATGCATATATTTCTCGCTATGTGAAATGCTGTGAACGTAATGGTGGTGCATCACCTACTAATCTTTCCTGAACATAATGTGCCAGTTTATTATTTTTACTGATTTATATAGCTGAATACTTAAGGAAGTCATTTATAAAAGTTCACTGCCATCGTCAGTGGTACAACAATACATCTCCCATTAGACTTAGACTAAGAAATGGATCGTTTTTAGAACTGGATCATACTTTAAAACATAAAATACCTTGCAAACCCAAAGTACATTAAAATACATTAAAATATCTTAAAATACTTGAAAAATGAATTAGTATGACAATTCATGCTGAAATGTATTTGACTGGAGCTTTCATTTTGTGAAATCGACAGATGACTTCACAACTGACTATACCAAAGCTGGTCATACTATCTGATTACTGGAGTTCTTAGGGGTTTGTGGTAACTGTGGCTGCACACCCAAGAAACCCGTAACTGTTTTTGTATTACATGTATTGGTACAGTGTCCAACAAGATGTGTATGAACCAAAATCTAGCCAAGATGAAAATCAGGATAGCACTGACTTTAATCAATTAATATAATTTCAAAATAAATTATATAGTAACTGTGATTTCAGGGTATTGTGCAGAGTAGAATAGGCCAGAAACTCCACCCTATAGGGTATTTCACACTTTGTTTAGTTTTTGGTTAGTGATTTGAAAACAAACACAAACATCATTGCCGTTAATGTGAATGCCCTTTCGTATAAGGTGGAAATAAAAGATAAGGTGTACAACAATGTGTTTGTGACCCACTGCAGACTTTCACGAATCTGAAAAAAAAAAAAAAAACGAGAGGCCTTTCTTTTTAGCTGTTGCTCTCTTGGGGACAGAATGGTCACATTGTTAAGTCGCAGCAGAGCTCAGCTAAAATGCTGCAGTTCTGGCTCATGGGATTAGAAAAGATTTAAAGACCTATATGGAAGAGAGGATAAGTAAATGGAAGAAAGGCAAGATTACGAGGCCAGTCTTACCCCCCACTGTTACTCCCCACAGGTTGGTGAAGGAGAGTTGAGGCCCCTGTTGATCTGAGTGAGAAATGGGAAGTTGACATAATCCAATTAGTCGGTGGTTACTGGATGTCTCTCTGACATCACTAAAAGACTGAAAACTCATGCATGCCTAGCTGTTATTACTAAATGTTGAGCAGCAAAGATGTTACAAAGAGACCCCTATCAGAAAAAACATCCAAACACCTTACCACCAAATATTTAAAAAATATTTATAAAGTACCAATATTTTTAAAGTATTTCCTCATGCAGAACACATTTTTATATCTACAGTTTAAAAAGTACATAAATTAAGGTTTACTATTGAAAAATGGAATCCCTAGATAATTACCACTGATTAAGTGATATGTGTGTTGAATTAATTACCTGAACTACATGTAGAGCCAACAAATTATACATTACCCGGTCACGCAATGACAACCTCATCTGCAAGTGCAGCCAACGAATTATACATTACCCGGTCATGCAGTGACGACCTTATCTGCATGTAGAACCAGCAAATTAAACATTACTCGGTCATGAGGTGATGACCAAATCTGCATGTAGAGCCAGCAAATTATACATTACCCGGTCATGCAGTGATGTTATTTGCTCATATCAAAAGTTACTTGTTTTCTGAAAGCCGGATTTGTGAATGAGGCAATACAAGACTTTTAAATGTTTACAGAACATTACCACTTGTGCATAAATTTTAATTAAATGAGAATTGAAATGGTTTATTGCTCATGTATGAGATGCAAGTAAATTCAAACACATAAATGGTTAATGATAAAGAGAAGACATGTATGTAATGAATGAAAAGTGATACTTGATCGCTAGGGTTTGTCAAGTCAATACCAGTCTAAGAAATGTTTTCCTTTAAGCCTTGGAATAAGGGAACAACACAAATTAATATATTCTTGATTGACATTATTTTAACCCCGAAAAGCACGTCACTATTGCATTAATCGGTGCTCACCTGATATTATGAAATGTGATCCACAGAGGTGTGGGTGGGGTGCTGATCGCTTTATGACCAGCCAAACAGATATTATACTATATGCTGGCTTGCTTATGCGGGTGATGAGCTGTGCCCAAGCACGCTTTCAGAAAAGATGTGGCCCTGCTTGGTTTATGAGAGTGATATTTGTTTGATATATGCATGGATGTTAGCCATCATGTGTCATTTGTATGAATTTATAATAACCTTTTATGAGTGTTTATTTGCATTTCTATATTTATCTCTCAGTATATCAGCTATATATTATGTCTTTTCATTTTAATTGCTTAAATGTTTAATTGTTTTTAAGTGCTCTTGTATCCATGATCTTTCAACAATGAATGCATTTCATGAGGAAAGCAAAGGTATGTTTTATTTTCTACTGTTGTTAGACAGGTCAAAACAGCACAGATTCTGTATTGAAAAAATTGAATTCAGATATAAAATCCAATCACAGTGTCAATGGCTAAATCTAAGAGCAGTAGTCTATTAGGGGTCATCCCTGCAAAACAGGAAATCTAGTCAGACATATTTTGTGTCTTCAAGATCAGAGCAGCTTTATCACTTATCACTTTTCCTAAATAAGATTAAGTGTAAATATTATTTCTACATTGTATTGTAATCAAACTGCATGCTGTTCATCAACACATTTTGAACTAATATATAGAACACATGGAGCTCTATTAATTCATTTAACCTAAAAAAAACACTTTCAATTTGCCAAGCAGCTCATAGCATTCGTATAAACATGTCAAATATGTGATCAGCAGCAAGCTTTCTGAACATTTGGCAATGCTTTGACCCACACCATGAAAAGATCAATAGAATAAGTATTATGTAAGTACATATTTAAATAATTTGGGAAATTTATTAATGTATAAATCAAGAGATATAGAAACTTAATTATAAAGGTCAATCAAAATCAGCAGAAATCACATAGCTAATCAACTGAAATGCAGATTGCAAATATGGGAAGAAAACATAGGCAGGTAGCAACAAGCTGAAAGTTTTCAGTTAGTTTGAAAACAAAGTACAATGGCCTGATGGCCAAGAAAAAAGGATACATTGTAATTACCTCTCAAGGACCTTTAATATATGCTCTGAGGAAGTTAATTAAGTGGGAACCTCCCTCGCCATTTCTCCATTATTTGTAACTATTTTCATTTTGTGAAGTCAGGCTGCACCTCGCCAGCTCCTCTGACACTTATCATGCCATTTGATAGCTCTCTCCTTTGTCCAAGGGTCCAGATTTTTGCTATTTTTTTCGTCCTCGTTCCAAAACAATGTCCCTCAGTCTGTTCTCCCATTTGCGCCGAGAACAATGAGTGGCTGCTGTTATACAACCCGTGCAGAACAGTTGGAAGCCATCAGCATAAACACCCGGAGCGCACTGCCGTAAAGAGCTGCGGAGACACCCCCTCCTCCGCGTCCTCTTTGTCAGACCACCTGGCAATGCTGGCGGGCCCTTTGAATTGGATTAATTGAGGGAGATTATGAAAAAAACATGTTAAGACTTCTAAAAAAGAAGAGGGCTAATTATAGTAGAGTTAGTTACAGTGGGGTCAGGCCATTGCTTCCAGCCTCTGGAATATGGCTACCAAACATTCACGGCTTTATAGTAGATCTTCAAGAGATTCTAAGCAGTGAGATTGCCAGACAACCTTTCATTCACACTAAATGAAATTCACACCCTGTAGCTATCTATCATTTTTGTGGAGTGTTATTATAGTAAAGCTCTTTAATTACAGGGATGCAAACATCTTACCACTTTTGAATGCTTTTACTTTGAATGCTTTTACTCCTCCTTCTCATCAGGTCCAAAGCTAATGGGAATTATAATTTTGTGTACAATTATTGTATGCAAATGTAGTGATTGTATGATATTATCAAATTCTCTCAATTTCTTATTCATATGCATTTTTATTTGGCCACATTTAGTACCTAATACTTAAGTAATTAAACAACAATTGCAACAAGAGTCAAAGCAGAAACCTAGAACAGTGTACGCAGTACACACTGACCGAGCTTTGACAGAAGATGCAAATAAAAGGATTCATGTTTTTAGGACAATTTCTATGGAGTATTGCTCAGCCATACTCTTTAAGTTCTTAAATTTTCGTGGCCCACCATGTCAACTGCTTTGGTGAAAAACAGGGGATATGTGCGCCTATAGTGAAAAACTAAATTCTCGTTTCTTTTTTTTCTAAGAGGGAATTCATGGTATGATTTTAATGCAAGGACCTGCAGGCATTTGGCACATGTGAGATATGCTAAGTTACACAGACAACACTGTGAAAGTCAGAAAAGGTGAAGTATGATGGGTGGTGGCTCAGCGGGATTCATGTATATGTACCATTGTTGGCAATGAAGACCACGGCAAGATATCTGCAGTGAGACTGCAAGAGTAGGATTATGCTGGATTGACAGAGTAAGAAAGCAGCTGACCTTACTAATGGTGACTGAGAGCGAGTGAGTTTCCAGACAAAGTTGAGAACTCTGGCTGGGCCTGTGACTAAAGTGGCTACGGGGGACTCAACTGTCAAAAGCCGACAGAAAACAAAGGGCAGGCATGGGGGAAGTAAAGAGGGCGGAGGGAAGTGGGCAGGTCGCAAGAGAAGATAAGTTTGTTTCAAATTAAACATTTCATGGGTTTTACATGTGAAGTATAATATGAAGCAGCTGAAAGATGAAACAGCATTTAAGAAAGTTTACTTGGTCTCTCCTAATTACGAGGAAATATGATCATGATAAAAACAATTCATGATGTTTTGAAAATGCTTCTGCTAATGTTATTTTATGTTCTATTAAGACTTCAAAAGAATATGACGCCAATTCTAAAGCATAACAAGTGTTACAATGCCATAAAAATTCCATAATCCTGATATACATCAGTGCTCATTTATTCTGTGTATAAATAAATTTGACAAAATAAGATAAAATTAAGGTTTATTTTTGCTTCTTAATCTGGGACCAATTTAACAATTTAGCAACTCATTGTATATTAGTAGAATGGTATACTTTTTTTTGCAGGAGAGAATTACTATATCCTTTTCTAATTGACTTACAGCATACTTATGACTAACATATTTATAAATTAACAGTAATTTTGCACATTAACAGATCAACCATTTTAAAACAGTTTTGGTGAAACCGCACCGTACATAGTACAACCTGGGTGGAATTCAGAAAATTTTACAAGAACCTTCATGGCCTTGTTATTTGTACATGTTGGGTCACGTGCAGTTGTCCTAAACCTATGTTGGTCTTCTCTGTGTTGCAGGTGTTGGTCTCCTTTAATAATGGCAGGCTTTGCAAACACAACATTGTTTTCCTGGATGGCTCCGGGAAGAGGACTTCATCTGGCTCTCTGCAAACTGCAGAGAGTAGGCCATAGCTGCTGGTTTGCTAAATAAAACCCGGCCCACAGAGGCATTCTTTAAAGCGCTCTGTCCTCGAGACCTTTGGAAAACGTTCAGGTTTTGTGGTTTTTCTCTGAAAAAAACAGTTAAGTATATAAAATATAAATCTCCTCTTCAGCCACTGATGGAAATTTGCCAGGGTCATAAGACGGTTTATGGTCTGCCAGCTGCTTTTAGGACTTTTAAGATAATAGTATGTAAAGTTTAAGAGGCAGTATTATTTTTATGTTTTATGTTTTTTAATATACCAACACATTGGTTTCTCAGATTATCCTATTAATATAAAAGAATGGCAAAAATGAGTTTGTGATATACTTCTTTGATATGTAAAATAGAGCTAGAATCAAGGTTTATTTGCATCACTTTTGTTGCTTCAGGTGTAGGTATCAGCCTTGCATAGAGTTTTCACTCATTAATCAGTTCAGTTGCATATATGCTTACAAGGTCATGCTTGAACATTTTATCTGTTACACTCCTGTATTATTCGCACCCTTTTAGCTAAAGTAATGAAGCATACATAAGCTCCTTAGCCTAGTTTCAAGAGACAACACAACGCTAAAATTGCTGGTGTTAGAGTATCTGTTAACCTCCTGCAGGCTTTTGCCGCCTGTCTTCAGAACTCTGTTACCCGCAGCATACACGTTTGACAGCTTTGAATTGCTCATTGATCTTTCTGGCCTTGTTATCTCCTAGTTCATATCAAAGCGTAGCATCACAAACCTTTTCTGTGCTTTATATGCTCTCCATTCTGACACTACCACTGATGTTCATTGTGTTCCTCAGACATATCACTTTGGAAAAAGTTCTATTTTGAATATGTATATACTTCCCACAGGACATATCATTTGGAGGCATGGCCTCAGCTAACATCTGAACACACAATATTCAATTCTTCTTCAGAAATAAATTCTTTTGCCTTTTTTAACAACGACTGGAGCAAAGTTGTGTCATATCATGTATTTTTATATGTCTTGCAAAAAACGCAAATGCGACACTCCTTATGACTAACATGGCTAAACCACCACAAATATGGTAAAGCAATCCATTTTCTAATCACATATCCTAGCCAGGGTCGCGGGAGGACCTGGAGGCCATCCCAGGTAGTATAAGGCACGAGACTCACACACAGTCATAAACTATGGGCAATCCAGAGAAGCCAGTTAGCCTACCTGCATGTCTTTGAACTGTGGGAGCCACACTTTTGAATGGTATATTTAAATGTAAAACACTTGTTCATCATATTAACATCTGGAAGCTGGTTAATTCCATGCTTTAGTTTCAATTTTACTGTTTTGTGATGTCATTAAAAATAATCTGGTACATTCCTGAAAAATTGCATGCACCAGAAAAAAAACACAGTTTTATCCTATTGTTTTTTATTGCAATAATTTATACTGTTATTAGTATTTAACCATTTAACCATTGATTGTTACAGCACAGCATGGCTAGGAAAAAAGGTGGACAATCCACTTACAACTTCGTGATAAAAGGGGTATATTAGGAAAACCGAACACAACTGGGGAAACCACAAAATAAAGGGACTGCATGGGGTCAAAATAAAAACAGGAAAAACGAGGATTAACAGACAAAAGAAACATAACTTAACATGACTAGGGAGCAGAGTAATGCAGAACACAGGAGGGGGGGGGGGGGGGGGGAACCCCGCACCAGGCCAGGAAAACCCTGGAAGGAAACAAAACAAAATGACCAACAAAAAAAAAACCAGGGGAAGGCATTAAAAAAAAA
>JAAGVU020000113.1:12440886-12451105 GCA_011763525.2 Mormyrus iriodes | reverse complement strand
AGGACAAACGGAAGCGGGAGGTGGGAGGGGAGGAAAGGGGGGGAGGAGATGGGGGGGGAGGGGGGGGGGGGGGGGCGCGGCCAGGGAACCACGCAGCATGCCATGCATACACTGGCATGAACACAAGCACAATGACCAACTATAGAACAAAGCAGGGCAGGCACTTAAATATATACAACGAGTTAACAAGAGGGCAGGTGAAGAACATAAGACAATTATCCAATCACTAAGGTCGTAGGACAACGAGCAACAGCTGGAACAATTAACATCTAACAAACTCTGTAACCGAAAAACCCAAACCAAAAACTGGGATGTCTACACTAAGATTACAAGGAATCAAAAATACAAAAAGGATTAGAAGTGAACAGGATACAACCTTGGAAAACATAAGACAGGGAAATAAATAATAAACACCAGGGAAACAGAAAATCAATAGTACAAAATGGATGAGGTTGGCCAGCCTTGAACTCATGCTCAGAGGGTTAACAAGCTAAGCCACACATTCAACCTACTGAGCTATGTGGCAGTGCAGGCAATGATGAAAACACACTAGGGGCTTGGAGGAACAGGCAGGAACAGGATGGCCAGTGACACATGCTGGCCAAATGGGCAAAGAGCACCTGGGGCGGGCACCGACCCTGACAACAGATAATCTACTGATAACATTTAAATTTAAGATAACACATCCCATTAATGTAAATATAATTTGGTAGTATTTTGGACACTAAATACATTAAAAAAAAACTTTTATAAATTCTTTGACCTGTAAATTTGCATTTAGTGCATTTAAGTAACTCCAGAATGAGTGACTAATTTAACATGTGACAAGTAATTGCATCTGCCACTTTTTGATTTATCCCATAATCCATGGTTTACTTGCTTTGGTCAGATGCTAGTAAATTTATAACTATAGTTCCTCTGTCCCTTAGGGTACACCACTGCACAGATGTTGACTGCTAAACTTAACTTTTCCTTCCCGCAAGTAATTTAAAACCAAAAGAATGTAGAAAATTAGCATAGGAGAGGAGCTTGAAGAAAAGATATCTCTGTATTTGTTCACTACAGAGTTGGAAATGTAAACCTTTGATTCCTTAGATTCGTGCATATCTGACACCTGCCAAATGCTGCCCTTTCTTTCATCTCCCATCTTAACGCTATCTGATACGTGTGTCTTTGACTCATTTCCAGCTTGTCTTGCCATTACCCTGAACTAAAACTTTCCAGATTTATTCCAGGCCCTCTTCAAAATCAATATATGAGCAAGCAATAGTTGAAACTTTCATAGACAGCGATATACCCCCTAATTTATGATATTTCAGATACAAAAGTATTATGGTAGTGTTCCATAACCAATTGAACATTTATATGAATGCAGCTGTTTTATGTTTCTCCTGATTCTTTCACGCATCTATACAACAGAGCATACCCACTGACTATCACACCGGAAACATGCAAAAAAATGCACGATGAAAGCATTAGCATTTACTGAAGTTTAAAAGATCTCTCGAATCAGAGGCAAGCCTTTTCTGATGTCAAGCTCACTGTAATTTGAAGTATGTGGGTTGTAGCCATCTATATTTGGTGTTGGTTTTGCTGGTCACGTCTGTGAAAAGCCCAAGTCCAAGTGCATTCCTCTTCTCAGCAAGACTGCTTGGCAGCTCACTTCCACTCTGCTGCCCGCGGTTGTCTGGCCCTCATGGTTAACCTCAGGGTGTAACGCTCTTATTGGTGTTTGGACATGGGGTCACCAAGCACCTGGCCTCCATTTATTTATTTCCATATATAAACACCAGAGCACTGTTTATAAATAAAGATGCAGATGCAGATCCCATATAAAAAATGCAGGACCGTTCACCGTTTCGCTGTTTTCTTGTTCTTCCAAATATATTTGCATAAAATGCCAGCACGGTTAAGAATAATATTGAAAAAATAGACAATGATTTTACAAAAAAGTAAATATTATGCCACGTGCCATGTTTTTTCATTGTATTTGTTTGTTTGTTTGTTTAGGTGCAGGAGGGGAAAGCTTACAGTGCTCAAACGCACAGACCCAATACCCAGAGGTTTGGTTTAACTATAGACTACGGTAAGCGGCACATAGTTATAGTTAATAAATAGTTATTTCATTTTCCATTACGTTGCTTAAAAGTATACCTAGCAACACAAGTTTCAATTATAAGCAAAGGGAGCATGTACTTAATGTATGCCTTCATGTTTCTTAGGCAGATTCAGATCTAGCATGGTTTGTTCAACTAAGTTTTAACTGTCAAAATGAGCCAGCGCTCAGTATACTGTACTTTTTCCTATAGGATGTAAACCTAGCATTGACTCTTTTAAACATTACAAAATCTGCAGGCCATTGGATCCCAGTTACAAATTTAGGGACAGTGACAATCTAACCTTAAATGTCTTTTACTGGTTACATTTAAGGTAATAATAGACCTTTAGAGTGTAAGCGTACACAGTTGTTAGACAACAGTTACGGAATGTTCTGAGAGGTTTCGCATCACAGTTCACTACACCTTCTATTTGCTGTATAAATACTGCCTGTTGATATAGTGTATTCAGGTGCAGTCAAAATGGAAGAAGATTAAATGGAATTGTATATAGGAGTGCATTGATTGTCCACCCTAAGTCCTTTTGTTTGGAAGCTCTTTTCTGTGAACGTGCCTGATGCCCTGTGAATGCTTTGCCCTAAAAATCCCATCAGAAACAAACATTGCTTCTATCAGTCTATCATTATACTTATTTTTTAGATAAATGGTCATATGTACACATTTGTTTAAAACAAGTTAACATTTAACAAGATCCATTCATAGGTCTACAGAGCTCCATCTGTGTACATTCCCAAAGGTATAGAGTAAGAGTGTTGAATAGATGCTTAACAAATTCAGTGAAAACATCTGGGGGACTTCTGACTGCAGAATGACTCAGTATAGAAATATGTAATAAAATGTCTTCTTCCATAAGTGCACTTATGTATTGATTTGTGTACAAATAGCCTTGATGGAGAATAATGTATGAAAACGATAGAAAACCCTTTTTTTAATCCATTTTCACCCATTTTTCTTTCATTTTGATTGCTTCTGTTCAATGACATTTTGATGAATTTAGCTAGTTACAGTTTTATTAAGATCTTAGGTTCATAGTCTGCTGTGGAACTCTTGTATCCTCTGATGTAAGTTACTCTGTTGATTCTACTATGTACACATACGCCATTCCTGTCAGCAAACTGTGTATCAGATATCCAGAGGAAGTGTAAGACTGGTAGATCCCAAACAAGCAGCACACCTCAACACATCTGGTTTCCCACTGCTGCATCTCCTACACAAGCTTTGCTTTGTGAAGTGACTTCCAAGGCAAACAAGCAAGCTCCCTTTTTCATCAAGGAAAACTCAGAAAGGAACGAAGCCTAGGGTGCCACAAAGGGCCCTCAAACATTCCTTTCAACCAGGCCATGTTTTCATTGCCCAAACGTTTTACAGTTATTACTGATGGGCCAGGATACCTCCCATAGAACAGCTCGCCCAAAATAAACACAGGCCAGCTGACATCCAGTGACACCTGCAGGTTCCCTGACACTAAGAGCTCACTCAAAGATAACTGTGTAGAAATCCCTGCAGTAAAAAATATGCTTTCCCTCTCGTGGATGGTTGTACTACGATGAAGCAAGTACTTTCCTCTACTCTGCTTCATTTGCTTGAAAAGTGATGTGATACATTCAGCAGCTTTTTATTGGATACCCACTATTTCCATCAGACCTGCCTGATCTACATATCGGGGGGTGCCATGGCTGAATAAGGAGCACTATAATCTCACACCTCCAGGGCTAAGGCTTTGAATCATGCTCTGTGGGTGTGGCATTTTGCATGTTCTCCCTGTGTGCATTCAGGTCTCCTCGCACAGTCCAAAAACACCATGGTTAAGTGATTTGATCGCTGAAAGTCCCATAGTATTTCGTTGTGTGTGTGTGTCTGAGGGTAATGTATTTATTACCTTGGTCTCCACAATGTGATAAAAAATAAAAACCTGTTATTTAGATGTTGTTGGGACCACCTTTTCAGTCCCCACAATGGGAAACTCAATATTATAAAAATCAGTGACTGCAATCAAAAAACTAAAAATGTCAAAAGACGCATATTATGTTTGTTTATTTATGGTTAAGGTTAGGGCTGGGTAGGGGTTAAGGTTATCATTGCTGAGATTCAGGTTTTGCCCATAGAAATAGATGGACAGTCCCCACAAATATATGAGTATGGATAATCTCCATATAGAGGACACCCACTGCAAAATGTATTTCCTGTTTATGTAAAGAACTCACTTTAAAAGATACGGCATATCTCAAATCTAAATCTTGGGCAGTTCAAAGAGCTTTGTCGACCCTGGTTGTTGACGTTCTTGTGTTTATTAACCACTGAACAACAAACAGGAAGTCTTTTTATGGCTTGGCAAAACAAGAGAACCTGTTGTCAAAAGTGACTTAAGGGCGGCTGATGTTTGCAGTTTCAGGGGTATTGCTGCTAAGGATATGAACATTTCTTTCAAAATTTTCATGAAGCCTGATCTTGTGACAGTAGAGCTGTGGACCAGGATACCTTTTAACCACTGTGTGATATGGGGTAACAAGAGTAGACTTAGTATACATAAAGCCCACATGAATGCTATTTTTCTTGGTCTTTTTTATGTATTGTGGCTGGTTCAGCCCTTGCCCAGCTGTGAAAGTGATAGCATCTGTTTTAAGAAATAGAAAGAAATCTCCTCCTTTGAACTCTGATGTGCAAGTTGTCTCACCTTTATTAGTAAGTAAAAAAAATCACCAGTTCAAACTCCAGGTGGATCCTTCAGTTTTTACAAAAGCTGAGTGTATAGACAGGAAGGAAATTATATCTTTATTTTCAGGAGGAAACCTGGTGGAAATCTCCATAACAAAGGGAGTCCATGCAAACACATTATTAATTTCATGAATATGAGGACTTTCCAGTGGCACCGTGGCTTAGTAAATAGCGGTATTGCTTCATATCTTAAGGGACTATTTGGCATCTCTCAGTTGTATGATTCAAGTGTATGATTGTGTGTGTGTGTGTGTGTGTGTGTGTGTGCATGTGCCCATCCTATGATAGATGGGCATCCTCTCCAGGGTGTACCCCAGCTTTGTGCCCTGTCCTGCCAGGGATACGCAGAGATGGATGGATGGATGGATGGATGGATGGATGGATGGATGGATGGATGGATGGATAAGAGGACTTTTTTAAAAAAATGAAAACCACTCAATTTGCTTGTAGATATAAGTTAATTGAAGAAGTTTCATTGAGGAAAGCCACCAAAAAGCACCACTCTGACCCCTTTTGGTAAGCAGATCTTTGTTGCACATTAATTTAGAAAACAAACAGCTTTATCTTATTAAGTTGAATTTAAAATGCTGAATGTTGAAATGACCATTATATCCAGTCAAAAGTAATTATTTGTGTTGTCTTTCAGATAAGAAAAAGCATACAGCAGCTTTATGGTCAGTCTTCATAAATCAATTCTTCAACTCTTTTATGTGCTTGTGATTGTATTTACAGTCCTTAGAGTCACAGCCGACTCCCCCCTTCCCTTGTGATTGTATTTACAGTCCTTAGAGTCACAGCCGACTCCCCCCTTCCCTTGTGATTGTATTTACAGTCCTTAGAGTCACAGCCGACTCCCCCCTTCCCTTGTGATTGTATTTACAGTCCTTACAGTCACAGCCGACTCCCTCCAAAACTAGTACATTTTGTGAGACAGGAGACACCATTGACAGATGACCCTGTAATAACACTAAGTAAAACTTTTTTTTAATGAATAAGGCATATTTAGGAATATTATACTAGAATAGAGAAATAATAAAAACGTTTTTTTTATTATTTTAAACAAAAGCTTGCCGTTTCTAAATTCCATTTCCAAATGAGTTTCCTTTAAGAAAGTAGAACAGGATGCTGACTGCACTAAGAATTTGTAATGCAAGAGATTTCTTCAGGTTGCGTGTGTGAGGCTGTGTTCTTGTGATTGCATGAAGAATTTGACTTGAAGGATTTCTTCTCAAGAAAAATACATGTTGCTTCTTTTGGCTGAAATCAGATTGCCTCCATGCATGACTCCTGCAATGCACCTGTGTCTCTGGCTCCTTTTGCCTGCTGTAAAAATATTTGCTTTACCGACTTGCTTTATTAACTTCTAATATGAAAAGAAATTATTTCAGCCCCTGATGTAGATTAGGAGGTCCCCTGAAGCTCTGCTCACATGGGGGGCTGTATGATATCTTATCTTAAATAAACAACAAATTGATGGCCATAGTGTGTAATTGTAGGGACGTTACAAATATTCAGTGTTGCGTGCAGATATTCACACATGGTAACCATACTTTTAAAAATTCCATTTCTTTTTTTTGTTTATTGGGAAAATTAGTTTCAGATATGTGGTAAATTACGAGCTTTGAGAAATGAAGGACACACATTTAATTAAATGCATTATGGTGACTCAGTGGCCAGCATCGTTGCCTCACACCTCCAGAGTTTGAATCCCACCCCTGTTCTGTATGTGCGGTATTTGCATGTTTCCCCTGTGTCACCTGGGTTTCCAGTGGGTACCCAAGTTTCCTCCTATAGTCTAAAGACAAACAACTCAGCTAATCTGTGCCTCTAAATGTGTAGGGATCTGTAATTATGTCTAGTAGTTTGTGGGTTTGCATCCAATGCTGCCTGGGATAGGACCCAGCCCCCCAACCAAAATTATCACTTAGTAGATGGGTGAAATGCATTTTATTAATAATGTAATTAATAATAATATAATTTAATGAATAGTAGGCACATTAGGTGGTAAATCAGACATCATTGCTTGTACAACAAAGACAATTTGTAACAGAAAATGATTTAATATCCTTTAAGAAATAGATAATTGCTCAGTAAGAGGGAAGATAGTAAAAAGTAGCATGATAGCCTTACATCTCCAGTGTTCAGGGTTCAGTTCCCACCATTGGCCTATGTGTAGAGTTTAGATGTCCAAAGAAATACTTTGTAATATATCTAAATAACCTGTAAAGTGTGATTATAGGCATAAATTCACATTCCCTTTGGTTGACTGGCATCCCATCTAGGGTGCACCCCTGCCTTGTGCCCTATGCTACCTATAGGCACCTGGCATAAACAACTCTGTCTAGAGTAAGCAAGTGATATTCCCATAAACAAGGATATTACACTTTCTGTGTGCTGGTTTTATATAATTCAGCAAGTTCTATGTATGTAGATATTATGCTAATTTGGACACAAATCTTTTTTATCTTAAGTATAACAAATTATATTTTATTCTAAGAAATCCATTGTTTATACAATACATATAGCCTTTTAACTGTAAATGGCAAAAATATATTAATTTATATTTTTCCTTTTTTTTCTTTTAAGAAATACCTCACAGCTGAGTTATTCTCTTCTGGTAGTTTGTGGCTTACAATAGCATAAAAGTGGTTAGCCAAAAAATGCTAATTGGCTTTAAATGGGCACTTAAAATACTACTAGGCCTAATCCCAAATAAGGTTTGCACAGTTTACAGTACAAAATGTTTTTCTCTTTTGTCTTGAAATTAATTTCACTTCATCACAGCCTAAAGATATACTAAAGTATACGACAATATACAAAATATGATTTTTTTTGTTTGGCAACCTTTTGCATTATTTTAATGCAATGTATTTGACTTTGACAGCTGCTTGAAAGGTGTCTTGATACTTCTTTTCAGCAATACGAATCCTTCAACATTGCCCACTGGTACAAAGCTGGCTCATACCTCTTCCACCAAATTCTATTAACATTTGTATTCATAAAATTTAGGAGTCAGGTCAGAATAATTATTTGTGTTGGCCCTTGACAGGGACATATGTCACCCTAAAAAGTAACAATGTGTGGGTTGCAAAAAGGCCAAAATCATTAAAAAAAATTGAAAAAGTGAATGTCAACAGTATTAAAGAACAAAACAGATGTGTGTGGTACTATATTTACTTATTAATTCAACCTTTGATTTCCTATACAAAAAAAAAAACATTTTTAAATATACAGTTGAAGTTTGCTATGTTTTAATTATTACATACATTCTTAGTAATTAAATGCAAAAGAAATAATTTATAAATTACATTACAAGTGCTATTTTCCTATTTAAACATACATTTATTTATGAATAAACTCAATATGGAACTCTATCTCCATGGCCATCCATTATTCCTGGGCACAAGCATATAATGGAAATCAGCACATAACGTTATTCATTCTCTGTAAATGGGACATATGGGTGAGGGAAGCGACTCTTTTGAATGTGAATTTCACTAAGATGTTAAAATGCACACTTCCACAGGCCTCCATGACCCCCCAGAATTTACACCTGTGTTTGATAATCACATATGGATTATGGAGCTCATTGAGCATTAGAGAGTCTATTATGTATGTTGAGAGACCCTCTGGAGTTATGGTAGATTATTTCCCTGTGTTAGAAAGTCAGTCTAGAGCACGAATCCTTTTGGATTGCTGTAGCAATGTGGGTTGAAGATCTAGTTAGTGTTACACATGGCAGTGCAAGATTTACACCTTTGTTTCAAACTGAATAAATATTTGTCATAAATCTCACAAACATGTTTCCTAGAGTAATGTCACAAAGATCTCACTAACTGATTCCTTAATGACTCAGGTAATTTTCACATCTTAAATCCCAAAAGCTTATGTCTTTGTACCTTTAGGTCATAAGCAGCAGCAACGTCCTGTCTCCCTTTCAGAGATACCAACCTTCAGAAGCACAGATGACATAAAGATACCGAAGATACCTCCAGCCGCAGTGTTTCTTCTGTACGTTTACACATCAGGATCTACAGAAAGCACTTTTTTGATGAGGTGGGTTTACGCAGGCTGTGGTAAGCGCACGATTGCCCATTAAACACCAGATGGGGAAGGTTAACCTCCAGCACGTGCAAGAAAGATGGCAGCTCCTACTTTAATCATACCTGAGTGCCCATTCATTTTGCCCACTGCAGCAATATAATGGGCTGCCCACAATTAATTTTCGGTCTATTTTGAAACATCAAAAAGTCAACAAACAGGAGAATGAAGAATTCCCAAATATCATCTTGATTTGAGTTGGCATATTGAGTAACAATGCCATAAGCAAGAAAATTTTGTTAAATCTACCCCCCCCAACCTGCCCCATGTTCCTCAATGGTCTTGAAAGGTACTCCCTTCCATCCAGGCTATTCATCAATCAAGTGATCATCTGTTACCAAAAATGACAACATTACAGTGTCTGATCTCCAGATGTTAAAAATGTTGATGGCAGCCTTATGTATAAAGTTTTTTTTTCGAACACTTCAGTTGCATGCCATTTCAGTCTGTCATGAAAAACAAAACAGGTGTCAGGCTGTTTTTCTATATAGAGCAGGTCATATATTTGGAGAAAGTTAGATGTATGTGCTTGTTTAGGGTTATGGTAATAAACATTATTGTCTGCTGTTTAGAATTATTACCATGCCATACAAATAAGCTAAAATAATCATATATACGTTTTTTTTCCATTGTAAAACTTAAGTTTTTCCTGTCATCCACAATAACACATAATTAGTTTTCTCCCTATACAACCATATACCACTTCATTTCATATTCCATGTAACACAATGCTGTTGGGTGCCCTTTCCAAAACCATTGTATTGTCTGCTGTTTGTAGGCTGAATGGAATTAGGTGGAACTTATGATTATCGTAATTGTTTTGCAGATGTATTTACATCGTAGTTCTCATTGCTTGTGGTTTTGGTATTGTTTTATTCATTACAAATAGTTCAGGGAACAAACAATATTGGGAACATTGGAGTCCGAGGAAAAAAATCAGTCCAGAAGATTCTGATGGAAATTTTAAAGTTGCCACAACATGAAAATAATAAGTTGCACGTTATTCTGTGCATTTGTGTATCATCTCTAAACTTTTTAACCTAAATAAGTATTAAATTGTTAATTTATATATATATATATATATATATATATATATATATATATATACACACATCTCAAAAAAATTTAAGGAACACTTTTTAATCAGAGTATAGCATCACGTCAGTTAAACTTCTGGGATATTGATCTGGTCAGTTAAGTAGCAGAGGTGGTTGTTAATCAGTTTCAGTTGCTTTGGCATTAATGAAATTAACAACAGGTTCACTAGAGGGGCAACAATGAGATGA
>JAAGVU020000113.1:12423313-12439825 GCA_011763525.2 Mormyrus iriodes | reverse complement strand
CAAAGTAAGAATCTCATTGCACAGAGAAATGCACTTTTCTACTGTACATATGATAATAAACACTTTGAATCTTGAATGTTTTTGGACAGCAGGAGGAAACCAATGCAAAGAAAAAGTGGAGAACATGTGAACTCCACATGCACACCCAGCCATAAAGAAACAAGAGTTTTCCAGCCGATTTTAAGGTGATTTAAAAATGAATAAATATGAAAACATATTTTCAGTAAAATTTTATCATTAATTATTAAATACAGTAGTTAGCACTGTTTCCTCACACCTCTGGAACCTGGGTTTGAGTCTCTGCCGTAGCTCGTATGTGTGGAGCTTGCATGTTCTCCCTGCGTCACTGAGGGGTGTCCTCTGGGTGCTTTGGTCCCCCTCCCCACAATCCAAAAACATGCTGAGGTGAATTGAAGCTTCCAAATTGCCTTTAGGTGTGAATGATATGTGGCCCATCCTGGGTTGTTCCCTGCCTTGTGCTCACAGGTTCCAGACACCTCCTGTGACCCTGAACATGACAAGCAGGTACAGAAAATATATGGATGGATCAAAAACTGAAAGTAGCTGAATGGTACCATATTTTAAAATTAGACTATTTAGTGTATTTCTTCTGAAACTCTTTGCAAATCTGAAAGTTATGCAAACGACGAAGTAGGACAAGAGACTATTAATGTCTATTGAACTTACTTGCAAAGAGTTTTAAGGAATGCAAACAAACAGATTCTTGGTCAAAATCACTAAGTTCTCACTTTAAGTACAATCCTACTTTTGTTTTCTTAAAACTATGATGCTTGCAAAAGTCAAAAGAGAACAAGAACAACTACCAGCAAGATGGATGGCCCCAAGCATCACAATAATGGACATGCCACTGCGAAGCCTGAAGACCCATTAGAGAGGATGTAGCATCTATATGGTGACAGGCAGTTGACTTTGACTTGATGGAACCTAAAAATGCACAGAAAACCACAGATGTCAACTTTAGACTTCACTTGCATATGCAGCAGAGTATTTTACAAGGTGATTTCCTAAAGTTTATGCACATGGTTCAGTAGTAGCCCCTCTCCAGTCCAATTTGGTAAGTCTTAACTCTTCTTAAGCTTGTCTAACAAAAACTCCACTTTCTGTCACTTTCCAGAGAGGGCAGAAGTTTCTCAGTGACCTGGAAGATTGCTGCCAGTCTCAAAAGGAGGAGGACGCTAAGCCAGAGACACAGCTGTCAAGCATATTCACTTCAAAGCGCTGGACTATTTACATATCAGTCACTCAATGGTTTTTAGCAATCCTGTATAACTGAAAACAATCTACGCAGATCATTTTCATTACAGACGCAAAGCGCTGTCATCAGCACACCAGTCCAATTAGTCTCTCTCACTCTTTTGACAAACAACTGATGCTGAATCTGCTTAACTCGGATATGCTGAGAGTATAGCCTGGTTGAATCTGGATACTAAGCAGAAAAATTGTATAGTTACTCAAAGCATTTCCATATGATCATTTCATTGATCTAGTTCCTTTTTATCAATATTTGTTAACTCAAGTGTCTGAAATGCCAACTTCAGTTGGGCCCAGTCTATTTTAACATAACCATTTGCTCACAAGGAAATCCTACGTAAGCAGGAGACGAAAGAGCTTCTCACCCACATTAGAAATTGTTTTTTTTTTGGTCGTTTTTCAACTCATAATACATTCATGTGGTCTATAGCAGCAATTTCCCATTACACACATGAATGAACTGTTCTCTATGAGAGGAACAAAATCTACTCTGATACCCACAAATGAAACAACAGATGTTCATATCAAAGAGGAGGAAGAGGGCAACATGATTAATTAAATCTGAATATACTTAAGCATACTTTGCACTTAAATGAGGCTGCCTTAGCTTGTACCCAACTACTAAAACACATTTCTATGTATAGTAGCCCTGTTCTCAAACGCTGATGCAGACCACTAACTCAAAGCTTTACAATGGAAAAGCTAAATGTGCTGAGATTCTCCAAGTATATAATGCACGTTTAAAACTGAAATAAGTACATCAAAAACAGCCCTATGTGGTTTAATAAAATGTGTTCTTCTTCATGCTTAACACACCAGGCTCAAACACATATTGACTACATCTGACACAAAGCTGAAAGCTGTTTTTGTGGTCCTTTTTATACTTTGCTACAAAACACAGAAAACATAAATATTATATATGATTATTGTAAATATTGCTAATCCCTGCATATCAAAAAAAATCATCATTGACTGGTGGTGACTTTTTCAGTCAACCCAAAACAATTCCTCATTTTCTGCGGTATTGACAAGCAGACAGACAGACAGACAGATACTAATCCCAAAGGAATATTAATCCCAAAGAAAATATTCATGTTTCATTTATCCAAGACGATGTTAGCTGTGTAGTATTTTTCCATTGGAGTAGAACATTGATTACATTTAGTACTGATGTAATCAATATTTGTAGTGTATCAGTACTGGGTTGTTTTGCAACATGTATGGTCATTAGATGGGAAAGTAAGGGGAAATCACATTTTGTATTACATTTTTCACAGTAGGGTTACAAAATATGTATAGGAAACTGAAAAATGGAAGTCAATACAAAATACGTAATACATACCTAGTACTTTATATCACAAATATTATTTCATCTCATTCATTTGAAATGCAAATCCTCCTTAATTATTACACATATTGAAACATAACATCTAAAACTTACAGGCATATTTTTTTTTCCAATTATTTCCACTCAAGCGGCTATAAGCAAGAATAACATAAAGCAGGCATTTAATTGACGTTTTTCAGAAACCACTATGACAGAATAAATTGAATATATCAACAACTATAAAAGCTGTTTTACATTTAACACAGTACCAGTCAAAAGTTTGAACACACCAAGCCGCCTAGGAGACTGATAGTGTCACGTGACCAGATTACCTGATCTAAACACAGTAGTAATGGTTTTGGAGGAGTTTGATCAGAGAGTGACGGAAAAGTGAGCATATACATGGGACCTCCTTCAAGACAGCGAGAGCATCCCAGGAGACCACCTCATGAATCTAATGTACAGGAGAGAGTAGGCTCAGCCAGTCCCTGGAGCAATTGGGGTTAAGGACCTTGTTCAAGGGCCCAATGTTGGCATCACTCTGCTGACCACAGGATTTGAACCAGCAACCTTCTGAGTCCTAAACCACAGAGCTGCCCCCCCCCAAACAAATTATAATTTTTTTTGTTCAATTTTTTTGGTCAATGCGTAATTCCATATATGCTATTTTATAGTTTTGATGCCTGTATAATTATTCCAAAATGTAGAGAATAGCAGAAATAAGCCTTTCTTTGAGTAGGTCCAAACTTTTGACTGGTACTGTATTTAATTGATTTTGTTGAAAAAAAGTTTAACGCAACTGTGACGTAGCCTTCGTATTATCACAAATTAAACCTGTGCAATAAGCAGTGCATGTTGCCGTCATGATAACATTGACCTGTCTTTGAAAATTAATGATACCGTGTTTTGATGATCCCTTGACCTTGACAACGATAAGCGGTCGGAAGATGGACGATGTTTTAATGAAGCTTGGCTGCCTTGAAAAGGTTAGCATTTATAAATTATTAAACATGTACCGCTATTAAATTGGGAACTAATTAAAAATGATCAGTATGTGGACAGGATTCGATTTTTTTCTCTCTCTCTCTCTCTCTTTTCCATTGCGGACTGTTTAAAGGATTTTAGCGGTAAACAAAAATCAAATACCTCCACAACATACGTTGACGGGCCTTTCTGAAGAGCACATTGCTCTGAAAGCACAGCTGGATCTAATGCAGAGCCAGATAGATCGGCGCAGCGGAGAAGCTTTCTGTGCCGTCATTGAAAACTTACCATCAGTGCGGCGTGGAATGGAGTACAGCGTTCACATGTTACCGTGCGCAACGTGGTTTTTACCTCGGTAAGCTGAGAAGGACTGCCATTGGCTGCCGATGCGGAGATCAGCCCTGCTCCCACAGACAAAACCAAGTGAACTTCCTTCCCGAAGTGAAACGACTGAGAGTAAAGAGAGGAAGACAGGCTGCTAAATACACTGCAATACCAGCCTTTCCAGGTGATACTAACATTTGACAGATAATAACCGAAAGCTTGCGTAGAAGTCTAACTGATTCCATTACGTTCAGATCGGTACTGGGAATTAACATGGCACCTTGTCAACATTTACTTGTCATTTTTTTGGGATGGATCTATATCTGCAGTGGATATCGCTTTATGTTGGACGAACATCACCCTGGACTGAAAAGAAAGGCGGAAATGGGACAGATTGAAAAGGACGATGACGATCGCTTCGCTAAGGACGAGGGCGACCTTGTCTTACAGGAGACCGTATCGGAGCACATGCAGATGCTGTATGAGAAGTACAATAGTGCTGGATTTCATTTCAAGGATGGGAATACGGTTCGCAGCTTCAAAGCACACTGGGGTATGTAGCGCTTTCTGTTTTCTGTAAATAAAGTCACTGTGACTGTCTCTAACTACTTCTAATTTGCTACAAAGGCAGAGTTTCAGGGTTGTCATGCAACACAGAGACACCTGTTGGGATAGCCACTGAAGGCTGTTGGATGACAGGGGATTTGTGAAAAGAAAGGCTAAAGCAGAGCGGGCTCTGAGCTATCAGAATAGTTACACACCATGTTTTGCTGTGAAATTTTATGGTGCAATTTAAAAAATAATGTTATGCTGTTCATTTTTAAACAAATCTCCCTAAGACTTGCATGCCATTTAAATCATATTGCTATTTTTGGATATTATTAAATGTACGTATTAGAATATTTTTGAGGCTATTAATATCTTGAAATCTAAAATATTAACGTCCCCTGTCTTCTGTGTTCTTTGTCCGCGTTTGGCTGGTGGAAATTCCAGTTTAAAGTTATCAGTTTAAAGTTTTACCAAAAATATTTTAGATGGATTTTTGGACAGCGACATCTCTATAGCCTATGGAACTCGCCAGTACATGTATTGATATGTATCGAAGTACATTAGAACATTAAGAGTTTATAACCAAGATCAAAGGGCCTGATAAAATAATAAACTGTCCCTCTTGAAATCAGAATCAGAAAAATTATGCTGGAATTTAGTTTGAAACCTCTGCTGGAATTTCCCCCAGGTCTTGGGTTCCTCCTACTGGTATATTTTAGAAATTCCAGGTCCGAGTCACACAAGTTAATTTAAGTAAACGTATGTCTTTTCTGGTCTTTGAAACCATTATTTTCATATTGCCACTGAAATAACGAAGTATGTAATTTTTAGCATTATTATTAATAAGTGTATTTTCAGCTATGAATTGTCAAAATGCAATTGCTATGCACTACTTTGTAACTGGTAAATTTGTTACTTCTGCATGTAGGTACAGTTAACAGCATCCAGATGCAAATCTTTAATCTAACTTCGTTAACCAAATCTGAGGACATCCTTTCCGCCACGTTACACTACTCCATTGGTGGCTTGCAGAATAGCTCCTCCAGATGTACAAGGCCCCACAGTTGCAGTCAGCTCAATGTCATCCCCAACATTCAGCTGGGGATCTGGAGTTCTGCTTCTCTGGATAATGACACCAGGACTCTGGGCCATGTTCGTATCAGGATCCCCGCAGCCCACAGAGACATGACATCCTGGCAATGGAAAGACATAACATCCTTTATGAAGAAGGCAAAGCACCACAATGAGCTCCTCATTGGCATCGAAGTCCCATCAGATGGACACAAGCTGTGGAATGAGCTTCTTCTCGGCCCTCCCCCTTACATCCTGGTGTATGCTAATGACTCTGACATCTCCGGTCCAGAAAATGTGGTGTCCACCCTGCAAGGGGGGCATAAAGATTCCATGCGGCCAGGCCTTCATCGGTTGGGAGTACACCTGAGTACCAGCACGACGCCGCATCGGTCTAGACGCTCGGCTGACACCCTTCTCCCGCTCCAGAACAATGAGTTGCCAGGGAACGAGTACCCGTACGAGGCGCCGCGTTGGGATGAGACGGACCCGTACGACCCCATAGACAACAGGCCAGCGAAACGGCCCAAAAAGAAGCCCCGGAAGAACCACCGCCACAAGGTGCCGTTGCTGCAGTTTGATGATCAGACGATACAGCGGGCGCAGAAGAAGCAATGGAGCGAGCCTCGCAACTGTGCCCGCCGGTACCTGAAGGTGGACTTCGCTGACATAGGGTGGAATGAGTGGATTATCTCCCCAAAATCCTTTGATGCTTACTACTGCTCAGGATCTTGCCAGTTTCCGATGCCAAAGGTAAGTTCATGCCTGGTTTATGCTTAAAAAGGAATATAATAAGAAAATGAATGGAAACGAGTCCTGGATTAGCAAAGTACTGTTTCCCCTCAGTGTATTGGGAGATCATATATAACCTGAGTCCTTGCTGTACTGATTTCATTTATAGACTCTTGAAAACAGAAAGATACATATGAATGTCATCTCTATCATATGTCTAGATATTTCAAGGGAAATGATTCAAGTTTAGAATCTTTAAGTGCACTTAAATTCTGTTTAACTAGGTCAATGGTCAAATTTGGTTTGTTTACCTGGTGTCTGATCTGGACAGCTCTCTCGATGAATTTGTTAGGTAGGACTCACAGTGTAAACTAACTGTTTGTGTTTATGTATTGTGAATTTTGCAAGCTGTTTTGAGGGGGAAAGCATGCACAAAATAGAAAGCAATATTATATAGACCCTTTTAAAAATTGCAAGGAAACATCACTTAATGTGGATTTCTTATGCTATTTAGGACACTGTTGGTTTTGATTACTAAAGATAAATGTGAGATGCGCTCATGTGGTTAAAAAATGTATAATTGCAAAACAGAAGCTGTTATAAGTAATTAATGTCACACAGGATATAGTTTTAATTTAATAAATGAGAGTATCGCTAGGAAGACAGACATTCCTCTAAGCATTCTGTGCCAGGACCTTGTCTAATGTATTTATGTGAGTCTCCAGTGAGAGAATCATTGTTGCTACATGGTTATTCTGGAGAGTGTAACAGTAACAGTTACATTGCTGAGCTGCTAGTCTAATACTATTAATAGCTGTGAAAAAAATATTTAGAATTTTTATCATTTTATATTGGCCATGTTTTTATAAAAACAATCATCCTCACATTATTTCTAAATATATGTTCCTGAATTTGAAGCTATTAGATAGCTATTGGGCATCTTATAGTCTTCTGTAAATTAGTGGTAATAATCTATGAAAGGCGTGTGTAATATTTCTAAAGTATCACATAAAAATGATGAATATTAATTGAATTATGTTTCTCTGTATTTATTGCCAGTCTCTGCACTTCAGCAATTAAAGCATTCCACACACATTCTCAAGCCAGCTGAGACACAGCAAATTTTTTATGTCCACCTAACAAAGAATCTTGGTGTAAAATAAGTAAATTTATGCAAAATTTGCTAGAGTACTTTGATGTACTTTGTACTGGATGTTGCAGTGTCTCCCAACCTTTTTTCTGCCGCGGCACACCGGTTGAAAAAACGCTGCATTACTGAATGCTGGTCTCTCCTGTGCATCAACAGTGGTAATAAACTGACAAGAGAAAAAAAATTAAGTTGATTGTGCAAGGTTTCAGTTTAACTCTGTGAGTTCTCAGTATTATACAGGTGCCATCACAATGTGTCTTAATGAACACTTTAACTACAAAGAAAAAAATTTAATGAATCCAAACTAGCTATTGGCTTGGACATTTGAGATATTTGATGACAGTGATTTGAAGAGTAGGGAAGTGTACGATAGTAGAAAGCTCAGTAGATATGGTGCTGGGTTTGTGAAGCTGGCCAGTTAAAATCTCAAAAGGGGCCTGGTCCTCTTATACCTTTGAGCTGCAAACTAGAGTTGAATTATTGGAGTAAACACATATTTGGCTGTTGAATCAGTTGTAACAAACACAAGTGCCTGCTTATCAACTGATTGATAGTCAAGTAAATAGAGCATAGGTTATTGTGGGTCATTGGACACAGTTATTGAGAGGCACAGTTGTCATTGTAGCAGGTTGATCACAGAGCTGTATGCTTAAAGAGCTATCTGACTTCTGCTATCTCTCTCTGTTCAGTCCTTGAAGCCTTCCAACCACGCTACCATCCAGAGCATTGTGCGGGCGGTGGGCGTGGTGCCCGGCATTCCCGAACCCTGCTGTGTGCCTGAAAGGATGTCACCCCTCAGCATCCTCTTCTTCGACCAGGACAAGAATGTAGTGCTCAAAGTTTATCCCAATATGACCGTGGACTCCTGCGTTTGCAGATGATGCCGAAATTGCATTTTGCACTGAAAGAGAAACTAAACCCTGTTATATAGCTAATTAAGAAATGGTTCCCACGTCATTTAACAAATTGCTGAAGACTTTATCTTTCTATTGTGGAAGCTTGAAAGAAACATAACCTAAAATAATATATTTTTGTAAGAAATGCAATCTTTGTTCTGCCCCTACCAAAGGAGGTTTTGCTTTGATATGCCTCAGAAATAAAAAATTAAGTTTTTAACTTTATGACATAACACTGTCCATCTTTGTAACACAGGAGGATGAACAGCCATTGGATAATTTCCCTTTTCAACCAAGAGGTCAAAGACTGAATAACTTGCAGCAATGGACATTATTTGATGTATATGCATTCAGGGTCGCAGTACATGCAACAGAATGCTATGTCCTCGTATAACAGCTCAGTAAAAAATTATATGCTTTATACCAAGTACTTACAATTGGTTGAACTGTGGAGCTTATACTATATATTTTTTTGTTGTAATTATTCTCCATAATTGTCCTGAATGAAAACAGTCTGCCCTGCTTTTTTTTCCCAACCCCAGTACTACACTTTTTGACCTCATGTATTCTCTGTGGTCACCAAACATCAGTGCATTTTTAAAATATAATTTAAATGTTTAAGATATATATTAAAATTGATTATGCTTAAAAATTCATATGATCACTGTATCGAGATACCTATTGTATATGGATTTCAAAGCCAAAATATTTAAAGTGCCTTTTGGAAAATCACTAATGGTTCTTATTACTGTTTGATAAAAGATTATTGCTATATGTAGATAACATTCTCAAATATACAGATATTAGCCAATCACATATTAGCAATTATTAAATGAAGTAACACAGTACCATGCTTTTACACAACTATATATACACAATTATATCTATGAATGCTTTGAAGCTCATATTCAAACAGTGGCCAGACTCACTTTCATGTATTAATAAGGTAATTCTTTTGTGCTTACAAAAGGTGTACAGGCACCAGTATTTTCCATGTTGTCCAATTTCCTGTCTCTATATATTAAAATCCAGATGCAAGTGGATTTAAAGACAAAAGGAGATTATTGGATTCATTAGCCAGAATGAATACCTCTTTGTCTAACCGTTAGCCTGAAATAAACTTTGATGCTGCTTTATACAGTAAAATTCTCAGCTTTCAAATTGAAGGCAGAGGTGTATCTTCTTTCAGTTTAGATACTAAGAATTTTCTCACTAAAGGTAACTTTAAATTAATATTTGTGGCTGTACTATGGCTTAACTCATGTAAAAAGGGAATTTTATAATCTTTTTCTTCATCTAGGGAGCAATGCTATAAAACAATGAGATAAGATTTCAACATAGATTCTTATTGTATGAAATATTAATCAGTACTATTTTATACATATATAGTTTTTTTTAATAAATAATGAATAGATATTTTAACAATGCATTTTGATAAGCATCCTGATGCAGATGGCTGGGCTGTAGAAATAGTTTTGTTCGTTGTCTCATTATTTGCAATAAATGTTTTAGATCCATTTTATTTTTATTCACATTGACTCTTTTGAAAACAACCCTTGAGTAGAAGCTGGACTTGGGCTTGCTTTGTGAATCAATAACCTGAACTTCACAGCTACGTCTCAAACTGCTGTCTGTGTTTGAATGACCACTTCTTAGAAGCATTCAAACCCGTTGATAACTGCCTGTGGGGCAGGCACACATGCTGTCGACAGGTATAATTCTGTTCACGCAGCTGCAAAATGACGTCATGTGTGCTTTGGCACGGTTGCTCTAGTTACCTGATCAATCTTACACGTAAACATACCAACTGCCTGTAGTGCTTTTTTCTGTAAGTGGAAAGTAATTATATTGTAGCTCCTACTACATTTACAAACATATGGTCTGTATAAATATCAACATGTATAGTAAATGTTGTACCTAAATATTATGATGCCTAGAAATGCTTATATCTGTCTAAATTCAGTTATTTTTCCTTTTTTTTTACAAAACCAAGCTCTCAGCTCTTTAGTAGTTTTAATATGCAAAGAGAACTTCATTACACAAATCTTGCCTTGTTAAAATTTTGGCAATGACTGTTTACTATGAGCAATATTTAGGTGGAAAAATGAGGTAGTTTAGTGCATGTCACTGGTGTTAAAAGATATAATGGGCCGCTTATGTAATGATAAAAGCAATTCTTATTGCTTAAACCATTTAAAATGAAGCATGGGATCATTCTAAATGCAAACCCATTTTCAGAATGTTGCTATTTTCATAGAAAGCTGCCAGTAGAGAATTTACCTGCGCATTTAATACAAAGTTTAACTTTTGCGAGTGTTCTTTTGTGGGGATGTATCTGAACGATGAAGTCTCATATGAGCAATCAGAGCTTCATCTCAGAAAAATGTATTGGTTTAAATGTACAGTGATTCACTTTTCTTAGGTTTCCAAGAAAACTATTAGTACTTTCAGTGCATTAAATAAATTTAGATTGTAACTGCAGTGTAATGTATTGTACGGGTGCTATACCCATATGAGACATTTTTAGTATCTGTGTGTCAATGGTAAAATTCTTATATAATTAATGTTTTGTTTTGCAGTTTTTTTCTTCCAAGCATACAAATGAACTTCACTTTTATTTCATATGGCAATCACTGCAGTATGTCAGAGATTGCTATGATCGGAGCTCCCCATACCACTCTGTAAAGTCTGTAAATATATAGCAGTAAGAGAAAATGGTATTCTTGCACAATAAGCTTGATGATATTATATTTGTATATGGAATTTAATTTTTAATGATGTTTTATTTATATTCTGTGTATTGTTTTATTTTTTTTCTCTCCTGAGTGGCTGTTTTAAAGACGTGGTTGCTGATTGGCAGGGAGTGTGGAAGAAAGGGTGGGGACGATGCGAAGAGGGAAACATCACATGACCTGTCAAGCTGTGAATGGCACTCATTACTACTGATGTATACATTCGCCTCTATGTGAGGACTCCCCTGCTATGAGAACAAACCTTTCTTATGAACCATTCAAGCAAACAATAAAGCTATGTATGCCACCTTTTACCAAATAAAATGTTGTGGGATTTTGTTTAGCCCTAAATGCGTTGGCAGCTAATGAGGGATTTTAGTAGCTTTAGATGTATTTGCATATATGCTTTGTCAGCATCATTTATAGGCCTAAGCCATTTAAAAAGTTCTTAAGAAGGAAACACCTCCAACGGTCTAAATCATCCATCCATTCACTCATCAGTACCTTTCCCATAACTACTTAAGCAATGTAAATATACTAAATATGACCAAATTAAAGTCAATTTAAGACAGTAATGTCATAACTGGTCAATGTGTGACATCAATATATGTGAAAAGCAAAAACAAATCAGGAACAGGTATCAGAGACAAATGAAGTATGTCACTAGGTACGCAACAAATTGAGACCTTTGTGTTAACACAGAGATTTACATTATTAAATATCTGTCATTGGGTCTATCTCCTGCCTTTAATATTTCATGAAATAATCTCATTATGCCTGCAACCATAACCAGGATAATAATTGGAAGATGGATGGATGGATGGATGGACGGATCTAGTTTTATTGTTTTGTTTCACCGCTAGAAATATAATTTGATGCACAGAATTTGCAGTTAAGGACCTTGAATTGTATTTTATATGCACTGCACATAATCCCTCTTCTGAAAGCAAAGAATACAATGTAAAACTTTGCCTGACTTTATAAGGAATTATCTTTCAAATAATTTTCCAAGTATTTCATTATCATCCACTCTCCCTAATATTTCAAACAAATCTGAGTCCCAGGAACATATTTTTCAGGTCAGCCCTCTGCGCAGAATTCCTTTCTACGTTCTGTTTAATGATTGAACTCGAAGGTATCCGGACTATTCTGTTGAAACATCTGGGCTATGATTGGGTTACAAATTCCATCTCTCACCCAGGGAGGTATTTATTTGATGACAGAAATCTCCAAACAGAAATCAGCATTTATGAAGTTTGTTTAAAGTACGATCCTGAATTGAAAAGGAGCGAGTATGAGGTCATTCCTGAACTGTTTCCCTAGGTTGATGTGTAGGGGGCAGAAATGTGTTGGTCCCTGCAAATTGATTGCCTTGTAGCGTTTTCTGAAGGGTAAGGCTTGAAGGTGTGGGAGGTCTGGAAAATGGTTGTAATGTCAATTATTTTCTATATGATCCAGTTATGATTTATTTAACATTTCCTGTCCCCTTAAAATGAAGTAAATAAATAAAAGGGAAATTACTAATGCATATTATTTCATTTGAAAATGCACATATGGGCCAAATAAAATCAAAAGATAATGCATTATTTCTTATTAATATAAAATCTCACACTTTGGTTGAAGTGTTTATAAACTTTAACCATTCATGCATACAGCATAACTTGTTGAACTCTAATAGGCTAACGAAGCAAAGTTTATGAGAAGAAAGGTCAATAAAGAAATAAAATAAAGAAATATGAGCCGTTATACCCTGTGGGTCCCACAAAAAAAAAGGCACACAGCTGGACAGGATGAGCATATGTAGACAGGTTTATTGCTTGGGTTGAGAACAAATAATGGTTCTCAAACAGTAGATTTATCAGGTTTGCATAGGTGCAGCAGGACAAAGGTGAATAGATGTCAGTTCAGGTCTCTATAGTCAGTGGATGTTTTCATTTCAAGCCAGAGCCATAATGGAACAGATATAATAGTTGTGTGCTTACCAAGGAATTCATTCTGTGTCACACAATGTTCTGGCATTGCATTGCAGTGATGGATCAGGTACTAAGGTCAGGTTGCCACGCGGCGGGGGGTTAGCGGAACACACCACTCTGACATCGAAGTAGTTACCACGTTCCTGAAAGACGTGTTTACACCTCAAGAAAAATACATGTTTAAGACCGAGCTCCTTCCGTGGTTGCATCATCTTTTATTTTTTCCAACGCGTACAGGCAAGGATCTGAAAGGGGAAATCGTTCCACACTGGAAGGTAACCAAGTTCCAAAATATTGTTTTTATTTAATCATTTTAAAATGGCTATTAATTCAGTAAAGGGAATACATCATGTGAAGGCAGCGCTGTTCTGCAGTGGTGTACGTCTTTGAAAGTCCAATTGTCCTAGATCTTCTACTGGGTTCTGCACATCAGGTGCTTGCTGACAGTTACATAAAAAGGAAAAAATATAGCTTTGTTTTTGTTTAACAGCAACGGGCAAGTCTTTTAATCTTGCTTTCCAATGACAGTTTCATATTGGATGCAACCCCTTAAATGTGTTTCCTTAGTGATGAGGTCACATACAAGCAAACAAGTTAGAGAAGGATAACTCAGTGGGTAACACTGTTGCCTCATACCTCCAGGACTGGGGGGGGGGGGTTCAAATCCTAACCCTGCTGTGTGTGTGGAGTTCACATTTCCTCCCTGTGTCATGCTGGTTTCCGCCTGTAGCCCTATTCGGGGGGAACCCCAGCCTTGTGCTGCGTGGGACATACTTCAGGCCTCCTGTGACCCTGACCATGACAAGTGCTTGGAAGATGGATGGAGAAATAAAACTTGTTTGTATGAAATGCTGTGTGAGGTTCCTGAGGAGCTAACATAAAATTGGCCTATCAGAATATACAGAGAGCAACATATAAAATAATGACACAAGGGCCCATTCTATACTTCCAGTGCATTTATCCAGTCAATTATTACATTATCCAGTCCAGATTAAGACAATAATGAGTTCACCATGAAGCAGACACAGAACCATTTATATATTAAGAGCTGTTTAATGTCAAAAATTATTTAATGTCTACACACGTTTAATGTCATATTCTTAGACTGTAAGAAGAAACTAGATTTCCCACAGGAAACAGCAACACAGAGCCAACATGTAAGACATTACAAGGTACCATTTTACAATAATGCTCCCTTTTGCCACTTATAAGTGGTAGTAACTCATTAATAATAAAACATAACAATAACAATAATAATAATTATTATTGTCATTATTGTTATTGTTATTATTATTGTTGTTGTTGTTGTTGTTATGTTGTTGTTATTATTATTGTTGTTGTTGTTGATACTTCATTGAATTTTCTTTACACCTCCCCAGCTTGCTCTCTGTACATACTGATCTCATGCTAATTCATCATTAATGAATTGTGATGCATGTTTTATCTCAAGCAATTACTATATTTGTTATATCTGTTAATTCTGTAAACCTTTGTGAACTACTGAAAGAACTGGCAGAGACTGGGAATGGTTATAACATTTTTCACATTGTTGCCTGTATCTCGAAGCTCTTTTATGGGATCACATCTAAATTTTGATAGCTACCTGCATGTGTCTTCTATTAATTGGTACAGGTTTTATCTCTGTATCACAAACAGACAATGAATGGTTTAGCCTCAGAGTTGTTTATTATATTTTTTTTGTTCAACAAAATTTGTGGGTATGTATGCATATGTGTACAATGTATGTTAATCACAACTAAAATCAGATTATAATAAGATTATAATAAAACAAATAAGATGTGCAACTGTGCACCAGTTAACTGAATTCTTCTTCTTCTTCTTCTTCTTCTTCTTCTTCTTATTATTATTATTATTATTATTATTATTACGTTAACTGAATAATAGTGTGCATGTATCCGTGTGCGTGTGTGTGTGTGTGTGTGACATTGTCACCATCAGTATCACAATTGTGACAGGTGTATTGAACTCCTCCTGGTGTACAGGCTTGATGGGCCCATCTTGAATGGTCTATGCCAGGGGTTGGGGACCTGATCCATGGAGAGCCGATGTGGGTGCAGGTTTTTGGAATGATCTCTGAATCAGTCAATAATAAAGTAATGGTTCTCAACTCTAGTCCTGGGGACCCACTGTTATTGGCTAATTGAGAGGTCATCCCAGAAACCTGTACCCACACTGGCCCTCCATGGATCACGTCCCCCAGCCCTGATATATGCATTTCACCCAATTTTCCTTTGACTTTGAAATGTTCCATATACAGAATGCAGAAGTTTCCTGGACTTGAGAAGTGGCCTGATGGGCAGTTGGAGAAATATCATTACAACTATCCCAGACTGTGGTAGCCATGAACAAGTTTACCTTGCAGCTAAGAGCAACAATATTAGCACTTAAAACTTGTATAAAAGATACTTGCATAGGAGCATAATAAAAATGATTTAAGTTTAAATAATGTAAGTACAAAGCTTGCAGTGCTATCACAAACATAACTGAAGTAAAAAAAATTACATCCGTACCTCAAATTCCTTTTTCCTTACAAATCTGAGTGTCTTTGTTACACGGTGCTCTTTCTTCACATGTAAAATAAAGTCTAAGCTGAGCATGTGCAGAGTGAGTTATGTGATTTGTATCTCGTTCCGTATTTGAGAAATAGATTTGGTGACAACTAACCTATGTTACAATCATCCCTGGTCTCCCCTACTGAAGGAACAAGTCACGAATAACACAAGTTAAATACTGATCTCATGTTTGTTCATCATTAATGGATTGTATCGTTTAAGATGATCTTTCATAAGTAGCGACTATATTTGTTCATGTTGTGTACTTCAGTAGTAACTGACTTAATACTAAGTATTTGTGCCCCGTCAAGTAAAGTGTTACCGAATATTCTACTAACTGAGAAATTGTAATTGCAAAATATATAAATTTAAGCTAATATACTGTTTAAGAATCACGGAAGTGTGATGGTGCAGTGGCTAGCACTGTCGCCTCACACCTTGGGGCCCAGGATTCGTGTCTCCCTCTGTGTGGAGCGTATATGATGTCCACGTGTCATCAGGGGGTTTACTCCGGGTACTCCGGTGTCCCCCCACAGTCCAAAAAGATGCTGAAGTTAATTGGAGTTGCCAAATTCCCCGTAGGTATGCATGCGTTTGTGAATTGTGTTTGAGCGTGCCCTGCGATGGGTTAGCGCCCCATCCTGGGTTATTCCCTGCCTTGTGCCTGTAGCCTCCAGGATAGGCTCTAGATCCCCCGTGACCAGGTATAGGATAAGTGGTTATAGAAAATGGATGGGTGGATACAGTGCTCACAGGAAGTCTTGGGATGTAATACCAATTTTATTTCTAAACCATATTTAAGCAACCGAAGTTTTCCAAAGTGCTGTTAACAGTTAACTGCTAATAAAATAAATAGTGTCAACAATCAGAACTAAAAGGCAATCTATAAAAAAGGTTTTTAATTATAAAAAATATTGTGAAGTTATTAT
>JAAGVU020000113.1:12386456-12423158 GCA_011763525.2 Mormyrus iriodes | reverse complement strand
GAACCGCACTTAGTCTGGCCGCTCACCTAGGACCAATTTGCCTTGGGAGACCCTACCAGGGGCAATTGCCCCGGACAGCATAGCTCCTAGGATCATGGTGGCACACAAACCCCTCCACCACGCTAAGGTGGCGATTCATGTAACAATACATAGCTGGTGTATTTTATTGATAATTATATGACAATATTATTATTTTAAAAGGTCCTGCCGTGCAACTAGAACCTCTGAATGACATTTCATTTGAGGAAATTTCTAAAACCAACAGAAAAGTAAATAACCAATTTAAGTAATAAACAGCCAAATAGTAAAATTGTTTTAACTACAGACGATTCTTTAAAACTGCATACCTAATGTGTATTTCTGTTTTAAATAACAGTTAATGTGTACTTCCTCTCATTGTATTTTGGTGAGTTTCATTTTTGAATAGATTAATTTTATTTTCAGTTTGAAATGCATTGAACTTTGCATTATTCATATTAATTGACAAGGGAAAGGACACTTAAACAGATTCTAAAGCATTTTATTAATGATCTTTGTTTTTTTTATGTACTTATTTCCCATTATAAAGAAATCACTGAAATGGGATAATGTAAATGTATAAATTATTTACACAGGACACCAACACGTCATTGGATTTGTATTTGAGAAAGGACACGAGCCAGTGCATATCACTCCAAGTACCCTGAAAATTGTCACTTACAGTCATCTTAAAAACATGTTAAATAAGATCTTTGTGACGTATAACTACAACAAGTGAAGCCTGATTACAATTGCCTAATAAAAATTAAATAGAAGCAATACACAAAAAGCTGTAAATATCTAGTTCACACTAGTAGTTGCACACAACCAGTGGGGAAATGCACGTAAATATTAAACAAGCAAAAAAGCAATGAAATTAATAAAAATAAGAGAGTCCCAGCACATTAACAGGAATCAGTCAGGGTGAAGAGACGGGAAAATACTGACTCTTCTACTCTCAAAATTTATGCATACAAAATGCTACTCTGCTAATTCACTGTAAACTCTCATTGCCACCTGACCATCATACAGTAGGATTGCGTGGCCACTCACGCTATTTCGATAATCTGTGAGGGGAAAGAGGGGGCAGGTAGGCTGGGGGGAAGAGGAAAGCCTCTTCTTCGAAGGCGGATAACTGTGCTCCAATGAGATTTTCTCTGTACAGGCAAGAGCCTGAATAACACCGAACATTAGGTACATGGATCTCTGGCAAAAATGCATCCAGTCCCTGGATTTCGTGATAAATTCCCAATAAATACTGGTAAAATGAGGTCAATTAGCGTTGGGAAAGTGGGAGCATAATTCTAGCTATAAGGAGTTTACATGCTTTCACAGAAAATAACAGTAAATTGTTAAATGTACTCAGTGCATTTAACGTACGTCCAAAACCTCACCCAAAAAGAAGGTGATCAACCACACTGGGCTGGATAACACTGTACTAATTTTTACAAATAGAAAAAAGTATATTATAACAAAACTATAACTGTTAGCTTAATTAATATTTCAGGTCTGTTAACAATACACAGTACTGTTTACACAGTACACACAATGCTGTAATCTAGAGTGAGCCAACCAGCAGCAAACTCGAACTTCTACAAAGATACATTTCAAAAACTTGAAGCCTGTAGCTGTCAGCCATGCATGGAAGAGCATCTCCTTACATGTCATTCAACGGGCATTTCTTAATCATTTTATTCATAAATATTTCAAATGATGAAAAAATGTTCTGAGATCTTCAGTTTGAGCAGCAGAAAAATCCCGATAGTCTTTGATATTACTGTCGACCACTTCGGTCCTCTTTGACATAGTCAAAGGAGTGCCAGGTTCTTCAGTTTACGATGCTTCACACTGTTCTGGTGTAACAGGACATTTCACATGCTTTGTTCCAGTAATTATACTCTACTTAGTAGAGCAGACCTGCAAAAAGGAACAAACTGTTAGAGGAAACGCAAATTCATACATACAAAAATATACATACACATATGCATGTGTGTATATATGTGTATATATACACATGCAATTTGGAAAAATAATACGGAAATAATATTCAGCAAGTATCTATTTTTTGTGAGCTAATCATAAGACCTATTCAGCAATATAAAGATTGTTCAATATAATTTAAAAATATTTTTATAGCATGAACAGGTGACTAGCATGCAAATAATATATTGACTTATGGATTAATTTTACAGTGTTGATATAACAGATGTAGGTCAACGAGCAAATCATTGATTATTAATCATTAAGCTACTTTAAAAATAGCAGCTATTTTGGTTTCCTGAATAAATATGGAGAGTTGTGTTCCAAATGAGATGAATTGATGAATGGGTTTGATCCTGATACACACCTAAGAGACTTCCAGCTGTCCTTCTCAATGTTGTTCTCTGGACCTTCGCTCTCATAGGAGGCCAGATACAGGGCTGCGGAAAAGGGGGGAGCATAAGTGTCACTCTGGCATCCATCCATCCATCCATCCATCTACTACAATGTGTTAGCTCCTTCCAGATTATATCAATTTGACATGGTGGATGTTCTAGTGCAGGATAACACTGATGTTTTACAGGGACTTTGTCTAGTACAAAAAAAAAATCATTGGCAAGAGTATTAAAAAAAAATTCAAGATCGTAATTAAAAAATGTATGTAGTTGTAGTACATTTGGAAAGCATTACTATAACTGAGTAAATGACAGTGTATATTACAAAGATAAATAGCATGTGCAATTAATAAGTAAAAAAGTTCTTATTAATATATGAGTAGCCCAGCTTTCAAGTGGGGAAAAAGTCACTTGGATTAGGAGTCAGTTAATTGTTTTGATACAATTTTGCTGCTCTTTTGCATTATGATGTGCAAACTCAAAGCTGTGAAGCAGTCGAGTGTCAGAAAAGGAAGCCAGGGTAAAGATGGCTGAAGTTCATAGCTAAGGGTCAAATGATGGACTCAAACCTGGGGATCCTACATTATTGGGGCAACTTCAACCATTTTCCCTTGACCAGTGTGAAGGTACATACCATCCTCACTGAAGACCGGCGCAGTGAGCAGGTACTGGAGGATCTTGCGATCCCTCTCGAAAGGACACTCGACCTGCTTCCACGTCATAAACTCGCTGACCTGTTTGGCTAATTCCCAGAATTTCTGAAATGACAGCAGATAGATACAGAGACACTGATGAGATCTGCAATCTGAATGCCACACTTTACTGCAGTGTATAGTCATAGCCTGCAAGTTAAAATAGAATGCCGATGATTTAAAAAAAAAAATATTTGTGTCCTTGAATGACATTATCATTTCAAAGCAATGTACATTCTCCAACAAAATGTTTCGTTCTGATGGAACAATCATGCTTATTCTAAATTTTTCATCTCTGATAATTTTAAGTGTGTTGTTCACAATGGACATATTACAAATGTATTTTTTTATAGTAATTACCTCAAAGTTAACATGCCCATTGGGCAGCAGATTGGAACATCCTTCATTTAGGAAGTAGATATCCTTAATTAGCAGGCTGAAGAATGGAATCACAATCTACAAAGTAAACAGAGGCAGGCATTTTCTTTATAAATTGCATTTAAGAGCAACATATACAAGCTTGAAATCATTATAGCAACAGGGACACAGGAGGATCTAATGGGTAACTCACAGACAAAGGTGTATTGTAAGCTCAATTTTTTTTACTGAGACGAGTAATAAAGCAGAAGTAGCCATTGGCTTGCAATAATGACCTTTAATGTAGAGAATGACAATTTTGATCAGGAAAAACTACGTGTATGGATCCATCATTTGTTGCATATAAATGTGCTTGGACCGGGTGGTGTGTGCAGATTGGCCGCTGAAGCTTGACCATGTGACAGAAGATGTGGATCTGTAGCCCTAACATGACATTCTTTGAACATACACAGTGGATAAAAGGGGACAATTTTAGTTACAAAACCTATTAACAGCTCAATAAGGTTTTATTCTTACTGCACAAGAACCTTCACCCCCATACATGTATATAATGAAAAAATAGCTCTTTCAGATGCGTCTTTGTATGACATAAAACTTGTACCTGGAGGTCATCCCTAATTGGGCAAATATGGTCTTCTAATGCATTTTGATATACAGGTTTTTAGATTTAGAATCAAAAGCTACAAGGAGGGCATTCTCTTCCTCTGCTACTTAAGCTGGCTAAGGGGTATTAGGGAAAAAGGACAGCAAATAACTTAGGCAGTATACAAGGGGGGGTCGAATCTTTGTTTTAGTAGAGGAACTAACCTTAAGGACAAAGGCAGCAAAACAGTTTAATCAAATAAACTGCAATGCCATTTTTTAAGCCTTACAATACTCACATGAAGTCGATTATAATAGACAATGCATTTATTGTGCTGAGAAACAGATGCCTGTACAATCTGACCAGAATCAGAAACAGAACATTTCAGCTAGCCTAGGGATACTATCTCATGACTAGAATGCAATTCAGAATTCAATGGTGGTGATTTTCTTAAATAATGCTGATATTTTAATGACCTGTATTGCACAACACTGCTAATGTCAGGCCAATCTCCATGGGAGAAGAACAGAGCTAAAACAGGAAATTGCTTTTTATACATCAGCCCCCCTTGTTGACCCATGTATGTCCTAACCTCTGTCCCCTTGGTTTAAAAAACAGTTATGTAACAAAAATGTTTAGTTTGGAGCCTTTGGCATATTGTGGCTTTAATCTTGATCTTACACATTTCAGCGTCATAAAAAAAATCTCTAAATATTTTTTTCTTGGAAGTGGCCATGGTACACAGAACACTGACCTCAAAGAAGTGCCTGAAATTGCTGGTCTAATCTGTCTTTAGCGTTTAAAATGTGAGAGAATGTGTCTTTTTCCACACAATTTCAAATAATGAATGGCAAAATGGAGATACACAATCCCAAAAAGGCAAATAAACCAAATATTTCCAGCTTGTTTTTGAAAATCATGTTCACCATCACAGACACAAAATGTTGCACAACAAGCTTGTCGGTCTACACAAGGAGGCTTGTGAGACACGTCAGGAAACATGAGGTAAAAAAACAAAAAAAAGAAACAAAGAATAGTCCAGTTAGACTTTAAACTTTCTACTGGGTTTACCTTTTCTCTGCTGGTATGTGCCGTTATGGACCTCTGAGTAGCACCACGCAAAGCCGTTCGGTAGTTGTAGAAATTGCTGGATGGGTCCATTTGGTGCTGCATAACAAAAATGGAACACCAAGCTCGTCAGGTTTTTGATTGTCTGTCGTGATATACTGCACCCAAAAACCTTCCTAGGCTTAAATTACCCGGCAAATTACACAACCTAACTTCCGATTTAATGGGATTATCTCCAAATTACAATCACTCAAGTAGCATGTGCTACTACTGGTAGCTGGAAGAAAGCAAACATGTGAACTGTCTTTGGGTCCGCGGGTTAGGAAACGCTGCTGTAAACAGCTAACTCCCAGTCTTAGAGAAGGGAATCAGCTCCCATCCCTTACACCATCTGTACAGGCACACAGAGGGGATTTAATGGGTTTCAGAATTCATTAGCATAGGAAGTACATCATCTCCCTCAACCAGCTCCTCCTCTCCAGACCCCACTGCCAAGCCACAGTCCAGCAGCCCGGCTCCACACGCGGGAAATTTACATTTCAAAACACTGCCTGTCTTGTGAGGAGCATAACTCTCCAGACAGCAGAGCAGTGTGGGCTACAAAGGGAACTGAAAACAGTGCCCTGATACCACAATTTGCTGATTTCTACCTCTTTGAAGAAACTACAAATAGTATCTTCCCAAGATCACTAGGACGAATCCTTCTATGATGCGCTGCAGTATACATCTCATAAAAGCATCTACCAAGAAGTTCCTTTTCTGCCTTGCCTTAAAAGTACAAACCTTCATCAAAGAGATTTACCAATATATCAAAGAGATGGTTAGGATATACATGAACAACCGTTGTAACTATCAGTAGGATTAGGATAAAGTAAATTCATAAAAGGGGAGGAATAAAAGTGAAATCATGGAATGCATACTGCTTATAGGAAGTCTTTAAAAAAACACACACACACAAACATATACATATATAGTCATATAATACATCATCCATTACAGTATAAGGCCTGCTGTATACGGCTACAGTCCTCACCTCTAGGATATCAAATTTGGCCGTTTTCACTTTGGCCCAGGTTTTCTTCAGTCGGGAAACCGGGCTCATGTTCATCCCGGCTGAAGAGAGAGGAGATAAGAGTCATGTCAGCACGTGGAGGACAACAGCTTCCCCTTCCCCTAATCCCAGCCAGCTGCAACCCCTCAACTGCCCTTTGTCTGGCATCTCCTAAGTTCCCTCCAGAGATAGGGAAGTATCCCAGGCTGAGACAATGGAACCAGGGCCCGAGTCACATCTTCCCAAAGCTGCGTTTAACATATGGTAATATGATGCAGAAGAAAAGGCAGCACAAAGCCAGCCCAATTATCAAAGATGTGACCTCCCAGTCCCTGTGGACTCAGGGAAATGGCTTCAGGGTGCCAGCAGCTCTCCAACACCTGCACGGCTCATTAAGGCAGGCTTGCTGAAGAATGCCCACACCCAACAGATTCCGATAAGACTTTATTACTGTCTATAAAAGAGATCAGATTTTATACTCATAAGTCGTGCTTCTGTCTACTGTAAGATACAGCTTTAGGTCAGCTTCAGAATTGGCACGGGACAAAAAGGACATAGATCCAATGAATGCTTATTGAGTCTTCTTTTATGCAAAAACTATACAACAGATGATGTGATTCTCAACACTCTCTTAGTTAAAAAAATATAAATTTTATCAATGCATGCCTAGAAGAATAACTCATCAGAAAAGGATTTTTCAGCACTAACAGGTGTTAGGCACACCAGAAATTAACATCCACTGAAACAGGACGACGAGTCGTTCATTAACTGTGTGTGAAAGCCTGGACAGGGACATCAGCCATAAGCCTATTCACAGCATACAATGGCTAAGCAGTGTGCTATAAAACAAACTCAGACAACACTAGGCATTCTCATGACTCGTTCATTCTTTTTGGGGATACTAATGTCTCCTCTGTCTCTCAGGAGAGGACCCTCTGTACAGCCTTGCCTGTGGTTATATCCCCAAGGAGGGGTCAGAATAGGGACAGCTGCCCGCCTCTTCTGGCTTCTCGTACAGGCCTGACTGGCCCTTTCCCTGACCATCTGCCTGCAGGAAGGTCCACCCGGCACATTCCGCCCACCCCCCCCCCCGCGCTCTTTGCTGGTCAGCCAGCTGCCTCTCCCGCCATCTCCACACAGCCCCCTCCGCCACCCCCATAAAGGTCTACCATCAACAACATACTGGGCTAGAGCCCAATATCAGAGCTGAAATTGTGAGCTAGGAAACATTTGCTACAAGTATCCCTGTTCCCTTAAATTCCATGATCACTTCATTATGTTTGTTTTGTTCTTGTTACATTTAACTTAAGAGCTAGATTCGAAAGGGATCAGTAGTGCAGAGCCCTTGAAACTATTCAGATTACTGCAGTCTTTATTCCTTAAGAGCTCTAAGTAGAGATCAGAATGCCTATCATATTATTATTTTGAGAAAATATTTGGATGAGTGGGTAGAGCTAGTTACACAACCTCCGTAATTTGCTGAAGCCCGTAAATCGCATTGCAGTTGGAGCAGCAGTAATGACAAAAACAGAACCCCAACATCGCAAACCTGAGACAAACAACACAGTCTCTCAAATTTCACAAGAACAACACCCCCCCACCACCCCTCAGGCACAGCCACCGTGACACATTACAAACTTCAACACGCTGCTTTACTCACAAATGATGGCCATTAGGGAGTTGAAGTTGCCAATGTTAAAGCACTCTCGGGCGACGTCGATGAAGAACTCAATGACTCTTGCTCTCTGCTTCTTCTTTACGGGCTGGATGGAGGGAGTATCATGAAACGTCAGATATATTAAAGGCTGATGACAAGAAAGAGACTGTAAGATAAGACAGCGAGAAAGACGGAAGGCTTACCAAGCATATTTCTGTGGCCACCAGGTAACTGAGCCTGTTAAACCACTCCACATACACTTCTAGGTTGTTTGCCTTCTTGCGTTCGCTGAAACGGGTCTGCAAAAACAAAGGCACCAACACGTTTAACAAAACAATTACTTTTAAAAGCTTTTAGAGCAATTCCAGCATTATGGATGAGACATTTGGACTCATTTCGGCAAACAAAATGCCAGAGTGCATGGCCAAGCTTAGTATCACTGAGTCAGTTGTAATAAACTTCTCATATAACCTCTTGGGTTGAATACAGACATATCCTCAAAATTCATATTAAATTTACATGCTAGAAATGCCAAAGGTAGACAGTTCAGGTTAGCAAAGTACAAATCCAGACCAAGATTTTCTTTCAACCAACCAGTTCAGCACTCTGTGATTGTGACTCTTTATGCAGGTTGGTTGAAATGAAATCTTGGTCTGGATTTTTACTTTCTGAACCTGAACTTTGCACCACTGAGAAATGCATAGCATTTTATCACTGTTAACGATGTGACATAAAATGGACCTTTGTATGGAATTGCCTTGTAACATTTAATGTAATGCAAGACTTAATATAAGTTCAGAGAAGTTTTCCTCCTCCTCCCTTCTGTGTCTATATTCAGGCCGTATTCCCCACAATACCAGTCAACAACACTCCACTCCGGAAACACTGATGGTTTCCCTGCTCAGGGCAGCAGAAATGGCTCTCCCAGAATATTCATATTCAACCCGAGACCAAAGGTTCAGCCTGCTGAAAAATGCGACTTTTTTTTTCAGCCAAGCTTCTTCCCGCCACTGTGTGGTTCCCGCCACACAACAAAAGGCTGTACTTCACAGGCATGCTGACGGGCCCAGCAGCATGCAATAACACCCAGAGCTTCGCCCTTCAAAGACAGGGGGGTCTGAACCAGCCATTAACTAAGACTGCAGACAGCGAAAAGTGACGCATGTCAAAAGACAAAAGTGGACTATCTGGTGGCCTGGCAGACCAAGCCATCAGTATTTAGGAGGAATGCATGGCTCGGTGCTTGGGTGGGGGGCTAAATGGCGACAAAGCTATCATAAAAAAACGTAATTTTCAATTTTAAGTTCTTTGTATGATTTAATTAAAGACAGTCACTAAAAACTGCACTCATTACCAAATTCATTAAATTCTCTAAAAACTTTTAGGGTGCAACTTATCCAAAAGTGGCGGAGATCCACCCTTACTTTATTCCGCATATGCAAAAAAGGTTCCTTTTTAAAACACATGCATGTATTACCTTATTATTATCCAAGGGGTCCTTCTGAACAAAGGCTTGTACAAATTCCTCGGGTCCAATGTAACTGAGTCTCTCCTAAACAGAGAAACAATAACATGTTTATGTCAATGAAACATATTGAGTTAATTTTTGCCCTCCAGTAAACTAACCACCTTGCAATGATGGATCACTAAACAAGTCTAAAGTGACTTTAGCATGAAATTGCACTTAAGCATCATTTAGCCTCCAGAATAAAACTCCACGTGCAGCCAAAGCGAAAGTGTGGGGGTCACTCACTAGCTCTATGTGTGTGAGCTGCTGGGCCAGACTGAAGGGGTCATTGCACACAGTCAGGACGTCCCGCTGGATGGACTGCGGCTTTGTTTTCAGCACGGTCAGCCTCTCTGCCGCCGTGGCGCTGATCTTCAACAGCAGCTCCTCGTACTGGCTGAGCGCAGCCAGCTTGCGGATGAGGCCCTGCATCATCTGCTGGACGGCCTTCCGGCAAACCTGTGTGGGGGGGAGATCAAAATATTTTACATGCATAGTGTTTCCAGCCCCCACAAAAAAAATAAATGGCAGTGCAGTTCCAGGGCGGGGCAACATTCACATTCCACAGCATGGCACCTCCTCAGCCGCAAAGGGGATGGAGGCACAGGGTCAAGCTAAAAACTTTGCAGTTCATGTGGACAGTTGTGAAATAACGTAAAGAAACTAATCTTTCTCTTAAGTGATAAATACAGCAGGCATGCTCTTTATGTGGGGGGGGTTCGTGTGATGCCAAAGAACCTGGGAATTTAATTGTCCCCCATTAATCAGAGGGGTAACAGTGAGGATACTGACAAAGCCAGACGAGTTTTGAAAGAATCTCAATGACAGGCTAACCCCCCCCCACATTGCATTAAAACATGCTTAATAGGGGGGGGGGGGGTAAAAGCTTTATTCAGGATGCATAATGAAATGTTACATCATACCCAAACAGCAGGTTATCATAGTCAGAATCTTAATCTTTTTTTTAAACCAACTGTGTGTTCTTAACATTATACTACTTGTCTTTCAAGGCATGGAGTAATGAGCCAACCGGAAATCAATGAAATCCAACTTTCAAAAGATAACCATCTGTTGATGTGTTGGGTCCAGTTGCCAACAGAGGGTGTAAATATAGAAACATATTCCTGGGGATTAGTTGTCGAAATTTCTGGACCACATGGTGCACAGTTAATACAAAATGCTAACGTGTGCCAATTCTGGTCTACTTGAACAGTTAACCCTGGAGCCAGACTGCATCAGGAGCTAGCAAGACAGCAGGGCTCGCTGCATGACCCCAAGCAGGCTGCCCACTGAACTCCCTGCTCAGTGTTTTCCTGGAACTGCACCATCTCATTCTGGTAGACCAGCTTGAAGCGCTTCGGTAGGCCAGCTCTGCGGAAGGGGTGCTGATAGATCACTCACGACTGTGCGTGTGAACCGTGGGGGCGGAGTCCCAGGAGCCACCCTTGTTTAGGTTCCCTAGTGCCTACTCCAGAAAGCCGGCCACCTCCATAATGAAAGCCTCTGCAAATTAAGGGCTGTGAAGCAAAGGGTGGTTTGGAAGTCACTGAAAACAGATGCTGGATGATCTATTACGGGCTTCAGCCATCCTGCCCAAAATTTGTGGTCCATCAACTCAAAGAGCTGTAGTGGTCAACCAGGATGCTGAATCCAAAAACCAGGCCCTTTCAGAAGTTGCAGTGGCCCATCTGGGAGCTAAATTTATAGTGCCACCCAAAATGCTAAACTGGTGCACTTGTGCAAATGCTCAGCGCCTTTAACAAAACATTAGTAGGAATTATGCTATAATTATTCAAAACTGTTCATAAAAAAATACTTTTGTGTAAGCAAATATACCTATCAATACAAGAGAGAACTTTCAACCAAATCCTGTTTACTATTACAGTGAAGAAGAGCTGACTACATTTGCCAAATGCCCTTATAATGTACCATAATAACTGATATGTGCTGTACTGCATCCTCCAAATACAAGGTTACAGATACAGAGGGACATCTGATAGACACCAGCAAGCTGAATCACAGTGCGCCTTCTCATCTGAAGCAATGTTGTGCCTTGGAGAGTACATGGAGTTCTCAGTGTATGGAAAACAACCAGTGCTAAACATAGACCAGCTGCCCTGTAAACACACAAATTTAACATCATTCTGGCTTCTGTCAAAATATGCAGCCAGAGTAAACAAGAGTATGATTTGCAAAATAGTTCAAATAGCAAAGCAAGGACATCACCACACGACAACCGGTACATTAAATACTTGCAGTTTGTATAACTAGATTTTTGTAAAACCAAATGAACGCTGATCATTAACAAGCTCCCTTTGCCAACTGCTGGAATACAACTCAGGTTGATCTCTGGCACTATTGCTCAGTCTATGCACTCATCCTATACAGATACCTTTTTCCTCAGAGTTAAGCCTATACAAAGTTCGGCACAGTTAATAAAACCACACGCACCAGCGGAGCACGCATGAGCCAAGGCGGCATGAGGTGGACCATCCAAAAGCTGCATAGAGGTGACAGAAGCTGCCAGAATCCTGGACAATGTGCCTTTTCTGTTTATGCAGTCAGGCTCAACAAACTGCTTCGAGGTTGGAGAAAAAAAAAAAGAGAGATCCACCATCTCCATTTTCTCCCATCCCCCAATTCCAACTACTGAGGCACATCTTACTTGCAACCCATGTGCATTTTATCATTTTAAATAAATATTGCTCTTTCGGCATTGTGGGAATTCAAGAGTGGCCAAGGCTTGTGACAAGTGTCTGCTGGGAGTCACAAGAACAACTCCAAAGGCAAATAGGAAACGTTATTGTCCTATCTTCTCAACATATTTCATATGTCAGGCTCATGATGGCCAAAAAAACATAACAAGATCCTCCAATTCCTTGTATACTTCCAGTCTCAAAGGTGCTCTAGCTGGCCTCATACACCTCGAACAAATAAAAAGCACACAGAGTTGTAATAATGTTGGAATGAGGGGAACAGATTCCTCAAAGGCATCAGGAGGCAGAGTTACGGAATTCAACTTCTACTCCATTTTTTCAGCTGCAAGGAGAGATTACTCCCTGCTCCAGCATGGTGTGGCAACTGACCTCATCTCCAAAGGCTAAACGGTGGGTTAGCTCCTTCAGCCCTCGCATCATGTGGTCGTCTCTGAAGTCATGGGGGAAAGTCTCTGTCCACTCGGTCAGCAGCTGAACGATCTTAGGCGCAATCTTGCGCACTCTAATCTGCGGCACAAAGAAGGAAAACCAGCAACATATAAATATTTGGTAATTACTGTCAAACTGTCATAAAAGTAAGAATGAGTATTGAAATAAGGGACTGTGACAGAGACTTGTACCACAGATTTACAGGTAAGTATAATAATATTTCCCAATCAATAAAATTTAAATAATACATATACTGCAACATACATTCAAAATTATAGTAAACACAGGCTCATGCTAAAGCTGGTGACTGGCGAGCTTCACATGCAGTTTCTGAGCACCTTGTCAGCATGGGGGTCGCTGAGTTTTTGGTGTTCCACACACACGTGGTACACCTTGGACATGAGCTCATAAGGATGCAGGAATAGCCGGGAGCTCAGCAGGAAGGTGAAGATGTACGTCCTCTGGAAGATGGTAAGAGTTTAAAAAAAAAAAACATTGAGGAAATGTTGTATCTTAAACGGTCATATGACCATCCATTTCAAAATCTCTCAAATGGAGAATAAGGAGTTGAAAGGGTACTCACATCAGGATAGTGGTCCACACTGGGCACTAAATGCCGAATGAGAGCCTCCAGAGAGCCCGATACGAGATTGTTGTCATGGTAATGCAGGCTCCCACAGCCCTCCTCCTTTGACTGGTAGATGTTGTTGTTATAACCAGCGTGGCCAAACATGCTGCCAAACGGTGGCGTCTGTGGCATATTTCCCTGTTTAAAAGAAATATATAATATATACAAAATCTCAACATTGCGTTTTAAAAAGGTATTTTAAACAGAACATGCTAAACTGGAAGTTAAGCGCAACACAACAAAAGAGTCTTATATTGCAATCTTAAAATGACTACTCAATAAATGTTATGTTTTTATTAAGTTTAATCCCACTACAGGCATTCATAGTTATGTAGTTTGTAACTTCTACTTACAATCCTGAATCACGGAATGCATGATATATCTACTGACTATGGATATCTGATTACTCCTAATTCCTAGGCTCCTAATTCACGTGGACAAGTATACAAAAGGGCCATTTATACACAAAACATAGCCTTTAGAGAGAGACATGCCTATGTGACAGAAACGAAGCATGATCCAAAAGCCCACCACTGTGAAAGATCTGGTTTGCCCCCTAGAACGTAAACAACTTACCTTGGAGATTGACTGCCTGTCGGCCCGACCATTAATCCCACCCAATTGCCACAAAGATGCACACCCACAAACCACAAGAAAGTTTGAGGGAAGACAGCCCTTTTAATGAGTTATATCAGAGGGTGCGAGCCACTGCGAAATCCAGTCACCTAAGCCCCCTTCCACTCCCACCCTTTCTTGTTGCTGAATTGAGAATTCCAGCTACAAAACAAAAATCCCTGGTTTGGCGTTAGCAGTCGCTATTGGGGGCCAACGTTGAGGCACAATGGAAATATTCAATGCCCCTGGATTGGGGCGAAACAGACCTCAAAACAATTGCCAGATCTACAGCCACCAAGAGCCCATCGAGGAAGCAATTTGGGCGATTACACAAGGGCCGTGATAAAAAAAAAAGGCGGGCGGGGGGTGCAAGGTCGCCAGAAGCCATACAACAGTACCATCAATCGCAACCCCTCCCAATTTCAGCACAGCCATGGAAATTAGCATGAGAAGGAACGACTGTTGGTGTGTCTGAAATCACTTCAGCACCCATCACATCTGTTCCACCATGTGTGTCCCTATTCCATCATGACAATGGAGTCAATGGCATGAGCAAAAACAAGGATATCAAAAGAATCACCTCACAAGTTATCTAGGAAAACTGGGAAAACATTCAAATGAGCATCACACTATAACTATCAGCATAGTATCTAAACAGGATAGAGCACAATTCATAAGGCAATACTTTATTTGCTCAAAACGTCCATAATCAATTTACAAGATGGTGAATTAGAAAGTTCTTAAGCCTGCCAATTGTTAATTAATAATTAATAATAATTCTTAAGTGCAGCACAATCTTCAGCCTGATTCCACAATATTACTGAGCAGTAAATGCCAAAATGAAAATAGAAAAGCTCCAAGGAGGTTAGATTCCCCTCCCAGGAATTAATGCAAATAAAACTTGTGATCTTTTTTTTGTCGGGGGGGAGGGTCATATGCCATTTTCCCTCACCATAGACATCAGCTTAACTTCATCTGTGGAGTGTGTAGAAGTGGCCCATTTCAAGCTTAACATTTTGGCTGCAAAGGTCATGCAAGCAGGTGCTAGATAATTCACAGAAAAATGGCAAGATAATAAGCCTATACATCTCCAGCTGTTTTGTCCAATTGCGAGCGGAACATAGTAGTTTTGTGCCACAACTTATTCATAAAAAACTTTGCAAAACCTCAAATGCTGAAGCACTGAAATAATAATAATAACTCCAACCTCGATATAGAGACTACTCTCACTATAGACAAGTAGTTTAAGGTTAGTGGACATCACTTACACACGAATGAGTCACTGAGAAAATTTGATAAAGTAACCAGATCAAAACTAGTGATACACAAGTTCATGTTTCTGTTTATTTTAATGAAGTTAGTGGGTTGGGTTTCTTTTTGCGTTTCTGTGAAAATGTGCTTCATCTGTCTTCCTCCCTTTGACAACTGATATCCATTACAAGCATTCAACAGATATTACGAGAAATGGGAACGTTTACAGTCTGGCCCAGTTAATTGGAGATGCTGACAGCAGCCACTGTTGAGAAACTACATAAAAATAGACCCAAACTGACATGACTTTGACTCTGAGGAATATGACTCATCTGCACAATATGAAAAGATCACTGGAAGCACTGCGTACCCTGACTGGCTGCACATCAGCTACAGATGAGTAATGTTAGCCACCCAAATAATAATAAACACATGACTGGAAAACAATCCAGCCCTTTGATTCATCACATATTTAACTTGCAACCAAAACATTGAAAACATAAATTATAAACAAGGAAATAATACAAAGCACTTCAATCCCTATACGATTTAATGTACTATCTTAATATCTTGAACCCCAATTTATTATGGGAATTAGATTTCCTAGGCCTGGAAGCAGACAGGTCAAAGTTTCAAGCAAAAAGATGCAATATCAGCAAAAACTACATATTGGAGTATTCAGATTGCTCATCACAAGCCATCAGAGGATAGACTGCTTAGAAACTAAAGTAGACCCTGAGATAACGTTAATCTCTACAAAAGAAAACAATAAACAAACCTGACCACATCAATAAAACACACAGAAATTCAAGGAAACTGTTGCAACACAGACTAAAACATTTTATGGTGTCAACCAAACCTGATGAGTGAATCTTACTAGATAACATTTCTTTTAATATGGTTACAATGAACAGACAACGTGCTATTCATAAATACTAAGCCTCTTTAAATGCAGCATCTAATTTCAGCTATTACACCAGGTAGGATAAATAATCTAGGACTGAAAAATCGCACCTCTTATAATGTAGCTTTAGCTATAATAAATATCTATATAAAATTCTTTTGATATAAATAGCGCAGAAGTAATCTAAGGTCGTTGGAATTACAAGTTCCATATTTTTCTATTACCTCCATGCTTTGCGAGCCCAGGTGTCAAGCAATAGGCGCTTCTTCGCGAAATCGTGACCGTAAGCATTCAATATACATCCAAAAGCATGATGTGCGAAATAATTAGTACATAATGTTTTACTAAATCTTATTCACATCAAAGTTGTTGACAGAAAATCAACACGCCTGTCGTTAGATTTTTGTCTTTTTAATCTTTTGCAAAATGGCCATACGTGAATGGCAACGTGAGAGTAAAGAAACTTACCGTACGGGGGGGAAAATGATGGTGGATGTAAAAATCCCTTTCGATCAGCCTCGGAGTCAAGTAAAGACCCCCAAGGAGTACATAAGCAGTATAAATCCTCAATTCTTTTTGGAAATCACACTGACCAAATTTCAGTTGCCCTCCCCGGCGTTTAGTAACCAGCGTTTGCACTTAGCATAGCAGCGAAATAACAGCTTTTTGAGAAGTGTGATCGCTAAAGAGCAGGAGCAACGCACGATGCCCGCCCACCAACTGAACTGAGAGCGAGAGCGCGGCACAGCACCATTCAAATGCATTAACGGGAAGGCACGGAAAGGCTGGCCGCCGCGCGAGACCGAACGCCTCTCGAGACAGCGGCCCGTCAGCCAATCAGAGAGACGAGGGAGGAAACTGCGAAACTCTGCGCCTGTCCTTACAGGTCCCGCCTTGTTAACTAACGGGAAATCACCAACTATTGTAGATCTGCTGCGCTGACATTTGGAATAGACGTACTTATTATGTTTTACTATGAATATGTAAGAATCAAGTATTTTCAATTAGGCATTAATTGTGGAGTGCTGATCCATATATGTACGACTGTTTGAATTTTCCATGAAAAGTCAGCTGTATTTAAAAAATAAATTATGGGAATATGGTTATTTTTCGTCCATATGTCGGCAGGAAGACTAAGCTTTGGTCATATTAATTATGTTTAATTATGTTTATGTTTATATGTTGTCATTGCCTGAATAGGCAAAGGAATTTTTTTAACTTTTACAGAATGTAAAATTCTACATATATAAAGACATTTGAAAAAAGGGACGTAGGTAAATGTCTTCATTTTGGAAAGCACAGCAGCAGGGTCACAACAAGAATTACAAGGTGCATTGCCAGACTACAGCTGTCATGGTCAATAACGTTTGCTCTTCTCTGACAAAGGTCTGGCAGTCTCTGAAGCAATGAAAGGCTGTTAACAAAGAACATACACAGTATCTGGGAACCCACATCAGCTGAAAAATATTTATAATATGAGTATATTTAATGCTCTATATCTGTCTAACCAGAGACAATATCTGAATGTGGTGGATCCAGCAATATAAATTATAATTATTCTTGTCTGTGTAGCATAAATGCTTCACAGATGTTTATGGTGATATGTTTAATAAATGGAGACCTTTAGTGCAATTACTGTACTTCTTAGTAAAATAAGTGTGTAAATATTGTTCAAGTCCATCGCTTTTAGTAAAAACCTCAGTAAGACTAAGATTAAGATAACGAGTAAAAAACTTAATCAGCAATTTCAAAGAAGCCTAATAAGTGTAACAAACTCTTAAAAGTGAAATGAAGAACTTAATGTATTATTTTTAAACATGCTAGGCTACACTCCAGGTATAAGCAGCAGTCAAAATCAGAATCCTTTTATCATCCCTGAGGAAATTGCTTGACCATGTGTAGCTACATTAACTCCATAGCAAACCTGTGCTCTTCCATGTGCCACCTGGGAAACAAGGTTTTATAGCTGCTTCCATTTCTTGGGAGGGAAATGGCAATTCTTGCCTAAACACACTAATTACACCTAAGTGAACTCTTGTGAATGTCTATAGCATGCAGGTTGTACACACCTGCAAGACTGCTGAATCTGTCCAATAGATCAAACAAAATGGGGAGTTCATTTTAACCAGATATTTTGACTTCTCAACAACACACCATGTTCAAGAAAGTAAAGCAATATTTTTTAGGAATTCTGAATATAATAGGCTTAGCATTGTTTTATTCATGATGATTTCTGACAGGAAAAACTATCCTGTCAGTGCTTTGATGAAATAATGTTTTGTTAATATGCTGTGTACATGCAATCCTACAGCTGAAGTCTAAAATAAATGATAGAAACTACATTTGAAACTTGACCTTATGGGTTTCTGAATAATTTCCAACAATAGTTCCTGAAAACACTCCACTGGTTTCTCTTGTTATACAAGAAGGTGTTTATCAACGCCCACATTTTACATTTGAAAAGCCTTCCGTGATGATTTCCTGACTACTTGAGTTTGGTAACAGTTACGCTCACACCTCCACCCTCAGCCCAGAGCACAGGGGCGCATCAAGCCGCAGCTGGATGTCACGGCTATTGACACATAGTTTGAATCAACAGTCACCTTTGCACAGCAAATGCACAGAAGCATTTCCAACTGTATGTTTAAAAGTAACAAAATGAAAAAACTTACCATTCCTGTACAATATCTGGCCAGATAAATTATCACTCCGTGTAAATGGTCAGGAGCTAAACCGATAGCACAAAATATGTGTGACATGCCAAACACGTAACTTAGGAAGCATTCCATCCAAGGGTCAAAGGTAAAACTGCATGGTCTACTGATTCTCAGAATTTTATTCCTCTATCAATGTGGTTTGACTGGTCATGGTACAGTTGGAACAAAGCAGCAGGCAGGATGTTTAAACCACACACATCAGGAGTCAGCTGAGTGCTGCAGCACTAAAAACATTATAAACCGTTCTACAATCTTTTTTTAATTAGCAAGTTTTCCTTAAAACCCTATATTTTAAAAAGGCATGTTACATCCATTACTAATTAATATTTTCATAAGTCTTATCTGCTTTCCTCATTGATACAGGTGCGGGGTTCCAAGTAGGGCATGTTAAACCCATACCATAAAGGTGCGCTGTCAGAGTGATCAAATTTAGCAACATATGGGAAATTGACTTATGTTGCTTTTAGTGCAGAATTTTTATCATATTACATATTATGTCATTCATCATACATATTCTGAGTTATGGTGCCTTTGCACCGCCAGTGAGTGCATGCTCTTTAAGATGCGAGATCAAGCTGGGGTTTTGGGGGTGGGGAACTCTGCAAAAAGGTTTTCCTGGGGGGTGGGTGTGGAACACTGTTTTGTGCCCCAAGGTACAAACAACATTAATGTACCCCCAATAGTACAGAAATGTTCCTCAGAATGCATTCCTGTACCATAAATGGTACATTTACCTACAGCTAGGGTACAATTGACAGACCCAAATTTTTACTTTTTTTTATAACAGTGCAGGAGACAGACCACTGAAGGGACTACAGCTTTTTTTTGGCTGTCCCTTTTCCTTGCATCCATTCTTGTTATTCTGACCATTTAATTTCTAGAAAACAGTATAGGAAAAACAGAGGGAGCCTGATATAGCCTTGAGGTCAAGGAAACTTGCAGAAGATTAAACTAAAACAAGTCTGACTATTTTTACAGTCTGTTTTAATAAAGTAGTTTTTCTGCCCTTCTCAATTTCATTGTAAAATAAAATCTTATTGTCAAGTAATAGCTGGCATTGCAGAACATTTAGTCATTTGACTTAAGGAAATTAAATCTCTTAAAAGTTACATCTGGTGTACACTTTGCTCTACATTCAATGTTGGAGTAGCCAGCACTTCTGTGAAATTTGTGTAATTAACTGTCAGATACTTTATTTGGGTGTGAATGCATTCTGTTATTTTCCAGTGGCCGCTATTTCCTATGGGCCTATATGGATTTTATGGTTCCATGAATATTCATTGAACTGTAAGATGGAATGCTTCCTCAAACATGTTTGCTTCAGGATAGTAAGCATTCTTTACAATGCTAGAAATCTTTATTTGAACTATTAATGCTTTTCATCAAAGAGATCAAAATGATATGCATCATATGCAATGATATGCAAGTTCCTGTTTACTGACTTTTTAACATTCTATTTCATTTGATTGTATTTCATCCACAACAAACTGCAATGAAAACAATATATGAAAATAAAAATCTAGAAATAATTTTGTACTATTAAAAAAATTCTGTACAATACTACATGTAAACACTGCATTTCTGCTGATTGCCTGTACTAACCTGATTTATTTAGCTAATTTGGATATACATATTTTATTTACTTTAAAAGGATATTCAAAGTATTTTAAAGGAATACTGTAATTGTTTGTATTCATAATATTTCCCAGAATGTGCTATGAATTTAACCTCATGGACACTCTTGTCTGTCTAGTCTGGTTCCCCAACCATGACAGCACATGGCTGACATGAATTACATACTATATTCAGGTCAGTAAGCAAAAGAACAGAACTGCTATTATGGCCATCTTTGTGCACCAGAAGTAGGGTTAGATATTGTGCAGAAGCTGTTGGCCCTGTAAAGTTGAGATCTTCAGCATTTCTCCATTTTTTCTTTTATGTATGTCGGCTGCCGGCATCTTAAGCTTTGTAATTTGGCCGTTGTGTTGTGACGGCATTGTGGCCCCGCCTTTCAGACACCACAGTGAGAGCCTTACTGCCCCACACAATCATCAAACGTTCCTTCAAAGATTTATGGTACCATGTGAACCATGCAAAGCCCATCTGCAGCACTGTGGAATGGATGCAGTGCACCACAGAGAGGACAGAAGCCTTAGATGATTTATCTTGTCCCAGTCCGTGTTAGACTTTTTGGAGACAATCTTGTATTGTTTCCAGTACAAATTGTTTTCAATTAATGTTTGAATTAAGTCATTTTGTGGGGGGAGGATTATTCCCACACAATCAAGCAAACACAGACAAACCGCTGTTGTGTCAAATGATCACATCATTTAAACTCTCCACTGATTTATACCTCAGTTTCCTGTTTAAGATGCAGGTATGAGGGATCAGCAACTAATGACCAGGTGCCTTTCGTTCTGGAGACATCAAGCCAATGGTAATGCTACACTGTCTGCCTCAAGCAGCCTGTGAAATATAAACATTCAATAAAACTTACATGTTATAAAAACTTAACTGGGATTGAAACTTGGTAACTAACCAAATTTACACTCATCATTAAAATCTGTCCTTCAGAAAAATAACTTGCCTGAAAGGTCCCTGTTCTTGAATTATTCTGTATGATGTAGGAATGTTCATCCACATAAAGTGCCTTGGGGCAACACTGTTGTGAGAAACAGAATTGAGACAAAACATTCAGTTGGAGTCTCCCTGGCCTTTCATACATTTCATATACAAGACTCCTTCTTCTAAAATTCATATTTTGATTGGATACACAGTGTCAATATAAATCATCAAAGCCACTCAATCAAAACTCTTAAAATCACAATGATGCAGGCCCAGTATACTGTTTTAGGACAGTATGTGTTCATTTCTGTCAGTGCCATTAAAAAAACAAAACATTATGCACTTGGGTATATCCTACGAAAGACAATGTTTATATAAACTGAAGCAGACTGTTTCCTGGCAAAGGCACCATACTCATCGTAGCCATATACTGGTTAAACGGTTTTGGAAAACGGATTAATGGAATGATATTGGATGGATGGATGGATGAGTAAAACTTTCATTAGCTAGGCATTAATAAAAATACTTGTGTCTGTTGTTCTCTACTCAACTGTTGTGTTCAACCTGATCTACTGAAAAAATTACATAGGTTTGCAATATTCTAAACCTTTTTTTCTATATTATGTATGGTAGCCAGAGGTATTGACTCTGGGCATCACAATGTCAACATCATTTACGTTTAAACAATTTCAGAAGAACAGTAGTGAAATGATTCAGTATTATGTTAGGATTACAAACTTAAGATATTTATATATCGTATTCATAGCCTTATCCTTATTAATAATGATATGCATGAAAAAAATCATGTAAGATTACATTGTATATAGCTGAGATATTCAGCAAAAATACTTCATTAATAGTATATATCCAGGTGTCTTTAGTTGTGGAGTTTTCAATTGTTTTCTCATTAGAAAACCTCTGCATCACCAGCCATTCGCAATTCACTGCAAATATTTTTGACTATATGTGGCGGTAGTATCTCTGTGCTGTATTGTATACATAATAAGCACAGCCCCCTCCTCCCCCAAACGAAAGTGTTCTTGCAGGTACATGGACTTGCGCCACAAAGGGATGCTGCCTAAATATACAGCATAATCAGGATAGAGCAAAGTGTTTTGTTCCCTCATGACGACCCAATAAGTACAGAGCACTACCATGCTCAAAGTTCCATCAGGAAGAACAAAGAGAACTCAACAAAAACATAAAGGATCTCGCCAAAACGTTTCATCCTATTGCACTGGTGCTGACCACATATTACTTGGTAGAGGTAATTTAAGAAGTACTTTAAAGGTACATGCAATGGCACATAAACATTTGAACCCCACGGATGAGCATTCTGTCACCATTTCTGAGCCTATACTTCTGTCGCGACCCGCCTCACGATTTCAAGCCCAGATCCATCTGTAACAATACCTCGGCCCCAAATACATCAAGCACTGAAGACCTTACATTTCTATTCGTCCGGCTGTTTTGTTGACAGCATGTGTGACAATCAGTCATCATGGGAATTGTGTGGAAAGTCATCCAGCTGCCCCACTTCGGCCTTTCATCACTGGATGCATTTAACCTTCAGTCTGCAGTAAACAGCATTGATCTGCAGCAGCTTAAGTGATCTGGGGTTCTGCACAGCATTCCCTGACCAGCCCCCGCTCCCCCCCACCTCGACGGGTAGATGGCTGGAGGGCAGCCCGGGTGATTAGTGAGGACACCGGGCCCACTGCTTCCCTGTACACTGCTAGCATAGGGGTAGTTTAAACCAACCAAAACAGAGCTTATTTGAGGGGAAGAACTTAGGAGTCATGTGACGATGCATAATGAGAGACGAGGAAAAAAGAAAACAAAGACAGGAAGGCCCACATCACAGCTAAGAACTGTTCTAGTAACATTTAAACGACTAGAATGATGTAAATAAAATACAGAATAAAACAAACACAGAGATATCAGAATTTAAAGACCAAAGAGTTACTGGTGACCAAAATCCAATACAAAATTAAAATCACTTCACAGAAACCATTTCATTGGCATAATAATACCTTTCCTTTTTCCATCCATTCATCTCCCAACCACTTATCCCAGACAGGGTTTCCTGGAGCCTATCCCAGGCAAAGGGCAGGGGTCCACCCTGAATGGGATGGCAGCTTGTTACAGGTCACACACACTATGGGGAAGTTACAGACACTAAGTAGCCTTACAGCATGTCTTTGGACTATGGGAGGAACCTGCAGGAAACCTGTGCAACCTTTAATTCAATTCAATTTGTGTTGTGATACATTCCTACATCATTTATACAGAATAATTCAAAACTTTCAAGTAACTTTCAAGCTGAACAAAGACAGATTTCAGACCAGAAGGCCTGGAGGTCTGAAGCAACAGTGCTATCCAATGAGCCACAACACTGCACGTTTTTTTGTTTTTTTTCCATTTGGAAAAAATTGGAGTTGTTATAAATGTATCTTTTGCTATTCTATGAGGCCAAGAATACATTTTTTCTGAAGGTCGAAATGTTATTAAAACTAAAAATCTAGTTGCCATAAAAATGTAAAGTATTCCTTAGAGAATGAAATGCAATGTTATGTGAAATGCACTGGGACACATTGTCCTTACACTGTAAGTCACAGGGTGTTAGCACCAAGATAGCCATCATTAAAACTGCCTTGTTTGAGCACTGGCAGAATCTGCATGCAGCAGGAGGGTAACATGCTCTCTGTCCCGGTGCAGGAGTGACGCAGATGCAATTAGTGACAACAGCAGCTGGGAAACAGGGGAGGGTCTAGGAAGTGGAGGAAACTTGGGGCAACGCCCTCACTGGCCCTTTGGTCACCCCCTGACTCCGCTCTCAGCCACCCTTGGGAAAAGCCCAGCACAATGAAGAGCATGTCACGCATGTCACAACAAGGACAGCCAGCCACCTGTAGAGCAGACTGTTTTGGGGTCTCCACTATTTGTTTATGTGAGTAGAATCTCGTCAAGCTAGGGCTTGCATCAATCACATACCACAGGGATCATATAACATTTGAGCTTGTCTAATTATTTTGCCTTTATGTATGTCATATAATATAGAAGGTTCCTTCAAAGAAGAGTTTCAAAGGAATGGTCTGCTGTAATATAAACTTTTTAGGCAACAATGAAAAGTAGATCAAAAACTACAAAAAAAAGGTTATTCCCTGTGTTGCACCCGTAGCTCCTGGGATAGGACTCCGGTGACCCTGCAAGTGGGTATGGAAAATGGATGGAGGGATGGATGGAAATATCAGCTCTTATAGGTGAACTGCCAGCTTAGTAATACTGTTATTCTTTCCTTCCTCCTCTATTTCTTTAGTATAATCAGCAAGGGGACTTCACAGTTTAATAGCTACATTCAATCTTTTTGACGAGATGCTAACATTGTCAATAAAGAAAAAAAACTGTTGCTCAAATCAAATAGTGTACTGTATTAATAACGGAATGCATCTCATTTTCTATCCTTTATTCTTCGACTCTTTCATGACTGTGGACGTTCATTAGATACGCGAGAGCTTATTATATTCCTGCCCTCAGAACTCCTATTCAGAGGCCTTGCTGAATGTTAACAAAGAAGGGCCAGATTGCACCAAATGCACTTTATTATGTAAGGTCTCCTTTATGTAACACTGAGCAGTCAGTCAGCCAAGTGGGTTTCACATCTCACGACACGCTGGGCCTGTCCAACCCAACAGACGGTCAGCCCGGCTCCCAGCAGCGCTGGTACAGCCTCGCGGCATAGCTGACACAAACGGGCACAGATGGGGAGATGAGATAGACCTGGCGCATCATCATGATTAAAAAATAATAATAAATTATATAGTACTGGGTGGGTCCAGATGGATCTGGGCTTGAAATCGTGAGGCAGGTCGCGACAGCTTTGTGAAATGCTATTACCTTGCCCTGCGATAACAGCCCAGTGTGCAGCAGTTGAGGCCATGCCCTTTGCTGATATATGTAAGAATGCTGGCTTTATCTGTGAGAAGGAACGGGGGACAATAAGGCTTCCTGTAGGAAGGGGGCAGCAATTTCACAATCACCACCACTCTTGCGATCACAGACTCACAGCAGAGCAAATCTCAATGGTGGGCCTTAATTACGTCCAGTTCAACAGCTGAGTGAGTGAAGTGGGGAAGAAATTAATAATCGACTGCAGGACAATAACACAATAGCTAATAAATCTATTTGTGTACTGCCAATAATCTAATTCTGATATTCTTCTGTCAACCTCAAAATTTATGTTTGCATACATTGATTTCACAGAATGAAAAGCACCTGGCATGTATAGTAGGGTGGGCATTTACAGACAGTCAAACTGAAGCTGAATGATGATCTGCAGAGCGATAAAAACAGCTGCTTGGTTTTTCCATCTCCTCCACCCTTGTGGTAACAATTTATCTGAGTCGTTAAAGAGACCAGAGAACATGAGGGACGCACTTTGATTAATAACCCTTATGCAAACTTAAGTGTAGGATTGTTCAAGCAGCCTTGAAATACAGTAATATGATTTATTATGTCAAGTGTTCTTCATAATTTTTGACAGCTAAAGACATTCAGTATAATAAATATAATAAGCTTTTTGTAAGTGCTGTAGCGAAAAATAAGAATGCAAAAAATGTAACATCTGACTACAAAAATGAAGTAATGCTTTAATGTGTCATCTGTTTTTCCCCATTGTGTCTGTTGCTATTTGACCTTTGTGCTTATTTTCTCTGGCACATTGATTGCTTTGACCCTTCAAATCAGTTTTCAGGAGGCTTCCAGTAAAATAAGTAAGCCTTGGAAGGTATATTGTCTACAAAATATGTGCTATTCAACTCTCATCTGTAGCTAAGACTTGAAGGCCAGTACTGAAACACAGACTCCCACAACATAGCACTGATGTAGCGTCAGTTTCCTTGGGAAATCACGAAAATATTAAGAGAAAAGAACTTTGTTCACTTTTCATATATCATTTTATCACAGTCCAAACATCCTTAGGCTAAAGACCCTCTTCCCAGAGTCCAGAAAATAGGTAAAAGGCACCAATTCTCAGGATAGCTGTTAATGATGCTTCATTTTATCGAAATGCTTATCTATTGTTGCTCTGACTGTTGTGTTGTGGATTGTAGCCTTGACTCATAACTGTGGAGTTTAAATATGCTCCTTAAAGGTAATGGGTGGATGATGGGGGTTTTAGGGAAACAGTAAGAAAAAAGGAGAAAGGGGTCCTCAAGCTGTGTTCACTCCCCCTTTGACAGCGCAGTATTAACCATTAAAGTGATATAAAACAAAAACAATCAAGTTAGTCTCAAGAAAGTTCTTAATGTTAACTTACTGTTACATATCAAACTTAATCAAGTTTGACATATAAACAGATTCAGCATAGTGTGATGTCTATCAGTTACTAGCACTAAATTTATGAAGATGCTGTATACTCAGTGTAAGTAGATAGCAATGGCGTTTCAGACACTCAGCACTGGCATTTCCTTGCTTTGCTGTTACCAAGTGGTCAGAGTTAACGTACCAGGACTGCTAATTTTTCAGGGCATTAGGAAACAAATACTGGCCCTTGGAGCATAAAATATGGATTTAGATACATTCTAAGTGCAGAGCTGGGCAATGGAGGAATTTGGAAAAGGTGCTAACTTCACCTGTCCTATCTCCTTCCACATCACTGAGCTGCTGGCAGTTACTGACTAACAGATTAGCATGACGCCATGACATCACTTCTAACTCACCTCCAGCTCTCCGGCTTGTTTTTGCTCTGCTTGTGATTGACTTCGTCTAATGCATCAATACAATCGATCGAATCCATCGATCATGCAAAGTAAAAGCTATGCAGAAATCGTAAAGGCATCCATGCTAAAGAATCCACTTGAGCCACAAATCCATAAGCTGGCTCAGCGCTATACATTTCTTGGTAATAGTGATCAAATCTCGCTTTAATGCCCTGATGTAGTCTTTCAGTAGAATTGGTGTGCAGTCCCAGTGATAAGAAAACTGTGTTACTGCAGCGTTTACAGTAATGCTCACTTCACACTTTAGTAATTCTCCTAAATTTGCCATTCCCACTGCAGGGAACTAAGCTGCTTTCAAATACATTTATTTGGACAAAAGCCAATAAATACAAAAAAACTGCATTAAGATGATTAATAAAATTATTTGTTTTCTTACTCCATTAAAAACATTGCCTTTTATAGATAGATAGATAGATAGATAGATAGATATGTGATTCCATTGCAAGGCTTCATTATGGTGAGCAGTGGTACTTCAGACAAGGTTAAAAATGTTCAAAAATACTGTCTGTAATCTTTAGACTGAGAATGAAAAGAAAAACCAAACATTCTCCTCGATGCACTTGTAGTTCAATCTAGCTTCACTTAAAACTGAACTTTGTGCTATTGATTCATATGTATAAATTTTATGAAAGATTCTCAATTTCCAGTAAACTCTTAAATTTATTCTAATTGCAAGTATATAGGTTCTCTTTTTGTGGCCATCTTGGCCTTGTTTACAGCCAACCTGTTCTGAAAACTTTCATGTTTTGACAGGCAGGGTTGCAGAACATGTATACTGAGGGCACCAATCTCAATGACACAGATAAACACGACTTTAGCCGCTCAAATGGAAAGGATTTAATGCTTCCACTGATCCAGCCACCAAGAACATGGTGTTACTTGTTTACTGTGAGCCCAAAAAAGGAACATTTCGAAAATGCACATATAAATGGACAGGATGTGGCTGCCCTGTGGGGCTACAGGAAAATAACAGTTTTGATATACTTAACTTTATTGATAATATAAGTTCAGCTCAGCGCATTGTGTTTGGGTTGCGAAGAATGGGTCTGAATTTACTGGGCACTTTAATCTTCTGGCTTCTCCTCATTTTGTGTGACTACTGGTATCTCTGAATCCTAAAAAACTAGTCAGTCACAGTACATGAAACTTTCTACATTATTGCTTGGTTCAGTTGTTCTACGGCATTATGGGAAATGTGGACAGGAGAAATCTACAGGAATGCGGATAGCCCTTGTTTATATTACATTAGTAGAATTTGGCAAGCCACTTTATCTTTTTAGTTAATATTGTGAGACAAAAAAAAATAAAGCTAATAAAAATTAGCTTTGTATCTATCAAAATTTAAATATAATACAAAAAATAATAGGCAGGTTCAAGTGTTTAAATATATAAGAAAATATTACTTGTGTTTCCTTAAAAATACTTTAAACTACAAAGTAAATAGTTAAGATAATTATAGAACAGGTGGTTATTGTTAAAAAAAATGTTGCTATCAACATCTTTTTAAAATATTTCCAGATTTTAGCTATCGATCCCTGTGACCTTGCAGAGATTAAGTGGTTAGAAGATGGGTGGGTGGATAGATGAACAGATAGTCACATATAAACACTTAATGGTCACATAAACAACATTCAAGTATAATAATAATGCTACATTACTGTAATCATCGCTATGTTTTTACAGTCAAACAGACAATGCCAACATTAGGACAGACCACACCAAATAAAACAATAACAAAATGAAGTTATCCTTGACTCTCAGACTAGAAATGTGCCTACCATGTTAACACAAGTCATTCCCCTGCTGGACACAGATGGCAGAGGAGGCTGTAAATGGGCTGCTAAGTGCTTTGAGTTTATGAGCAATGTGAGATTCCCACAAGCAGGCTGGGCCCCTGCTTCAGCCTTCGAAAGGAATGGGTTTAATGCAGCCCCCCCCAAAGTGTAAGGACTATGTCAATAAAACTCTCTTCAACGTAAAGTTCACCCTTACATACTTCACAAGCATTTAAAACGAAAGTTCAGGATGGAGCTCCTCTGTCTCCCTGACAAACACACTTAACAATTAGCAATTTTACAGAATTAGCATAAACTGTGTTACTGTCGTGCAATGAAATATTTATACTTGGTCAAAATGGCTGAATGGGCGAAATGTCACACTTTGCATGATAATCCGTAATGTTTTAATAATGCCATGCTTTTCAAGAATTTCTAGCACATGCAAATATGTGCTCTGTTCCTGAATTACAGTGCATGATATTTCATGTGAATTATTTTCTTTAATGTAGTGTGCACAAAGAAATCTCTTCCCATGCAAGGCCCATAGAAATTTTATTAAAGAAGGCATCTTAAGTCATTCAATGTGTAGTATTAGTGATTTGTGCCAAGTGAAAGGACATTCCTTTTTTTGTCAAGGTAATCGTTCTCCGAATTTAAATGATCTTATTTAAATTCAAGACCTGTGTGTTTGAAATGCATTTGATTATGATGACCTCACTGCTTTTTCTTAAAAAAATGTATTTAATTGTTACATGGTGTAGAAGAAAATCTATTAGTGGAATAATGAGATGAATACCAGGCAGTACTGAAAAAGTATGACTTTCTCACTCCCAGCCATCCCCAGAGGGAGTGAAGAACTGCGAGCCAATTTGTCTATTCTTCTCCTTCTCCTCCTCCTGTGCTTAGCCACTGTGTCCACTCTGTAAGCACAGTTTATATATAACAGATCCCCGCTGACTCCAAAGCATTTTTGTGGCATTCAAAGCACCCTTGGAGTATGCAGCTATTTCGAAACACTTCAGCTGCAGATATTTAGAGCTCCATTCAGCTGCAGTTTCAGGAAGGAGCTACTCTGCATATATCACTAACCTGTTTATGTAACCTAAACAGCTGCATTAACACAATCCATTTAACTTCATGACTAATATGGTTTCAAAGGGAAATTCGTCAATATGCTCATCTTGTGTCTTTGAGTGAATCAAACCATGGCATTAAAACTATCCCTGGATGTCCCAGAAAGATATCCGCATTGTAGTGTGAAAGCAATGCAGAATCCTTCCAGATCAAAGCGATGTCTCAGTGCAATTCTGGTCAAAACAAAAACAAAGAGATGCTCCAACAAGACGTTGCCAATTATAATACCTGCATGGCTGACTTCATGTTATATTGTTTCTGCCAACTGAAGCAGCCATGCAGATTTATTGAGCTGAATATATTTTATGGTCCATTTCTCATCACGCTAATTGAGAAGATGGCCAACGAGTAGCTATGAGCAGTCCCCAACTTCCAGATGTTGTCATAGTGTACATAGAATGGTGTGTGTTATGCAGATTTGGATGAGGAACAAGATCTGAGAGGTACCCACTGGATTATAAGCATGAAAGCTCTGGTGCAGTGTATAATATAAATAAATGAAAAAGAAAGAAATAGCTCAGAATTGATTTTGTGCATTAATTTAATTTCAGAATAATCGACAAAGGCGGCTTGTAGAGGATCCTGATAAACCTTGATGAACTCCAATCAAAAGATTAAGGTCACTATCAACTGGTGACAGAGATTTAATATAATTCTATACTTGGACACAAGTGCTGTCAGAAATTAACTCCCTGGGCCCCATATAAATGTCAACACTGCCAAAAACTATATGAGAGGCATTACGGTCAGCCCGTAAGAGTGTTATTACTGCTAATTAAGTAATGATCTGCGCAAAATACACAATCCCTCAAGTTATTTCCCACTGGCATGTAGGGAAAATGTCACACGTTAATTATACCAAATATCATGGCACAGAAAATGAAATATTAAACCTAATTCAGAATAGTTCCAAAAGTACAGAAAATAACCCGGTGAATGACATCTGATAATCCAATTGTTCAAGACAATAACTTGCAAAGAGACAGAAAAGTGAGGAATGCATGACAGTCAATCCCTATTATCCATAGCTGTGTGATAAACATGTACACCTTTAAAAGCTTTTAATGTAATGCTGGGGGGAGGGGTTACATAATTTTGTTACTGAAGGTCATTCAAGCCACCCCTGGTTGGGTTTATAAATGCACATGCAAAGGTTCTGGGAACAAAAGGAATATTTCAAAGCCAGTGCCTGCTCTTTCGTGAAGTTTCTAACACGTCAATCTTAAGGCAAAGTCAAGAGGTTGTTTTTGCAACTAAAGATCTGCATGTAAATATAAGAACAACTGATTTCCCATAGAATTTCAAGTCCTTTCAATTTTCACCATTTCATCTATAATTCAGCAGCATTCCAGTTTCTTTCAGACTGTGTAAAAACGGAGGGTTCAATAATTAATTTGTTTTAATCATGAGTTTCTATGTCTTTTAAGAACTGATCTTAAGAATGTAACATGAGAAGATGCTAGTAGTTCAGGCATTCTTGAACTTGCTTCAGATACTTAATCCATTTATTGTCTTTTATATTTTCTTTTAGATTTTCAACACTATTTTGGGAGTACAAGTTACGTACTACATACATACATGGTATGGAGTCATTTACAAAATTTCAGTGATTTGTGTTACAAATAACATGGATTCTCTTGCTTGACACCGAAGAAAGGATTACTTCATCATGTTTTCTCTTCACTAAATCCATCCATCCATTTTCCAGAACCGCTTATTCCATTTCGGATCATGGGGGGTCTGTAGCCTATCCCGGAGGCTGCGGGCACAAGGCAGGGAACAACCCAGGATGGGGCACCAACCCATCGCTGGGCACACTCACACACCATCCATGCACACATTCACACCTATGGGCAATTTGGTAACTCCAAGTAACCTCAGCATGTTTTTGGACTGGGGGGGGGGGAAACCGGAGTACCCGGAGGAAACCCCACGACGACACGGGGAGAACATGCAAACTCCACACACAGAACCTGGGTGCAGACATGAACCCTGATCCCAGAGGTGTGAGGCAACAGTGCTAACCACTGCACCACCGTGCCGCCCCCTCTTCACTAAATCCCTGAATAAAACTACCAGTAGGCACACTAACTACCAGTGCATGTTTCCTGGAAGCAGAGGCCCTAGTCAGCAACACCTCATACTGCATTTCTTCCTGCCTTCTTAGGGTTTCTATTTTGTCACCTGCAGGCACCAGGGTGAGCCATTAATCTATGCAGGCCACTGAAAAAATAGTTCAATTCATTTAAATGGAAGAGTCAGCAGTAAAAGTCAATTTAACTGGATGACAGCTGGTGTACTTAGGATCCATTTGAAGACTTTCTGGCCTAATTCCCAAACAGCTGTCCATACATTCAGAGAGAAGAATAATCAACTATCAGTGCTCAAATGTTCATTGCAACCAAAATATTACCTGGACTGGTGAATTGTATGGATAATGAGACATTTTAAAGTTTAAATTTATTCTAAGCTTTGTTTTCCTGCAGTGAAACTGTAGTAGCAGTAATGGACTTACACAAAGCTTGCAGGTTACTGGTGTTTTGCTAGTACAAGACAAGGACAAAATAAAAAATGACTTCTGTATATTTCTGTAATACAATTTTCTCAGTTTAAAATACTATATTGAAAGTAAGGGCAGTGTGTATGCTGAGCTAAGGCATCCAGTCTCATTCAGAATGGGTTTTAAGATACTTATTTTTTTTAATGTCTTCATGTTTGTCATATTGTTTTTATTAGTCCAAATTGTGACCCTCCCTCCCAGACTTTTTCAGAGCTATAGATTTCCACTTATGAAAGCACCTTGAATCATAATTTATTAATATAACATATAAATTAGACAAAGTTTTCTAAATTTTATTTAGCATTACATTTTCTTCTTTCTTTTCTGTTTCTTGTGTTTTCTTATGTTCATTATGCTAATATTGTATCCTCTTTTCTGATTCTTTAACTTCCAAAAATTTTCAAAGCAATTTGTTAAAGAGAAGCAGTCATGCAATGCTCGGAGCTGGCACCGAGAATATTCTAAACTGGCAAATGGTTATTTTGCTGCTACTGTATCCTTTACTTGCTTACAAATCCAGTGCAGCAGTAGGATTGCTGTGATGAGTCATATAGCCCCATAATTCTGTGTACACTGACAGCAGGTGGAGATGGCTGAAGTTTTGTCGTGGCTTAGTCACTTTGTTATATAGGCAGTGTTTCAGTGGCTGTGTGCATCCATGTGCATTTCCCTGTGTGACTGTGCGTGGGATTATGCATTGGCATGAATATGCCTATGTACCACCCTGCTGGAGAGGCGGAGGTGGATGTGTGGTGGGGTGGGCATACAGGCAGCTTCTGGCTTTGTCATCGCAGCCCCATCACTCCACCACATTCCCTCATTAGTCATACTGCTGTCAGCCCACTCTACTCGATGCACCTGTCCCAACTGCATCCACCCCCTCTGGGACAATTAAAGTGCCAGGCCTGGCTGTCTTTGTAACCCCCACCGGAAAAAATTAAATCTTCCCTCATTATTTAGAATCACCACTTTTGTTGCTGGGAAATCTATTGGCATTGTCTCAGCTGAACCATGTGTAACTAATTGTCGTATTTTGGTCTATTTGATCTATTTCACAGACTACCAGTTAGAAGCATTTGCAGTAGTGATTCCTTCCTGAGGGGACTGAAAGGAATTCTGGGTATTAATAGTGAATATTAGTTAAATGCAATTGGAATGTTTTTTGTATAGCTTAGGGGTAGCCAACCAGGCCAGCATTAAGAGCCAAAAACCCCCACACTATTGCAAAGAGACGCTCAACAAAAGGTTGCAGCAATACATTTCTAATGGCACTGCATAGCCTAACAGTTTTCATAGGTCTTTCCTTATGTCCATCTACTCAGTGGGACACCTGGTACATGACTTTTCTAACAGTCACGACGACAAAATTATTTTTTAATTAAAAACATTGCCAACAACATTAGCAATATTGTCAAATATTCAAATGCATTTTTACTTACCCGAAATACATTTTCTCATGAATATTTAGGCGTACTATTAATTCACTTACCAAATTGAGGGCATAAGTAAATGTCCATCCCCAAACGCCAGCGTCTAGACAAATGTTTACCCCACCTCATCTAAAGCCCAGGTGATTATTGCAAATGTGCCATATAATCGATGTGATACTGTGCAACCCTAATTTTAAATAATAAAAAACTTTGGTGGCCAAGAAAAAAATTATAATACTGATAGCCAAAGGAGTTGGCAAAGAGCTGCATGCAGCTTATGAGCCACAGGCTCACCACCCTGGGTGTAGCTCAATTTAGCATTCTGTAGAGTTAATACATACAAATATGAAGAAACATACATTGATTATTATACTTGATCATTTTGTGTAACTATATACATTTTTTTCTAATGCAAAATTTTATTGCACACCAACCAAAAACCACAAATCAACTCAAAAAATCAAAAAAATGTTATTTGCCATAAGTCATAGATTCTCCTTAGACAGCTGAAGTAGGAAATTTGTCAAGGGCCATGCAATTAAATAAACGTAATTGTTTAATTGAAGCAAGTAGCTAGTTATGTGATGCAGCTGGAAAGTAAATATGGGTTATTGGATCAGAAAGATCTGGATAAACAGTCACACACCAGCCCACCCACACTGCCAGGATTTCTGTCCAATGGTCCCTAAGTCCACTGGGCAGAACACCATAGGAAAGAGATAATCGCCATGAATCAGAGCTGCTGATTGGATGGACAGCTCCGGAATGAGGTGTACAGGAAGAAGGTTCAAGTGCTGATAGCTAATGGGGCCAGGAAAAAGAGAGCAAGACACGAGCACCAGGAGAACTGGACTAGAACCAAAAGAACAGATTATAAAACCAAACCCGAAAAAAACAGACAAGGCATGAGCACAAAGTCTTGACACTAAGCAATGAGCTAAACCCGCTCCTCGGAATATAACAGAAACCGGGCTTCTAGTCCCAGCTGTACTCATGAGGATTATCATTGGATAAAATATGGGAATGACATTAAGGCACTTAAACATTTTAACCATATTTAATTGTTAAAAATAGGTGGTCCTCTGGAGTAAAATAAAACTATACATTTTTAACAAAGAATGATTCCATTACATCAATGGTCCTTTCCTTGTCTTTATAGCCCAATGACAAAATGTTTAATTCCCCATATTATATAATGGCTATTAAGGCAGATTGATATTTGACGTAAAAAATTTTATACTCCATAGTCTGAGATATTCAAATTCTTTTACATTTTTAGTAAAATTGTCATCATGGTTGGCAATGTATGTATAATTTATCATCTTAATGTATTGTCTTATCTAAGACTATTGCAAACAAAGTGGCTATTAAAATGCAACAGTACGTGTAGATACTGCATTTTTTAGAGTTCTTCCACATGACAGAAATGGGCTTTCAATCAGAAATGGACAGAAAGGGCTTTCATGTAAGAAGACAAAAACTAGCCATCCAGAAGCACTTCACCAAATGAAACAAACCTGACCCTCTCTGCATTGTACATATTGCATAAACCTGTTTCCCCTGGCAGGACAGCGAACCTGACTGTCATCCCCTCACCACCCTCGAGCTAAGGGAAAGCCTAAGGTGGCCTCCTGCAAAGAGTTACACAATAAAGTGCATTCCAGTTACCGCTCCAAGCATAATGCCAAACTCCTACAGTTACACAATAGGCACTTCACCACTGTTCTGATTCAGGTAGAAGACCTGAATGTTGTCACATCAATGATTCAGCCACCTGCTGCTTGCTGAGGAGACAGTGACTAATGAAACACTGAATGGCTATGAGTAGAGCATCTGAGAAGCCCAGCTTGGAGTGGGCTCAGCTCCCACACTACTTATGGAGGAAGCTGCTTATGGGGCAAGGGCCTTTTTGAGAAAACTTTCACTGTAGAAAACTTTTGGATAATGTAATTCTCTATGAAAGCAACACTCTTGGCAGAAAAATTTCTATGGAGGGAATTCTTGATGTATGGAGTTAAAAAGAGATGATTTTTTTTCTGTAGAGGAAACTCCTACAAGAGAGAATCTTTAGGAAAGGAACACAGTTTAGAAACTATTTTTACTGTAGGGAACCCCCTGTATTTATTTCAGGATAACACAGTGATAGTCTGACAATATGTGTATATATATATAATGGCATGTCAAACAGGAAATATGTCATCATCTTTGATATATATGGATTTAATACAATATATCCATCCATCCATTTTCCAGAACCACTTATTCCATTTCAGGTCGCAGGGGGTCCAGAGCCTATCCCGGAGGCTGCAGGCACAAGGCAGGAAACAACCCAGAATGGGGCGCCAACCCATCACTGGGCACACTCACACCATTCACACCTATGGGCAATTCCAATCAACCTCAGCATGTTTTTGGACTGTGGGGGGAAACTGGAGTACCCAGAGAAAACCCCATGACGACACAGGGAGAACATGCAAACTCCACACACATAGAACCTGGGCACAGACGTGAACCCTGATCCCAGAGGTATGAGGCAACAGTCCTAACCACTGCACCACCGTGCCACCCCTAATATGATATATGTACAATGAAACCTGGAATACATGGAATGAAAGATGATATATATATATATAAAATAAAAACTGGTATATATACAATGAAATCAGATATATATACAATGATAACCGGAGTACGTACAATGAAGGTTAAAGGAATTACCATTGGTGATTAGCATGAACAACGAAACCAGCCTAAAAAGAAATTAAATATTCTTAAAATTATATTTGTCATCTACACTCACCTAAAGGATTATTAGGAACACCATACTAATACGGTGTTTGACCCCCTTTCGCCTTCAGAACTGCC
>JAAGVU020000113.1:12352209-12365641 GCA_011763525.2 Mormyrus iriodes | reverse complement strand
GTGTGTGTGTGTGTGTGTGTGTGTGTGTGTGTGTGTGTGTGTGTGTGTGTGTGTGTGTGTGTGTGTGTGTGTGTTTCCTCCTGTAGTCCAAAGAAATGCAGTTAGCTGAATTGTCCATAGTGTACCAAAGTGTGAAAAGACAAATGAGTGAAGAGAAAGAATGTGTTTTTCCAGAAAATGAATCAGTGGTGAAAGTGAAGGTAATCCAGAGCTTGTGAGCAGGAAGAAGAGTGGTTCCTCCTCTGCTGTAAGAAATCAAGCAAATAGAGGTGTCAGGATCTGTCCTTGTCCTGCCCCTTCTGTATGTCTGGTCCTTCTTTGGCCAGTAGATGTCACTGACCATCCTGTGTCCTTAACCTCTAGTGTGGCTTAATGAGCTAAGTGGTTGGCAGCTGTCCACACATTCCTTTTGTGGTGAGTCTGAATCAGGCTAGAGACAACTAATTTTGAGTTTTCGTGTTTTCTTGGTGTACCGTGTATTTCAGTTACAGTTCCTTGTTTTTGCCCCCTGTACCCTGTTTGTAGTATGTTCAGTTTTCCTTGTTTTAGTTTTCCTTGGTGTTTGAATCTTTGGTATCTGTTGATTGACCCCACCTGCTCCTCGTTACCCCTAGTCGCTTGTTTGCAACAGCCTACACCTGCTCTTTGTTAGCCCTTGTTATCCATGTATATATGTGTCTATCCTTGTCCTGTTTCCTGAGTTGGTCATTGCGGCTGTTACAGTCTCCTTTCAATAAATCCCTTATTGGTTTGCCCTTACGCCTTCTCCTGTCTCCTTCATGTTTGCTATGTGACATATACATGTAAACCAGCTAGACAAATTCATAATGCAGTTTTGTCTGGCAGCAGGCACTGAGTCACAATGCCTTTTACAAAGATGTATTGAGGACAGAATGACACTCAGCCTGTTTATAAATGGCTTATAGACAGTGTGATGTGCTGGTTAATGGATCCCTATAAGTCGAAAGGAATAAATGTCAATTTCTGACCGAGGAACAGAAACAAAAAATAACCAGCCTGGCTAATAAAACAGTACAGTACTATACATAAGGTGTCACAAATCTGAATGGTGTAGTCATCCCAAATACTGAAGTACCATGCTTATCCTATTGTCCTCCCACATTATGCATGCAAAGGCAAGTATATGAAGAATAATACACCACTTCTCAATATACTGTGCAAAACTATGTCTTGTTGGAAAAAGTCAGAAAAGGAGACCTGAAAGCATAAAAATCTACACATACGCCGCAGTTTATGCCAGATTGTATGCTGTGTATAATTATTTCCACCAGCTTGATAAATTTTTTCTGCCTCTTTTCACCAACTGAAGCGACTTGATCACCAGGCGCACCCACATTACCAGTCCATCAAGAAAATGTGCTTTCGTTTGTGTTTCACTTGTTCCCAGCACAATTACCCACATATATTAATGTAAATAATAATAATGGTAATAATAATACATTTATTTTAGACCCAAGTAGCATACGTATTTAGGAGGGCACAAGGGGGGCATGCATGTTGTCAGAAGGGCACTGCCCCCCCGGCCCCCTCCAAATCACCCGTGAATGTCAAAGTCCCATTTTAAACGATGTTTCTACATATTTTAATGTCCACCCCTTGTAAATCCTCCTGCTTCATGTATGTGACCAGTAGAGTTTTGTTGATCTATGACTAGTGTGTAGGTAGAGTTACGGAGAAGTTAAACTTATGTAGAATACCCTCTTCCATTCTTATGATGGGAGGACAAGAATTAACAAATTATGACCATAATTAAGAGATATTCTTGAAAAACAAAGGATAAAATGGAATGCCACAGTTGGAATTATGCTTTATGACAAGTATTATGTTCAATTTTACTAATACATCTGTAAATTATATAGTCATTGGGGTCTGTCTTGTACCCCTTACATTTACACATGGTTTCTAAGTCATGCAAGGTCAAAGGCATTACGAGGGACAGGTTGAAAGAGCAGAAGAAATAGCTGTAGGTACAATCCATCACCAGTTAGAGTGCGAGGTGTGAAATGTAAAGCTAAGCTTGGCACCAACAACTCATTGAAAACCTGAATTCCAGCTGTAGCTAACGTTTCTTGAGTCCTTTCACATCTTTTCTTGTCCAGACCAAAAGCCGTGTTTCATTCTTCCAACAAAGTTAGCACACTCACAATCAGATTAAGCTATCACTGTTAAATGGCAAAAATTTGGTAGGGGATGAGAGAGTATTTGCAACTTTCTTCAAATGGATATGAAATTTTATGGAAATACGAGGCATTTGATTAGAAATGGCCACAAGATACAATACTAAGTAGATTTTTTTTAAAAAAATGAACGTTTTTAACACAGCATTGGAACATACAAGGCTGCATAAGATAAATTTAAGAAAAAGACAACCATGGATATATTTGTAGCCCACATTGGAGGAATACTTTATTTTATAGCGATTCAAAGTGCCAAATGACTTTACACGGACTGGAGTTACAATGTCTTCGCTTGATCTAATATAACTGCTGGGGATTTCCAAAATTCACAGACATGACCAAATTTAGCTCCAGGTTAAGGGTACTGTCTTTCCTTCCCTTGGTGATTCATGACCGCTCTACCTTTGGAGTCCCAGGATTAGGATGGAGGCCATGCATTTATTAAGAGAACACAAATCTACAGATTTCAGATTTTGGAAAGTTTGAAAAAATGTCTGTCAGTAAGTTTGTACCTACAGATTGCAGATGTACATTGGCATGACAATAATTTGGACAGTTAGTTGAAGCACACTACAGTGACACAGAACTATCCGCCCCAAAAGTGGTTAGAAGATGGATGAATGGATGAGTGGCTGGATTAACTCAATTTCAGAATGAAAAGTGGTAAACACAGGGTATCAAGACAGAGGTCTGCCATGACAAAAGACCAAAGGCATGATACTCATCTCAAGGGCTGAAACAACAAAACCGATGATAAAACTGCAACATATGGTTATTTCAAGTTATTTCAGTGGCACTGCTAGAGATTTTGGGCCCTATGAAAGCATATCATATTGGGCCCCCAATCCAGACCAGTTCAATAATGTTGTAGGGCCCCTGTCATTCAGGGGCATTTGGAATCATCTTCAAAACTTCCCCTCCTTTACAGCACCTCTGGTTAAGGCCACATTAAATGAAAGGAAGTAAAAATCATAACTAACCGTGTATATGATACTCTGGTTCCTGGGAAGGTGCCTGAACTCTAAAAGCTTTTCTGAGGCACCCAGCTGACCCTATATAAACCCCAATAATCTGACCTGGGTCAGCTGCCACTGGTTTCATTTTCTGTTTTGCTATAAATAAAATAAGTACCTAAGTGGATGGTAAAAGATGCATTTAAAATGTGATATAATTTGGAAATTGTTAACTGATATAATCAAACCTTTTTTAATGGAGGTAGGTTTTCATTGCCTAGTCAATCAGCAGTCAAGATTGTATATTTAACCTTAGATGCCTGACTTGTTGCTTACATCTATTTAACACCAGAAGATGTCAAATGGAACAATGCTGTGGGAGCAGACACACATGGGTGGCCATTATGTGTTTCGTTTAATGTCCTAAAAATAAAGGCACATGTTCGTTAAAATTAATTTTATAAGGAAGTACATTTCATAACAGAAGTTCTTTGTGCAGTTCTCCAATGAAGTGCATAAGAGAAAATAAGGTTGTCTCAAGCAGAGCAACCAGAAACTACATGAAGATCCAGCAACAAGCACTGAAAATACCAACCATGCCAAATGCAATGAAATTAACAAAATGTAAAACCTGTAACCGGAGTGTATCTAGCAAGTATAGTCCTCTGTTCTATATCATCTGTCTTTACTTCAAATGCCTATTTTTTTTGTTCTGCTATACATGTAAAAGGAACAAGACTGGGAGCAGATATGAAGGCTGGTGATGGCTGTTAATAAAATTAAAGATTAGCATCATATGATTTAGCAGAGAGAAATGATGATCTGGAAATTTGAACTGTTGTTAAAACAGATTTATTGCTGTAGAGACCTAGCTCAGGTATCTTGCAAGCAGAACAAGAATTGTGCAGCACAAAACAGGCCTGCAGATTGGACAGACAACATAAAACCCACGGAAGCGATCAGCGTAAATGCCAGGCCCATTATCAAGCATGAAATATGTAATAATTTAGTGGTTGTTAACTAAGTAGAGGGCCATTTAGAGGAATCAGAGCAATCTTCCTGGCCATTCTTCTGGCATCATGACACTACTCCTGTTGAGAAAGAACCTCAATAATGAGCTGCACTAATGTTTTTGTTAGAAAATTCAGAAAACTCAGTTTGCACACACACACACACTCGGGCTATTAGTGGATCTTACAAGACCAGCTGGAAACTGCTGATACAAAAGCTTGTATTATCGGGACCTACGAGCTGGCATTTTGAGCTAGCAAAGTTCATGGGCCTACAGGCTGCATTGACAGAAGGGAGGTGTCTCATGTCAGAAATCCACTGGCTGAGACCCTGTTTAGACCTTCACCTCCCTCCCTTCTTCCCTCCTTCTCTCTCTCTCTCTCTTTCTCTCGTTCTCTCACTCTCAGATAATTCCATAATGGTACGACAGCTTACCAGTTTGCTGAGGAGAGGATTTATAAAACTAAATCAAGGTTAGCTCATTGTGACTGACACTAAACAGCAATATACTGGGGTACGGATAAATCTGTATTTATTATTTAGTTTTTAAACACTATTTTAAAAAGTTATTATTGGTGGAAAGATGGGGATTTTCCTATAGATCAATCCCATGCCTATGTCCAATACGATGTAAACAAAGACAGAAACTGTAGAACTGGTGAGTTGACCAGTATTGAAAGGGTTCTGTGAAGATTTACATCTAATGATTCAACACCTCAGATATTTTAGGACTCTGCTCAACATAAGCAGTTAAAAAATGGGTGGATGGTGTCCATGGCGTAGTTATTACAATTTAAGTATTGTGTATTGATCCATTTTATGCATATAGTTATATAAGTGTAACTGCAAATGATTAACAAGTAATTTAGAAAGTGATCTTTAGAAAAATTAGAATTATTAAAGTATTAAAACATAGGCTCCGGACCCCCCGCGACCCGAAATGGAATAAGCGGTTCTGGAAAATGGATGGATGGAAAGTATTAAAACTAGTCATTTAAGCTGAAAGATTTTTTAAAATAAATTATATATGTTTTAATGTGTTGAAACCTTTTGCGTTACCAGTATTTTGTAGTCAGTAAGCACTTTGCAACACTTTGTTTATTAATAGAAGTCTTCAGTGTAACTCTGAGAATGAAACTTGAGCCACACAGCAAAGCTTTGAGAATATTTCCTGTCTCTAAAAAGATATGATACAATGATCCACATGTTCATTGAACCAAGGAGGTTTGGGTGAAATCATGAAATACCTGATAAATGGCAAGAAATAAGCTCCACTGTGGTTCTTGTGGCCACAAGAGCACACCAGCCTACCAGCAAGTTCAAGTATTTCAACGTAATTCAGTAAAAAACTTTTCTGCACACTGTGTGTCACTGCTAATGTCCTAAATGTAAATGGAGAAATGGTTTTCAGTGGGAAAAGAAAGCTTATTAATGACACTCAGGTGCAGATACGGGCTGCAGGGACGAAGCACCGTTTCTGAGCAGCCACATCAAACTGAATGATTAACTATGGAGCATGAGCCGTGGTTGCCATGGAGAGCTCACGCATATTCACATTTCAAAGAGCAAACAGCCATTTTCAAATGCGTGCCTGTCAGTGCCATGCTCCAGGGAATGAAAATCCTTGGAAAGAAAGCCAACATACCTCAAACCTCGGATCTGTGCCTTTGTCTGGCAGAGTGCATCCCAGCAGCTCAGCAAGAAACTTTGCCATATGAAAAAGTTACGGGGATGTTCCTTACAGCACAGAGGTCTATACGAGATCTAGTATGAGAGGGACTCCAAGTCTCCACAGCGATTCCTCTTGGCCCTTCTCTCCCTAAACCTGGGATAACTTTTTGGGGTCCGAGCCAGCAGCTCCTTCAACTGCAGCAAAATACCCAATATTTAAGGAATTATACATGTACATAACTGCACCCTGCCTTTCCTTCTGAATGTGACTATTATGAGACAACAAGAGGGTAGGTGGGGCCCATCAAGGGGGAGTCTGGATAAACAACACAGGATGGATAAATCCTATCTCTTTAAAATGATGCAGAGACCACATGTAATCTCGATTTAGTGCTGTGATGACCTGGTGTACATTTCTCTGCTGCCAACGACAGGTGTGTTTTAATGTATAATTCAGGACATTTCTCAGTTTTGAAGCAGATGCAAAATGTTTCCACTTTTGCTCAGTTACGGTGCTCACCAATTTCCAGCATTTTGCTGTTTTTTTCTTTTTTCGGTGTAAACAGTTCCACCGTACCGTGTTTAACATTAGGTATCTGAAATTATATACATTACTATTTTCCCAGACATTAACCTGTCTGGTATAGAGACATTTCACACAATTCACAAACAAAATAGGAGTAATTTTGATTTGAGTAAAGAGGACGGTTAAATAAACAAAACATCACAACTATACAGCCGATTTTAACAATTAGTGTTATTGGATAAAAGTGACAGTTTCTTTGGCATCCTAACTCTAACCTACTCATGAAGCAGAAAATGTTGCCAGTTTTTTAGTAATGATAATATACTCTGAGAAGTGGTTGAAATTGCTTTGTGTTCCGAACTGAAATGCGTTCAGCTGCCACCTAAATAGTATTAAATTTCAGTGATATTCATTACCAGCAAACTGCAAATATTTAATCAGTAGTTGTATATTGAATAGTGCTAGACACATGTAAATAAAGAATTTAATACAGCAGCCAGACTGGCTTCTGCATTATACACATGATCATTTCAATAAAAGCCAAGTAGCAATAAAGCAGGCTCATCCTTTCATGAAGCATATAATTTTTATGTTACCCTTGATGCGCTCAAGAAGCCATACACTTTGTCTCTTAAAGCAGTTAAACAGTAAAGCAGATTTCGATGTTGGCTATAATCCTGCACCTAATGCTATTGAGGGAATATTACCTTCATAATTCATTTTGTGACGGGTGGCAGGGGGAGGGGATTGTCGCCTTACGTAGCAAGAAGCAGGTTTATCCTCAGTAAAGCTTCTGTAGATCCTTCACGTCCTCAATCCTCAATTCACAGCCAAAGCTGGATCCTATTTCACCTTTCCTAACACAGACAAAACCAATATACACACCCAAATGCACATACATCCACTGTATTCAATCCGCTCTTCACCCCCCACCCCCCAAACCTTGGCAAGCAGGTCAGTAACATTGCCACAGGTCAACTGCATTTAAACAATTCCAAAAAGGCTAAAACCAGCTCTGCTATGGGCCTTGCTCTCAATGAAGCATTTTATCAGCAACGATAAGCACTACTTCAGTTGTTGGTCACCTTTTCCTGTCTGTCTCCTGAAACCCCAAGGCCTCTGGCATGAGACCAGCATTGTATCCGTGCGAACTAACAGGCTCTGGTAGAAACGGCGTCTATCATGATGAGGAAAATAATCTGTTATATTCATGTGCCTAGACCTGAGGGATTAGTGTGTCACTCTCTGTTTTCTAATAAAATTGTGCTAGTCTGTAGAGTATTTCCTCCTCTGTTGTGTACTTTTCAATAATGCAAAAAGTGGTGTGATACCGACTAACATAATAGACTCTGCCAAGATTGCACTTTTGATTTTGGGGTTTAGAGATAGACAGAGCAGAGACAGAGTAGGATCCTATCTATACCATATGTATCATATATACATGCACACACACATACATATAAAACTATATAATCATATTGGTTAAAAGCAATGTGATTCGCTGGGCAAAGTAAGGCCTGGCACCTTTTGCTGAGACATAAAGCCATTGCTTCACCTGAACACGCCTCTTCACAGTGGGTGGGTGAACTGCTGTTGAGAGAGTCTTTAATTTAGGAACAGGGTCTGTGCAGTTAGGTGTGAATACAGCCCTTTGATGTCAGATCTGCCTGCTGTTCCACCTGCTGCTCCCCTCTCATTATTTACATCGGGATGCAGGATACCAGTGTCTCCATGCTGCAAACCTGAAATACTAATTGAATATTGGCAATGCTAGGCATTAGAGGATCGAAATTTGGTTGCACTGCTAACAGTGTCAGGAATAAATTATTCATCCCAAGACAGCCATCCATAACATCCTGACGACTGCATGCTTGTCACCCTTCGATTCGTTAGGTTCAGATTTGCGTTCCTCAAGGCTCACCATATGTCCCTCCAGGTGGGAACTTTGAGAGCTTTTCATCTTCCTGATTTTGTAGTGAAGAACATCTGACCTCCCCCCATTCCAGCCATGTTGACACTTGAAGTCAAAACAAAAGTCTGGCCTGACCCTGCAGAGAGATATCTACAGGATGTCCTGTACGGTTTAAAATTCCAGGAGGTTTAAAAAAAAGTGAACATAAGAAACCCATGAAGTACTATAAGAATAAGCCCTCCAACTCACTGACACTATCAGAACACAGGCTGATTTACTCTGTCCCAACCTACAACTTTACCCCAAACAGTGCCATACATTGTATGCATGAGTAATTATTACTCACGACTGAAGGCTACAAGATGGCTCACAGTACAGTATATAATTTATTTAGCAGATGCTTTTATCCAAAGTGACATACAATTCAGAAAGCAGGGTGACCCAATGCCTGGAGCAAAAGAGGTTAAATGTCTTGCTCAATGGCCCAACGATGACATCACTCAGCCGACCACAGATTTTGAGCTGGTGATTACAGCCATTAAGCTCCATTATACAGCTAGGATGAAATGTTAAAGAAAGTTGTGCCATAAACAAACGTCCTTATGTAATTAAATAATAAATAAAGATTTTACATCACAGGTGCACCTTTTCCATTCATAGTTTTTGATGAGTCTCTAACACAATTCACTTATATTAAATTTATACCAGTAAGTCAGACAAAACTGTTCCCTGGGCTTGTCAGGGCTGTATCCATAGCGGAGGGTGGATGATTAGACTGTTCATGAGACAAGAAAGTAATGAGGAGAAAGTTTGGTCAATGGCCCAACGATAACATCACTCAGCTGACCACAGGATTTGAGCTGGTGATTACGGCCACAGAGTCCTAATCCAAAGAGCTGCACATCTGCATGGTTTTTAGTGTGTCGCATGCCTCCTGGCACCCTGAGGAGCCATCACCTCAATGGTTCTGCTAACCATACTATCCAAAGAGTTTAGCCTGATGGCCAATGCTGCCCTAATTCTCTGAGTTCAGCTTTGGTTAAGCAACCCTGCAAATCTGCTTTAGTACAAGCAATATTTCCTGCCCTTCATCTAATTCTCATCGCTAGCCTAGCAAAGGTAAATGCTATGAATGAGTATTTTTCTAATAGTAACTTTTATTTGTATCAGATGAACATTTTAAAACAGGTTAAACTAAAATGATACTTTTTGCCTATTTGTTTTTAATAAAGAAATAGTGACAGTAAAGTGGTAATGTAAAGAAATAGGTCTGAAATTGTTCTGAGAGCAGAGTTCATGATTTTGCTCACTTCCCTCTCCTTTTTAAAGCAAAGTAGGACTAGCGATATCAAATTTAGTATGAATATATTTAGTTACATTATTTGCTACATTTTACCAACACTTTCAGAAATCATTTTATTGAAATGTCATTAAATAAAATACAATAATATTATAAAATAGCATAAAATACAGTATTACAGTACTGTTCGAAATGTACAATGATTGAAGTAAAATGGTTTGGTATAAGAATGACCATTTTGTGAGATGACCAGGTTAAACTTTTCAATGCACTGCCTTAAACTATGGATTTGAAAAGGCTATCAAACAGGCAGAAGTAAAGGACACAAGCTCCATTATACAGCTAGGATGAAATGTCGAAGAAAGTTGTGCCATAAACTAACGTCCTTATGTAATTAAATAATAAATAAAGATTTTACATCACAGGTACACCTTTTCCATTCATAGTTTTTGATGAGTCTCTAACACAATTCACTTATATTTAATTTATACCAGTAAGTCAGACAAAACTGTTCCCTGGGCTTGTCAGGGCTGTATCCATAGCGGAGGGTGGATGATTAGACTGTTCATGAGACAAGAAAGTAATGAGTAGAGGGTATGTTTAGTGCACATGCTCATTAAAGCCATTTCTTATCACTTTTTAAATTATTTTTTATAATGTGCTTTGAATTCCTTAAAGAGATGCTTTGAGAAATGTAACATGTATAAGTAGACAGAAGATAATTAGCCCATCACCATTCTCCAGTGCTGTGTGATCTCCCGGAAGGATCTTTTCAGTGCAGCAGCCCAATGGCGTGCTTGACCCCTTTCATTTCCAAGACAAAGTAAGCAACTAGATACCAGCTAATACAAAAATGGTCAGTCTCTAATACGCCTTTTCTTCAAAATTAAGCTTTGGACGTCCCCAGTAAATATAAAAGCAACAATTTCAGATGCATCTGGACTATGCAGGCAGGAAATATCTGCTGAATTATTATATGAAGCTTTGGTAGCTCAGTCAGGCATACAGAGCTTTTCCCTTTAGGTTTAATCTGAGTGTTATACCAGTTAAACTGCATTTAATATGTCTCGGAGTGTTTATGATAGTTAATTATATTGGCATTATTGCCTACTATCTGTATATTACACTGTCCTGACTGATCTTCTTTGCACCATGTGTACCCTGTGGACCCTGAGCGTCGCCATTTCATCTCTCTGTATTCTGGTGTATGGTAAATTCACTTTGACTTGCATAGACTTTGGGATGTATTTGCATTCGCATTTGGGATGAGGACCACCAAACACAAATCTATTTGGGTATATCTCAGTAGTTATAGAGGAGAGGCAAGACATTAAGTACAGTACAGTTTCTTTTTATGTAAAGAAATAGCACAGTACAGGTACTGTCTCTGTATCATGTCTGCTTATTGTAGCTGTCCATCACATATACATTACCATATGCATGTTGTATTACAAGTTAGATATGGACAGTAGGTCATTATACATCTGCCAGTGCTGCGCATTCTCCTGTACCTGTTACACTTAGCATTACACCTGCTCACGTCCTACTACGTCTGCTTTCGGTAGTCTCTCGATCAGTGTATATTATTTACTAAGGATCTCGGACGTAAATGCGATCAGACGTGACTCGATCAGGCGTAACTCAACATACAACTGTAATGTTTAGAGACATGCTTAAAATGTTGAATATGCTACATTAGGCTTAGAAGAGCACTTTTTCAGATTCAGTATGAAAATTTCCCATCCATCTTCCAAATGTTTATCTATAACACAGTCTGGAAGCCTGGTGCCTGTCCCAGGTAGCAAGAACAAGACAGGGGAACGAACACTCAAGGTGGGATGGTTGTGCATCACAAGGGACGCACACAAATGCCAATTTAAAGAGCAAAAAATTGCGAATGAGAGTAAACCTACACATGAAAAGGAGAATATTGCATTCTGAACTCATACAGTAAAGGAGTAATGAGGCAAGGTAAGGGTCCTACCCACCAAACTAGCATATTGCCCACAGCAAAGTGGGTCATATTTTAATGATTAATACAAAGCGTACAGAATATTCTGCCATGCATGCAAAGTCTTTGTCATCACATAAGATAATATATTTCCATAATACAGGTATTCATTGCGCTATATATAAATAATTAACATGACATTAAAAATCTGTGTTTCGGATTAGAAAAAACATGCACAGTACAGTATGTAATAAACAAAACAAATCACCTTCAAGGAGAGTCTCCAGTAATAAATACATTTCATCATCTTAGAGTCTAACGGAAATACAATGACACCTCTTTCAGATATAAAGCATACATTCTTCTGATAGTAAAGTGTATGCTCTCTAAAAAGATAGATTTGTAATGTACATGCTACACATGTTACAGTGATTTCCAGAAACATGTTTGAAAAGACTTACTAGAGACAAGCCTTCATTTGATTGATGAAATCTATTCCATCACTACTTTGTCTTTTTCTCTCCCTTCTCATTTTCCATGAGTATGTTGATTCTATCTAGTCATGCACAAAACCAAAAAGGCTAACCGTTACTTTTATTAACCTACTAAAATTATTTGACAAAGTAACGCCTAAATAATTTCTTAAACAAAAAACATGGCAGTTAAATGTAAGTGTAAGCCTACATCTTACCCTGATATCTGAACCCAACAAATAAACTTCCACTCTTCTGGCACCCTCCCCCCCCGTCCCGAAACGGAACTTTACAACCCTATTTATATTCCCTGAATGTGCCAGTGTGCCCTGCACATTGCAGTAACTGGAAGCTCATTAAAGACTAATAGGTTTAACCTCTGTAATATACCACAAAATGTTGCTGCTGCACGATTTACACAGACTCACTACAATAAGAACAATAAATACTATAATAACATTACTTTCTAATAAATGTTCCAGAACATTCCAGAAATTATATCTTGGAGTGGTTAGAATAGACTAGTCCACAATACATTTATTCTGAGTCATAGTAGGAAATGTTATCAAAAAAAATTCCACCTGAAGGATAATATACATATTTGATGGCGATGCTGCCGCAGAATATTCTAAAACATGTAAATAGGTATAAAGAGCATTTATACAACAGGAATGGCTATTCAGGGAAATGCATGGTAGCATTGCTAGTTCTCCCTATATATCTGTGGATTTCTACAGGTTATATGCTTCCATCTCACAATCAATAACTTGATGTCAGTCAGTTTGTGACCTTAACTGCCTTGTCATGCATGCATTGTGACTGTATGTGTCTTGACCAGTGACCAATTTACTGAAAATTAGTAGTTACAGTTACTAGTTACTTCATTCAAAAGTAATCCAATTACTTTACCAATTACTGCATGTAAAAGAAATTAGTTACTAGGGAAAGTAAGTTTTGCATTACTTCAGTGCTCTTATTAATGCATCCATACCCAAAAAGCACACATACATCGCCGGGACATTCGTTTACAATTGGAATGTCTTTAAATGATCGAGTTAAATTTCTGCCTATTAACAAGATTTAAATTCGTACATATGCTAATGTGCATTTCAGTGTGCATTTTTTCAATAATTAGTTCAGCATAACTGTTAGGCCTATTGTCACTGTGTCCGTCATCTTGTCAATATTTAAAATAACAAAAGCATAACTTTTAATCAGGTAAATTGTTTGGTATATTGTTTTAAATAGTATGCCTACATGCAGGGTAAACAGAACAAATCTACTCTATAGTATATAAATATATATAGTATAAACCTATTGTGGCATATACACTCACCTAAAGGATTATTAGGAACACCACACTAATACGGTGTTTGACCCCCTTTCGCCTTCAGAACTGCCTTAATTCTACGTGGCATTGATTCAACAAGGTGCTGA
>JAAGVU020000113.1:12327835-12343634 GCA_011763525.2 Mormyrus iriodes | reverse complement strand
TCACTGTAGTGTGAACTTTTTACGTTTTCCATAAATTTCACCCGAAAGCCAAATATTCCTAACTTTTTGTGAGTAGTGCAAGTTTTAAGGAGTTAAGAGTTGTACTGTAATAAGTTTGACCGCAGCTTTCCATTGTTTCATCATTGTAATGAATCTTATCATTAGCAATGCATTAGTGAGCCAGTTTAATCAATTAATGTTCGCTCTTGTTTTTATGTGCTGTTGTTGCATTGACTGTCAGTTCTGCCTTTAAGATAGCAGTGCTTTGTTATATAAGCAGCAATAACTGGGAGCAGTGCTCTTCAGGAAAGGCTCGTTCAGATTGTAAAAGGAAAATACAGTACCCAAAAATGTTATGTACATGTGTTTTCAGGGAGGCAAGAGGAAACACCTGAATCCATGCTGTTCTACTCCTACCACCCCAATGAACCACTCAGCAAAGAGCGCGTAGAAGCCTTCAGTGATGGGGTGTATGCCATCGTAGCCACGCTCCTCATTTTAGACATATGGTAATTTTTGTTGCCTACCTCATTCTATATTGCTGGTCTTCTGAATCTTGGTGGATGTATAGCATATTGTGCTGTACCATACGTAACGCCTTCTTGTTCGTCGCGTAAAGTCCTTTGGAGGGCTGTAGCCACCAGCTGACAGTGTTGTGAATTTGCAGATCCAAAAGTTTCACAGCATGGTGATTGTGAAACTGATTTGCAGACACAGATATGGTTTCTCAGTAGGGCTTCTATCTCAGCATTCCATGACACTGAAGGGTAATTTGTTATGGTTAAAGAAGAAGATTTATCAACAATTCCAGCATTATGGATGTGACATTTAGACTCATATTGACAAACAAAATGTTTCAGAGCATGGGTAAATCTAGTATCAATGAGTTGGTTTGCATATCTTTTCATTTAAGTTCTTGGGTTGAATATAGACAAATCCTCAAAATTCAAATATTAATATACATATTATAAATATATAGCATTATATTAGTGTTATAGATGTGACATCAAACGAACCTTTGCATGGAATTGCCCTTGTACATATTTAGTGGCAAGGTGACTCTATGTACTGTGCTGCTGTCCACTGGGGCCACTATTTTGATGGTTTGTGTCCTTTCTCTGTTGGCGCCGGTAGTGAGGACAATGTCCCAGACCCTGCGGAGGTGCAGCACAAGTTCAATAGCAGCCTGGTGGTTGCCCTGCAGGAGTTTGGCCCTGAATTTTTGGCTTACTTCGGCTCTTTTGCTACGGTGGGCCTGCTGTGGTTTGTCCACCACTCGCTCTTCCTGCACGTGACCAAAAGCACCCGGCTGATGGGCATACTCAACACCTTCTCGCTGGCCTTTGTGGGGGGCTTGCCGCTGGCATACCAGCTGACTCATGAGTTTACTCGCAACTCCCGCAATGAGCTGGAGGCCATCCAGATCAGCTGCGTCATCATATTCTTCGCTGGGATCTTCCAGCTGGCTATCTGGGTGGTGGCACTCTTCAGCCAGCACGAGACACTGCATCCCTGTGTGCACTACGGCGGCCGGGACCATGCCTTCATGTTCGCCAAGCTGGCCCTCTACCCAGCAGTGGCCCTGGGCACCTTCTTCATCACCTGTGTGCTGAGTGAATTCAGTGCCCCCATCTTTCACTTGACACAGATCGCGGTGCCTGTAACCTTTCTACTGCTGCGCCTCCTGGTGCGGGTGGCGCTGGCTGTTCTCCATTGGCTCTTCTGCCCACACCGACCCATCATGCTTGACCTCCAGAGTGAGGAGGACTCCCGCCTGGATATTAACGATCTGGTGACGTAGCTGTGATGGCGAGGCTGTCACGCAGCCATGAGGTGGTTTTCAAGATGTTGGTGCAGCGGTGGCATAGGGTAGGGTTTACACCCATTTTTGAATTAATAGATGCACATTTCCAGCAATTTGCACCTTCCTTTTCCTTGGTTTAACAGCAGGTTTCCCTGCATGCTTTCAGGCTTTAAATTAAAATTAAAATGAGGCAAATGTTTTCCCCTTATGAGATACCTGGATAGCACTTGCTTAAGATATTTATAACATGTTTTACAAAAGCTGCATTGTACATCATAAACGCCGAAATGATTGTGTCACGGCCAGCAAAGCATCGCCATTCATGTGAGAAATTTGTTCTTTTGGTCCAATAATCTCATGCCTGCTGTCTTGTTTTAGAAGGCAGAGTTATGTCAGTATTTATGATTCATTGTTGTTTCTTTATTTAAGAGGCCTCTTCTGGAACCTTTCAAAGAGCTAGAAAAGACAAATAACTAGTACCGTAAGAAAAGCTGAAATTGAAATATTACAAATCGCTTTTGAGCACAGGAAGTAATGTGAAATCAAAATTTGGCGATCCAGAGTAAATCTCAGGTGCATTTACAGACAAAGAGTCTTTGCCCAACATGTTGGGGACACCAAAGGGGGACTGTGAAAGGTGGGGCAAAGAGCCAGCCTGATGACTGAGTAGCTCTTTCCACCAATAGAGGGCCACTGTGGAGGCCAAGGGGTCCCATGCAGTATAGGAGTGCATCTTTCAGGAAAGGTATTAGAGAATGGAGAGGGATTGCAGGCAGATAGGGGGCGCCACAGCTCACTGCCAGCCACCGAATCCTATTAAAGTGTAACATGGATAAGGTCTTTCGTACCCACATATGTACGGAATGCAATATGAACAATATGAGTTGATAAGGTTCTAGCCTATAACCTTGTAAAAATTTGAAGTCTAAGATTAATTTTTGATGTTGTGTGGATTTATGCATAATCTTCTGTACAGTTTTCCGCTTTCAGAAGAGAATCTTTGCTGAATATACATTGAGTTCACTGTTATGTTTACAATTTTAGCTTTTTCAGTTTCATATTAGCAGTATCAATTAAACACTGTAATTTTCACAATGTACTGCAGGATACAACTTGCAATGAGTGATAATTCTGCAAGTGTTTTTATGCTTTGTTATGCGTTTTCGAATTGAAACACTAAAACCACAATGAAATTAAGCGATAAACGAAGTCGGACACGTCCAGCAAAGGTGAAAAACAGAAAGTTGCATATTTGATAATTTACTCATACACATATAATCATAAAATGTAATATGGAGGTTTCATATAGAGGAATAATTGATCTGGTCTAGTTGGATATTGATTATATGCAGATTCTCTATATAATATAGAAATGGTTGCTATATTTTATAGCAATTGTTCATCTTTTTTAGCTAGTATGTTACATTTCCTAGGGGTGAATAGCTGTTAATATCAAATATTCATTTTCTAATTGGTATTTTATTGTCTAAATTCTCTTTCCATGTAATGCATTTTTGGCAATCATTAACAGACTTTGTTAATTTTTATAGCATGGCCACACCTAAGTTAATAGTTAATTACATTGCCCCGGTGACAGATCTTTGGATCTGATGGGAAGGTAATTTCATGAATCTTGGATATGGTGTTAAATGCACCTGCCCAAAAGCTGTGCACTTTAAGGCATAACTAAGTGGAATGTAAAAGAAACAAATCATCTTCAACTTCACCTCTGAAGTCTGAAGTAGGGGGATTAGATGCAAGAGCTGAACATGTGCAGTTTGAATGGGGTGACTTGAAGCTGAATTAACAAGCTAGATTGGATTATTCTCCACTTGGAATTTAAAGTGGAAGCACCATCCCTGCGCTGGTAGTTGCACAGATTGCTATCTCACCTAAATTTGCATTTGTCTGGCTTAGGCACAGACCAACTTGACACAAGAGCCATATAAATTCTAAGGATAGTTTTATGCAGTGGCTGATCCCATGGAGTTGTTCCATATGGAAGATGGTAGGTTCCACTGGGGTTTTGGTGCTGACCCTGACAAAGTCTCATAGTTGCAAATAGTTAAAAAGAAAAATTCAGCAGTTCACAGTATGCAGAAGAAAGGATTTTGCATAAGTAAATGACAAATATTCACTAGGGTCCTTTTGGTTGAGTATTTCTGTGCGTATACTAAAATAAATCTGCATGAGGGGTCAAGCACAAATTTAGACACACTAAACAGGATGTCTTTCAAATCTTAATAGTGAGACCACTTGCTGTGGAGCTAAATAAGGACGTAAAAACTTGACCTGCCCATTCTCTTTTAAATTTCTTTTATTGTCTGTCCTATAATTGTGTTCCTGGTGAATAAATGATTTCAGTTTGTAATTAGGAAATGAGGAAGTGAAATGGTCTATTCCCTATTACATTACAAACATCCTATAAAGGAATAGTAAGAGATTTTGAAATATAGCTAAAATTTATTGCCACACCGCCTGTCAGCCTACATTTCACATAAAGACATACCACCCAAGTAGCTCTGACTTTGCACTTCAAAGGAAACTTTTATGTACGAATCTTAGTGAGTGGTGGGGAATTTAAATATTTAAACAGTTTTGATTAATGATGATTTAAGAATGTCTATGTTATACACAGGGTTATGTATGACAAGTAAAAAAACCTGAAAGAAGACTGCTGTTTTGCACATTATTAGCATGAAATTAATAGACCTTATATTAAATGTGAGTGTGCCCTATGATTGATTGGTGCCCCATCCTGGGTTATTCCCTGCCTTGTGCCCATAGCCTGCGGGATAGGCTCTGGACCCCTGTGATCCTGAATAGGACAAGCAGGTACAGAAAATGGACGGATGAATGAGCCTTATATTAAGTTTTATAATGGCCTTTTGCCTCTAATATTCAAAATGAGTGTATTGAAAATGCACCTACTGAATGGTGGTGGGGGAGAATTTTTTGTCATTTTTAGCACTGTATTCAAAACAATTTAAACCGTTCCAATTAATGTACTTTGATTTCCATGTTAATCTACAAAACTGTTGTGCAGATATTTTTTGTTAGTTTAGTTGAATAATGGTGATTGTTATGCACTAAGCTGCACTGTTGAATAATGGTATCACACTGTGACCATTGGCCTGGCTTTCCAACACTGATATCTTTTGATTGCTTAAAACAACTCTGACTGAATCATTTCCTTTAAAAGGAATTTCACAGCATACTTTCAGATCTGTACAAACTGCTATATTTTTTGCTGTTTTCTGTTGTGAATAAACATATACAGACTATAGCTTTCTGTTAATTTGCACATCTGTATAACGAGGCAGGACTTTCACACTATGCAGACCATAGAAACAGTTTAGGGGATTAGAAGAAAGCTTTAAGTGTCCTTGACAATGGGAATCACACATCTAAGCCTCTTTGGAAACATCTATACCACAACACTAGAGAGAAAGCTCCACCCAGTGGTCAAACCCAGGATATAGGAGGAAAAATGTGGATTCCAGCCTTAACGTGCACCAGTGGACCAGCTCTTCTTCCTCTTGCAGTTGTGTGAGGATTTGTGGGAATATGCTAAGAAGTCTACATGTGTTTTATGGACTTTAGGAGAGGAAATGAAAGCATACTCTGGTACATAATATGGGAGTTGCTGCAGGAATATGGAGAACCGCTACTGCATGCAGTTAGAGTCATGTTCGTATCTGACACAAACTCAAAATCATTGAGAGTGGATATTGGCCTATGGCACAGATGCATATTGTTTCTACTCCGATTGGTAGCTTTCATGGACTGGATTTAAAGGCTTAGCCGCGGGTATGGGGGGCTAGAAGTGACAAACCTGCTACTTGCAGGTAATGTTGTGCTTTTGGTTTCAGGTCCTCCGGCATGAACGTAAGTGTTTTGATGCCGAGTGTGAAGCGGCAGGGGTTACAATTAGCACATCCAAATGCTACTTTCTCAGAAAAGAGTGGAATTTGGCTTTCAAGTGAGACTGGAGAGTCTCCCATAAACGATGGGGCCCAAGTACCTCAGGATCTTGTTGATGAGCAAGGGTAGGGCTAGGCGAAATATATCAATAAAATGTCATATTGTGATTATGTCATATCGTCACCAATTTGAATATCATGAGTATCATGATATAGCCTAAATACTTGTTTTCTTACATAATGGACAGTTATAATACTCCATTTTTACAGGAATTCCATCAAGGAATTAGTCTACTGTTGGTGTAATTTATAAATACACCTGTCACATGCTCAATAACTATTAGTAAAACAATTTGGTCATCATAAAACTCAAAAACACCTGTCATTTTTTACTGTTTTCTACATATCACAATATTCTAAAAGTCATATCAATACTGTGAAAATCTTTGAAAATATGCTGACATCATCATCCTTTTCCTAGAATGAACAGCAAGAGTCAGAGAAAAAACCTAGCCATAAAACTTACTACTGGAGTTCTTGTTACGCCCTACAAGAAAGTTTATTTTCGTATGATATATTTATTTAAAAATTACGTATCAGTTTGAAGTCCATTCAATTTGTCCCCTTTTCTCATGTCCTGAATCTGTTTAAAGGCAATTCTAAGGGAATTATAATCAAAAATGGAGCAAATAATGACTTGAATTATATTGTGATAATTATCTATATCATTTGATATGAAACAAATCAACATGATGAAATATTTTGCTATATAGCCCAGCTGTAGTAAGAGGGACCGTGAGATTGACATGGGGATTTTTGCAGGTACTGGGAATGTCTGTGGTGGTATGGGGAGAGTTAAGTCACCAGAGAAGGCTTGTGGTTTACCGATCAATCTACATCCTTTTCCTCACTTTTGTTCATGAGCTGTGGGTATTGACCCACTGGGTGGAGGCTGTGGGGGCAGACTCAAGACACATGGGAGGGATTTTATCGTGTAGGGATCCCCTACAAAAAGCTAGAATCTGTGGCCAGGGAGACAGAGGTCAAGTCTGACCTGCTTGGCATGCTGCCACCGTGACCCTCACCAGGAAAAGTGGTCAAAAGACAGCATGATGCAAAGCCTATCAAAACTTCAGGCTTTGTATGAAATTCGGAAACAATAAAAATAGTCACTAGTACAGGTAATATATGAACTCAACTGTATTAAAATTATTTTATTTGTAAAGAAAAATGTCAACAAATCACATAACCATTACCGCATGATAATAAAATAGTAATAATGCTTAGTGATAATGCAGTAATAATGTTTCATACAAAACATTTCGCTGAAACAGATTATGACACGCATTTCTGTTTCTATACAAGGTTCTTGTACAGAAAATGGTAATTAAAAATTTTAATTGAGCACATCAAGTACAGTCCTTGCACAACTGAAACCATGTAAAATAGGCAAAATAGACTGATGCATCTTAAGTGTCAATGATACAAACCATAACTCATATCTATTCTCCATCTGCCACCTTATTTTCAAAGCAATGTATAATTTAATGGGCATAAATTTAGATACGTACAAAGCATGATGGGATACACTCACAGGCATACAGGATCTCTGTCAGTTGTGTGCTGCATCATCTTTTGAGTTTTTTTTTTTTTACTCTAAAGTCAGTACGTGCATCGAATACCTTATTGCTTTTAAGTCCCTGTACAGAACAAAAACAAAACAATCTCCCAAACTGAGCAATATTAATTGATTCTAATATTTTCGCACACTGCTTCCCTTCAGTCACATAAAAAAGTACATTTGCAATAAGTCTCTTAAAAAAAAATTACAGATAATGCATCTAACTCTACTGGCTGATAGATATCTGTACATTACCTTGAAGCCATAATGCACAACCAGTTACAAAAAATCTATTTGGAAACTACAGGCTTTTTAAATTCAGAATATTCAGTAGGAATGTTAAATATTTAAAAATAAAATGCTAAAGATCCCAGTTATTGCTTACATTGTTCTTTTAATAACATTATTTTAAGAATCCCATACTGTATAAATCAGTATATGTACACATCATTATGTGATGCTGTTTCAGAATTGTGTGCAAACTATAGTTTGCCATGCCTGCTACATTCAATATCGATTAACTATTCACATGATTTGGAAGAAGGCTGAGACTCTACAAGGATGCCACTGATGAAAAGACCTGATTTAACCTGAAGATGGTTAAAACTACTTCAGCAATGTAATCACAAGTTTACATATTATTTTTACTCACTGCTTCAAACAACTATCTGAGAAATATAGAATACTTCCTATGCACCATATATGAATAATATTAAAATTACCTATAATAGCTGGAGATTGCCAGTGCCTGTTGCAACTTTCATTATGAGGCAAACCATCTCAGCACAATATTTACACCGATATGTAGATCTGCTGGATCCTGTAGCCTACCTGTGGTCCATGGTCATGTGCACAAAGCCCGATATTATAGAAGATGCTTTGTTCTTGTCACAGCAATAAATTCACTAGAATACTTGTTCTTGCATCAGCAATGGTGCCCTTGTTTGCATTGTCCCAAGGCACCATCCAGATGTTGCTACAGTGTCTTCTGGGGTGAAGATTCCTAGTTCGCACACTGAGGGTGGACAGGGCCTGGTCCAGACCAATGTGGGGAGTGCTATGTTGAAGTGATTGCTAGTCTTCACCTCCAGTGGCAAGGAGGATGCCCTTCTCCCTCAGATGGGCATTGAGTGAGTAGAAAATGCTCAGCTGTTGCTCTGGGTGGAGGGCCAGCAGCTGCTGCAGCACTTTGCTGGGGTTGGGACCCCTGAAGGACAATCAGGAGGATCACACATATGACACTCGGTGCAGTGATCTCATAGCTACTTTGGCATACCGTAACAGGGTATAGCTATACATATGCATGCAAGCTGGTCCCCTCTTCCCCTACAAAAAGCTGTGAATATTAATCTAACCTGCACCACACACAGTTCATTAATTTACTGCTATTTCCTTACGGCAAAGAAGCTGAAGAACATAAGCATTTTGAAGCTGAAGTACCTGATAAAGCTGGTCAAGTAAACATGAACAAAGGTGGCCATTAGGTACTGGCAGTCAAAGCGATCCATAATGCCTCCATGTCCAGGAATGGTGTCTGCAAAATCCTGTAAGAGACCAGAGTTGTGACTCACAGTAGGTCAAAGTGGCCTTAAGAATCTCAGACTCAACTCAACCAGTGTCTGCTTACTTTTATTTTGAAAGCTCTTTTAAACCCACTGGCAAAGAAGCCACCGAACGGGCCTATCAGAGAAGCAAAGGTGGAGAGAGCGATGCTGTGGATCTGGAATGGATACAGAGTCACTGTTTCCTGAAAAGAAGAGGGAACAAAAATGGATTTATTGCTTGGTCTCCCCCAGTCCTGAGCTCAGTTTCTTGCTCCTCTACACTGTCACCCACATAGTGTAATTCTTGTCCCATTTCTATTGACTACAGCCTTCACAGATAGGTATTACAATCAATGATGTATCAAAGCTTTCGATGGCTAACAGAGGATCCAACCAGATATTTGTAGACTACCTCCTCACAAAGTCTTAACAGCTTGCAACTTTTTAAATCGGAGATTCAGGTCATGAACGATGTGGCTCTCTGAAATTTGAATGGAATCCAATGTTCGTTGACCCTCGGTTACAAGGTGGTCCTTACCAGTGCTGTGCAAAGACTTTTTGAGGGGCGGGTGTTCAACCAGGGACGGGGAGGGGGGGGGGGGGGTTCCCCTTAGTAAATCAACCTGGGACCCGGGTCATGGCTGTCGGTGACCAGTAAAATTTACTGGCCGGGGAAGAAGGTGGTTTGTGATTGAAAAGGGTTACTCAGAAGTTCAAAAGGGGGCACTTTCAATTATTCTCAGACAAGCTCAGCCCCCTATTCCCCACACATGCCGAGTCCTTACCCATCTAAGGATGTTCTGCACCACTGGGTGGAGGCTATACTCTTGCAGCACGAAAAGATCTGAGGGCTGACACTCCATGGTAAAACGATTCATCTCACTGTCATACTCAACAGGGCAAACGAAGTACTGGATCTGAGCCACGAGGTAAGCAAACTGCAGAGACACAGTGAGCAGGATACTATCAAGAAGGTGAAGTTGAAAAGATTCATGGATTCTTAAATTACCTTATAAACACCAATATTTATATGCCTTTTCACATAATTTATAAACACTGGCATTTATGAACACAATGCATCAACACACTGTCACTGACAAATGCAAAGGATGTGATTTATTATTAGTCAGCATCAAAACTTCATCCAAATGATTGACTGTGCCTGTGCTAACCTCAAAGAAAATGTGCCTTATTATTTGGTGTGCCATTAATATGTATCGTATTATTCTACTCACAATGAACCCAAAGACAAGCGTGCCAAAAAATCCTCCTATGAAGCCCTCCCAGGTTTTCTTTGGGGAGAGCTGCAGAGACACATCAAACAAACCATCACGGATGATTAAAGCTGACATGGAACCGTAACTGCTCACGTTATATACAGTTCGTCTATGGCACAAATACATTTCCTGGATGTATGTCCCTGTTGGCATAATCAATCAATCATAATCAATAACATTAATCACAAATCAACATAATAAATTTTGAAAAAATTAACATTTTAAAATTCATAGATTAAGATTGATACTTTGAGTAATTTCCCTTTATACTAGAATACAATTTCTTAAATTTCTTAAAGGCATAAGTACAGTATTAATTTACAATACCCAAGATTTATCAAATAAAATAATAATTGGAATACCAAAATTAGCACCTTTCTGACCAATATATTTTTACTTGTTCTCATGAAAATTATGCATTTTCAAAGCCAGTTACAAGCGATTATACAACCTTAATCAAAGGTGTTCTTCCAAAGAAGAAACCAAACAGGTAAGCCATGATGTCATTGCAAATCACAATGGAAGCTGGAATAAGAAACCTAAGGAAGAATGTTACACAGTAAAAAATATACATTTATTTCCACAGCATTCCAAAACTGTCACACAAAGCAAACTTTTATAATTTCGATGCTCACATGTATTATCTATATGCAAATTTATATTATTAGTAAAATATTTTTAGGCAATAAAGTACTTTAAAAATGATATATTTCAAGTATCAAAGAGTCATGCTAGAAAATCTTTTATATTAGACAATACAAATCAGACTATTTTATGTCTGTGTTGCACAAGCTTTTTAAATGTTAAATGTATGTTATTCTTACCAGGCCAATCCTTCAAAAAGGTTCTGAATTACTAGATGGGACTGGGTTACTACGATCAGAAGTGTTACATGGGTCCAGGCAAACTGAAATGAGATGCAGAGCATAGGGCTTAAGAGAAACAACCTATGCAGTTCTCTGGTATTGGCTACATTTATTATATAATTCGTTTCTAAAATATTGATATATACAAAAAACCCTAAGTTCTGGGTGGCAAGCATGTGTACTGGGTAGCACTATTCCATCACCTTCCTGGACTGTGTTGACTTTGCATGTTCTCTCTGTATTTCTCCTGCATGGAAGGTAGGCAAATCAATATCTCCAAATGGTTCATAATGTGACTGTGTGAACTACAATGAACTGGCATCCCATCCAGTGTGTTTCCCTATCCCAGTGGTTCCCAAACTGGGGGGCGCAGAGGTATTGCGGGGGGGGGGCACCAATGGGATAGCCAGTTGTTTATTCTTGTTTATAACTTCAGTATGCTCTTTATTTCTCCCACAGTGGTGAAATCTCACCATTTGTAATTACATTTGTTTCGCTCAATTAGAAAAGGGAGTTGTATTTCAAATAAAGTTTGAATCTGAACCTGTGTAGTTTGCATGGGGGGGCTCAATATCGTTCCTATCTAGAAAAGGCTGGCCCTGCAGGGAAAGTTTGGGAACCACTGCCCTACCCTGCATCCTATATTGCCCAACCACAGGCTGTAGACCCTGTGACAGTGGTGAAGCTAGAATGGGTATCCCTGACAGATATTTGCAAATCCCACTATGGATAAATAGTAAAACATCTGGCACTTTTTCACTGCCACCAAGAATGAAGCTGTATCCAAGCCGTGCTGCAAAGAGACAGTTTTCCATTGTAAACTACACGAGCTGTACTGACCCATACCTGTGCTGATATGACCCTGCTTACTAGAAGGGCTGAATGGGTGACTAAACCTGATTGCATCACCACCATCTGATTGATCAAAATACACGGAGATACCAGTGATCTGTGTTGACTTACATGGATTATTTGAAGGAAAAAAAGGCATGAGTTATTAATTATTAGTAGTGTCATACATTGTGATGTATTGATGCCTTCCCAATAACTTGGAGCTTGAAAATTTCCAACCTCCTACTTGAAGTAGTCGAGAACGGATGAATGGAAGGGATTTGTAATGTGAATTTACTAAATAAAAAAATTTTATAAAGGTTTTATGTCACTGTCTCTCTCCAAACTTGCCACGCCTTTACTGAGCCAACCCTTCTGCAGTGGAAAACCAAAGTGAGCTGGAACCGTGCTGTAACTAGTATTTCTTTGTGGTATGGGTTGGGTACAGCCTGGTTTCTATAAGCCAGTGGAAAAAGTGACTAGTAACTTATATAACACTACAGATGTGTAAATTGTCAGTTAAAATTTAAAAAATTCCTGTGATTCTGTAAACTTACTCTATATTATTTGACTTCACTATTGTATTGTCTTGAGAAACATAGGTGGATGATTATTGACTGTAGCATTCTTTTGACTTAAGAATGCAGGTGAATAATTATTGGCTTTACCATTCTTTTGACAATAAGTAGCTTGTACTATGAAGCAACCACATTAGCCTGAAAAGGTGCTGGCATTTACACAGCATGTACCTATTGTATGATCATTCATATCTGGTTCAAAGTCTCCTATCACGCACACCCTTTTATGCCACGTATGGGTGGTAGAACTGGCTCTGTTCCACACTGGCAGTTACATATCAGACACGCACCATGTAAAACTGCAGCCGGTAATGTTTCTTCACTAAACTCAGCACAAACATGCAGAAACCTGAAAAAGCAAATGATTTTCTGTTAGTTTCATTTGAAAGGAATAAAACCTGAACAACATCTATGTAAGCAAACTCCTGTGAATGTATACGAGCCTAAACATATATAATTTTAATAATTTCAATCTAACAAAGCACCGACATCTGAAGACTATCCATTCAAATCCTAATTTCATTTTATTTATTTAGCAGATGTTTTTATCCTAAGTAACATACATTTTGACAAAGCAAATTCAGACAGTCCCTGAAGTAACTGGGCCTTACTCATGGTGCCCAGTGATGAAATCAGATGCCAAACCTGGGATTTAAACCAGTTACCTTACCTAGGAACAGCATCCTAACCTTTCTATTTTTTTTTCCATTTAACAGTGCTTACTATAGAAAATTGCTCAAAATTAAATAAAGTAATTGGAGTGTATACTTTAGAGCAATGTTTCCCAATCCAATCCTTGGGGACCTGCAGATAGTCCACATTTTTGCTCCCTCCCAACTGCTAGCCATTCAAGAACACCACATACCTGGTATGAGTATATTGGGAGCTGGGAGAGAAAAAACATGTGTACTGTCTGGGGGTCCCCAAGGCCTGGTTTGGGAAATACTGCTTATAAATCAGTTGTAAGCACTAAGATAGAGTGTATGGGTGGTCTTCATATTACAATCTGCCCTGCAAACAGATTTAATGCTCAGTAGGTAAACTGCTTGTAGGTATGTTCCTTGTAAGTAGGTAAGTACCTTACAATTGATAACGAGATGCATTTATGCTAAATGAGCTGTTGATGAAGAGTGACATATTCACCCTGCACATTCTAATTTCGCAGCCTGGTAGCCAATAGCTACATAAATATCCGCCCCCTGGAATGACTCTTAACAGTCTATAAAGACTTTAAAAAGTCTACTTAACCAATTAAATAACACAACCAAATCATTTTTACATATATACAACTCTTTCACCATAAAACAAATCCCTGTATTTTATTTCATTTAGTAGTTAAAATTCCTAAATTAATTATTTCAAATTCTTAGATAATAGACACAGTGCATTCTTTTTCACCTTCTTCCTTATTACATTCAAATTATTTTTGTGTTTATTAAACCATTATTTTGCTTCATAAAACAACAATTTATTTGTGCATGGACAAAATAACAGAAATACCAGTAACTAAAGGACTAACATTGTTATGAAGGCAAAGGAAGGCCCTAGACCTTATTAAACCCTTGAAATTAATATATTGTTATGCATTTCCATTATTGTCCAGCTTTACATGCATGTGCATTGCTTGCAATCTTAAAAGCATGTGCTAGCATTATACATCATATACAGTATATTTGATTTATTTGCATGGAAAAGTTACAGAACATATAAAGATATATACATAAGAATATTGCTTTATTAGATTTAGTTTTTGATCATAGGCAGTATCTGCCTTACTGCAGGTGATCCACAAGTCATATATGAGCATAGGGGTTCAAACAGCTACCTACCGGCCAGATACATGGTGAAGGAGATGAAACGGTGATATCGCACCAGGAACTGCAGAAGCTCCTTCCTCCTCACTAACACGCCAAAATAGTCAGCTACTGTTTCACCATAGAAGAAGTAGTTCACACAGATCAGGAAGTACCTGCAGTTTAATATAGACCACATCTTAGTTATATTCACCTGCATATACCGAAGTTCGAATGCACTCTACTACAGCAAGGATATACATTCAGACAAGAAACAACATTTAGCAAGCACAAAATCCCCAATTTCTCTGTGCAGAAAGAAGGGCAGCTCCATTTCATTTAGTGAGATTATTGGTGCCATACCAGTAAAGAACCTATCACTGGCCTTTTAGTATGTTAAAACAAAAAGCATAGAAGGCAGTGGTCAGCGCAATCAATGAATCTACATTATGATCTTACCATGCACACTTACCAGCTTAGTGTCCTGAACCATGGCAGCTCATAGGAATGGTAAACTCTGTATCCGATGGTAATTATTTCCTGAAAGCACTTAATCTGAATGGTCATAACCTACATTGAATGAAACATAAAAAAATAACTTTCTTAGTCATCAGTGTGAAAGTTAAAGTTAAAACAACAAATAAAATAACAGGGCTCTGGAAACTTTTACTCAGGGATTAATAAAGTTTATTCATCGATTACCTGCAGCCAGTTAGTGAAAATATTAATAAAGTATAAGGTCCTGCTATTTGATATTCATTTCTTGGCATGCCATTCTCATAGTTAAAATGCATTCTGTGGTTTTTCCATTGTATCTTCATTTACTGTTCTTCTCAGAGAGCTGACCAGGTAACATCAGCTGAAGCACTCCGTGGCACTTACCAGTGGTATTAGCATGATGGGGCCAGCCCAGATCATTAGGCAGAACCCAATGATCATCGTTAGTGATAAAATGACACGTATCCAACAATTCTTCCATCTGCAAAATAATAACAATAAGAAAATCAGACAGATTTCTTCCCCTTTGAGAATAAAGAGATGTCCTCCACTGAAGTGATACTGCTGACCTGGAGGAGAGGCCTTCTAAAGCTTTGTTGAGACATTCTGGAGTATTGTCCACTGATGGAGGGACCTCCGGAGTGTCAGCTTTGGAGTCTCCCTCCACTTCCATCTCTCCATCTCCCTCTCCCTCACCTGAGAAAGCCAGTCTGTCTTCACCATCTTTGTCCTGCATACAGAGTGAGCAAGTGAAAAAATTTGCTTGATCAATATTAATGAAAATTCCCTGCAAACAGTTGGAATCCCATTAATGGTGCCTTGTCCTCCATACAGCCTGAGATAGGCTGTAGGCCCTCTCACAATCCTGATAAGAATAGATGGTTGCATGATTGATGGATGGACCGATGAGAGGAACATTAATGAAGACCTTAATGGCGGAGAAACATAGTTAACTAAGACTGCTTCAGTAAAATGCAGCAATCATCCATCCATCCATCCATCCATTTTCCAGAACCACTTATTCCATTTCGGGTCGCGGGGGGTCCGGAGCCTATCCCGGAGGC
>JAAGVU020000113.1:12313173-12327735 GCA_011763525.2 Mormyrus iriodes | reverse complement strand
ACACACATGGAACCTGGGTGCAGACGTGAACCCCGATCCCAGAGGTGTGAGGCAACAGTGCTAACCACTGCACCACCATGCCACCCCTATGCAGCAATCAATAAAAACAATAATGTTAAGCTATATATTATCATTACTATATCATAAGCAAACTTTAGTAGTACAGTGCAAAATTAGAAAAGTTGTAACAAAAATAAAAGAAACCACAATGCTGTACTGTATAGGGAACGTGGATGTACAATGAAATATCTAACATCTAAATGAATCAGTCATGCTGATTGTTTATTAATAACAGAAGAATACAGACATTAACAACTATGACTCATCAGAAAGCCAGAATAAATATTTGATTGTAAATTTTAATCTGTGGATTTAACTTCCGGGACAGCTACACTTTTTAGGGTGGAGCAGCCTCAGTTGGTTGAGAAGATGCACCACCTTGTGGAGATGCAATTCTTTCATGATATTTACAGCTACAGAATTATAGGCATAATTACAGCATTTTAATGTCTCTACTTCTGTAATTCGCACTAAACATCTGCACGAAAGAGCTGATTAATTATAGGGAGTTCAGAGGCCTATATTTATAATTTCCTGTAACTCCTTCATTGAGATGGACTGGCATCCCATCCAGCGCATCCTCCTGCTCTGTGCCCTGTGTTTGCTGGGTACTGAAAATACATGCCTGGATGGAAGGATTTACTCATGTAATAATTTATTATACAATAATGTCCTATTTTTTAACATGGAATCAAAACTGACAAATATTACTGCTTACTTCATGAAAGTAACCTTGTGTGTTAACTAATAATGACCAAGAAAATCCGAAAATTTGTTTCAAAATTTTGGAAAATCTGAATATTATTGTCAAGTGACTAATGACCTAAAAGAAACTAACACTACAAACAAAAAACTAACACACTTTAATGTATGCACCACAAATGAATTATTTTGTAAAAATATTAAAAAAAATGATTATTGATCGAATGATGAAAATTTCAGCACTTAGCTTATCTGCCAGGCTTAGCCTATCTTGGTGGTGTTAAAATTTGGTTTTCAAAACACTCTACTGTCTACTGTCTACTGTCAATGCCATCCAGAAAGGTCAGGCATCAGTGAAGCGAATCATGGAATGAAAACAATGTTCAAATACTGCATTGCCTAAACAGATTAGATCCGTGGCCTTTCCTCATTGCTCCTATCCCTCTCCTTTTTCATTTTTAAATTGTACAACAGAAGTCAGACATGATCTCCAAGGTTAATACATGGTTGAGATAAATAAACTCCAAGGAAGAAACTGGACATTGTACTGGTAGAAACTGGTAGTTTAGCAAGCATGACCATGGAAGCGTATAGGCAATGCTAGTTCAGGCATGTGATTGAAATGGGTAATGAACATTACATATGGGCATTACAGTGAAATTTGTTCTCAGAAACACTGCTGACATTTCTCTTACTGTTCCACGTACTGCACTGACTAAATAAGGCTCCCTTTCAGTGAGATGTTCATGTTTAAAATTAACACAGGTCAAAACACCTTTCCTCCCTCGGCAGTATCCATTAGTGGCATTAACGTAATTGGGAGTAAGCTGCTTGCGATCAGGGAAATGGGTCAGATTTAGGGGCAGACCCTTGGGCATCGTAAAAGTCATTGTTTCTTTACTTTCAATGGGCAAAGGACACATTCGTTTTTGTGTGAAATGAAAAATTTGTGATTTTGCTAGCTAAAATGAAAAATGACAATGAGAAGGAACTACTGGAATAAACGAGGAATTAGTAATTGGGGGGTAGTATACTCACTCATGTCCTAAAAGGACAATGCACACCCTGCTCTTCCTGCATACTACAGGGTGCAGTCAACCTCACAGAAGCCATTGCTCCAGGCTGGACCGTGGCCAGAGGACCCATCTGATAAGCACACCTTGGGCGGCAGGACGTTAAAAAAAGAGCCCTGCCCAACCTTTTCTGGTGCTTAGGCCGTGCCAGACAATTATGTTAACAAATGGCTCCTCCTTGTTTTGACTAATAAAGGTACTCAAGTAAAGTTGCAGACTCTTGCGTAACAGCTCTAAATATTGCATTGCAAACCACAATTTATTCAAAGGGAACATTCAATGTTTTTACAAATAAAGAAAGAAAAATAAAACTAGTCTATCCTGCTTTTATTTCCACATCAAAGCATTTCTGATTTCAGAGACTAAAGTGTTGCAACTAAGATGACAACAAAAGGCGTATGCTTTTATTTAATAATTATAAAGTATTTAATGTCCCCACCTAAGTTGTAACTATGACCATGTCTGACTTTAATCCAGGGAGACCTTTTACACTGAGCTCAAAATCATGTTATAGATTCTCTTTAATCATGCAAAGCAACTGCTAGATTATGCATGCATATATACACACTCACAAACACTAAAACAAACAGAATGCTGCCATATAAGAGCAATGTTTTTTTTATTACACGAATAGGATGTAACATAATAAACATCTTCTGCACATTGATGATCAAAACACACACAGAACCAAAGCAAGATTTCAACCTCCAACCTCAGTCATGCAAGACAATGGGGCTAGCCGCTGAGCCAGTTACCAAACGGTTTTGCTGTTGTGTTCAATTATCACTCTAGTAATTATAACACTAAAATATATGTGTTTGCCTCAGAATAAACTATCAAATATAATAAATAAAAACAAATACAAGAAAAACAAACTATCAAATGTTCATCATAATGAAATATTGACCTTGTGATGAAACACTGGTCACCATAACACAATTCCCTTATAACACTTTCATCTTCAGCTGTCATAACGTAATGTCATAACCTACTGCATTACAGCACAAACCAAACAAATAAACAAACCAAAATTGATGGAAACGCCTCCCCCACTCCTCCAAGGATCAAGGTGCGTAACAGAATAAAGCAGGGTGCAGTTAAATGACAAAAGACACAGACTAGATTCCAAAAGAAGAGTGAGTATGGAATTTCACGCCAGGCCTGTCTCACTTTTGCGTCCATATGTTTGGGAAAGCTCAACAGCACACCGCAGGGTGTACGCTTTTCTGGTTTTGTTATCATACCATATATTTGAATATCATACCACAGAATTGTGAATAGCATGAGTAGGTCACATATACAAGTGGGAATGACTTAAAAACAACATTAAAATGTATCCCTACTTAACAAGGCTGAAAAAACTATGACAGTTATGGGACAGACCGCCTGGAAAAGGTAATCGGTTGTCTGATAAATGAGACTTCCTTAATCCCCGCACAGGGAATAGGTACAGTAAAGGGATAGCACACACTACTAACGCATCCGTGCACCTGAAAACCCAAATTGTCATCAGAAAGAACCAGTGGGAATGGGAAGATCACTTTCTTTTTAAATCCTTATCTATCACAGCCCTTTAATTAACACTCTGAATTGTACAGCAGACAGCCAATTAAACATGGCCTCCTTCGGTGTCTTCTGTATGATAAGATGCATTTTCAAGAAAATTCATAATGCCAATATCAAGCACAAAGGTTAACCATCAGGAGAGTAGTTGCTGTAACTGATTGGTTGGTATTTCACAGCAACAAAAGACAATACAATAACATAATTGCACTATCCCACCGAAAACCGTTTCAAGATTTTTGTTAAGCCTGAGGTGAATTTCTGGAGAAATGTGAAATATCACTATATTTTACAAATATATTGATTGCTCAATTCAAGATAACTTTCACATAGGTATAGAGCTACAGGAACTATGCTTCCTAAATCAACTATACACACTTCCTACATATTCAAGTATATTCTACAAATGTATTTGAATAGCTAATTCGATTTTACATTTCTGCCATAAGGCCATTGGTGGATTTTTTCTTAAAACAGAAGTATGTATTGCACAAAGTCAGAAAATGTTTAAACAAAATGTTTGAACAATTTAATAAGTTAATGGAAGGAGATTGAATTGTTAAACCCGTGTGACACCTACCTCACTAAATTAGCACGCAAAACGTATCTTTGTAATGCAAAGAACATATGAAAATTGTCTAGGATTTCAAGCGAACCACACTCACCCCACCTACTCCAAACAACACCTGTCACACATCAGATTTACAGAAGAGCTCAACATAAAAAGCAGATGTGTGTCAATTACTGCAAAGTACATAAAGAAAGAATTCTAAAATATGAAATGAAGGAGAAACGAATTTCTGAGCTACAATTTAAGGACCTGATAAAGTCTGACATTTCAGACAAATTATGCTTCAAGTAAAGTATGCTGGGCATGCCAGTAACGTTGATGAAACTACTTCTGGTAATAGCACAAATATTGTGAAAGCTAACGTCATTGTTTCGTTGTCACAATGAAAAGACATCACGTTACGCATCGGCAACATGCTTGTGTGCGCCGTCAACTGCCAGACAATAAGATTAGAAGATGATAGATTTGTTTAAAGCTGTGTCTTTTTCCGGGCGTCCTTTGAAAGCCTCCAACCACACAGATCCTACAGCATTTAAATAGCCTGTCAGCGACTTGGATTGCTAAAATCAACAGCAAAAGTTACCAACGGCTTGTGTATCTGTGTTAGTGCATTCTATATGCATATATTATCAGGTTGTTTTACAGTAACCCATCGGTGCTAAAGTTGCACATACATATCAGTCAGGTTTATTACCACAGCCTAATGATACTGTGGATTACTTGACGTTCAAAGGTTGTGCAACTTTTCATTGCATTGAAACATAGCGTATTTTTCCAGCTGTGGATGGAAAAATAACAAATGCATATTGTAACAGTGTATATAGTCCATACGGTTAGGTTAAAGAGGAGATTCACGTTTACAAAAAAACAATAAACCGCCAGAGCGCACAATGGTTGGTATAGAGAGATGCACCGGCCGAATAACAAATTAATTATTACTATATTTAGGCTAGCTACTGCAGGTGTTATCTATCGTAATGCTATTTCAATGAATGAGTTGCTTAATAATTTTACATAAACCTATACAAATACTCTGCGGCTGATTTTCCTCTCACTATTTTAAAATAAAGTTTTATAAAAAGGTATTTGCTGGGTATTATACTTTTGCTAGTTTCCCAAGGTTAGCGTAGGTTAGCTAACTTCTGTGATACATATTGTATTTTAAGCGGGATTGGTGGTACCTTCGCAGCAATGGTTATGATAACAAAGCATAAATGTTGACGGACTTGTCCTAAGCAGCTTTTTAATATGTAGTTAACCACGATCATGACGTCTTCACTTATATAGTTTAAGCCAGGTTGGGATCTGTATACATAATAATCAAGTCCAAGCAAATCCCTTAAAATATAATCGAGATGGTAGCAGCTTATTTAAATACTTATCTTACCTTGTCACTGATGTTTCCTGAGCTGTCAGGGTCACCTCTGCCGGCTCGCCTCCTCAGCTCTGTCATTGCTCCGCGGCGGACAAACCGGGCAGGTGATTCCTCACGCAGCACAACCCCGTGGAATAGCGCAATTTGGCACCATTAACGATATTTTATGAATCTGTATCGGATTCCTCGCAAGACCAGCGAAAGATCCCGCGTGTTTCCGCACCTCCCCGCAGTCTGCGTGCATATGTTTAAGACCACAAAAGCAGCTCAAGCGCCAGGATGGTATAGCAGATCCACGGTAATCCCTTCATCTCCCCTGTTCCAACACACGGATATACATCTGCCTTACTCGCTCTCTCTCTCCCCTTCTCACCTTCCCCACCCCCAGCCAAACAATCTTTTGTAAAACAATCCACATCTGTCAATAGGTCGGTTTAGCAATGGAAGTTATGTTTCAGGTTATTCATAACTGATAGCCATTAATAAATTATCTTAAACGGGTGGCACTTTAACAAAAACAGCACCCTCTGACGTTCAGGCTGCGCCAAGGCAGGCTTCTCACATTTCAGCCTTCAGGGAATCATATGGTGACTTTGAATTAATTAGCTGAGGCGAGCCCTATACGCCACTCATGGCCGTACATGCCAAGCCCTTTACAGTGATCATTCATACGAACTTAAATTCTTGCCTGTCTATACATACAGTCAATCCCGGAATTATTTATACCCCTGGCAAATTTTGACTTAAAGTTACTTATATTCAACCAGTAAGTTTGTAGTGATGTTTTGATCAAATACATTTTGATGTTTTCTAGTGGCCCAGCCAGAGTCCTGACTTGAATCCCATTGAGATTCTGTGAAGGGAGTGAAAGATCAGGGTGATGGCAAGGAGACCCTCCAACGTGAAAGATTTGGAGCTCATCGCTAAAGATGAATGGGCAAAAATACCAGTGGAGACAAAGCTGGTCAGCAATTATATGGAGCGTTTGATTGCTATAATAGCCAATAAAGGCTTTTCTATTAATTATTGAGAAGGGCATGAATAATTTTGGACATGCCACTTTTTGTTCAAATGTAAATAAAAGCTGAGAAATATCTTTTTCCTCAATGATGCCTCTTGTACATCGTCTTATTATCTTCTGGAAGACGCCTGTGTCATTTCCAATCAAGAAGAAACTTGCTGGTTGAATAAAAGTAACTTTAAGTCAAAATTTTCCAGGGGTGTGAATAATTCCGGGCTTGACCATATATATATATATATATACACACACACACACACACACACACACACACACATACAGGTAAGACAAGTACAAGCTACGGCTGTATTTATCAAAGGCAGACAGCTTAACCCCGACATCCCACCTGAAGTGCATTGTTCCGGCATAATTAATCGCCAAGAAGCCACCCGCCATCCAGCAAAGGTATTCCAGTATTTCTCAATGAAATATGCAGAGCGGGGTGGGGGTGGGGAAGGGTGCCTCGCCCGTGGCCCCTCTCCCGGATGTCCCTCATCCACCAACCTGAAATCAGTATAGCTAAGGTGGGATGTCTGTTAACTAATCCTGAGTTTTTCTAAGTAGTTAACTGATGTCACAAAGGCAGTTAGCAGGTGGTTAAGTGCAGTCAGGCTTTATTGATTGAAACCTGGTGCACAATTACATATGAAGGCTTTGGTCCGACAGTAACAGCAGTAAAACATTGCATGAGGGTAGAGTAATATGGTCAGTTCTGCGATGCGACATGAAATTAAATGGGAAAAGAATCCAGACATTGTAAATGTATAAGTCCCAAGGGAAGTGGAAAAATATACGTAAGCAAGCCAAGTGGCTTATGGAAAATAAATTCAGAACAATACGTTGTAAATTGTCTGCACTAAGTGTACAGTCTTTGTTTTGCACTAAATGTACCTCACTGCTGTATGCAAAAGAATTTCCCATTGTGATCAAGAATGTATATCACAGGGTTGCCAAATTTCTGGCGTGACACTTATGCTTTCAGACTCTCACTAAATCTTACGGTAAATCTATATAATTCCATTATAAGCCTAAATTTGCTGCATCAAAAGCATTGGGGTAATTTGCAAACCCTACAGACTAATTTACAAGGTAATACAACTGTTACATACATGTAAATACGTGTGCATGTGAGTGCAGACTTGTCTCGAATTGAGAATCTCACTCCAGCCAGCTAACCAAGAATCAATCAAAAATGTATTCAATTAAACACTTTTTATTAATAAGCATAATGATAATAAGCATAATAATAGCATTTTTAACGCACCTAAAATTAAATTAGCCCCACACACTGAGTTTCACTACGCGTTAATGCTGCCAAAATGCGCAATAAATTGAACTCTTTGATTGAAATGACGTGGCTTACTCTCCAGTCTTTAGCATTTAGCGACTTAGCACTCTTAGCACAGTAACAGACGACCATTATCATTATGTGATTAAAAACTACTGGCCACAGGAGATACATCCAGTGGTTTCTCCTTAGATTGTACCTGATGCCTTACGCAGGGAATTCAGAGATTATAAGCTTTCACAGTACATACATTACAGTAGGGCTCGGCAATATATAGAGTTTTTAAGATATATCGATATATTTTCATACTATACAGTATATAGGATGAGACAATATTGTTTATATCGATTTAATTTCATTTAATGTTGTGTCCTACCATTTGGACAGATATATCTATTGATCGGTGCAAACCTACCGAAAAATGCTACCGTCATTTTATAGGCTGATACTGAAAGCTAATGGTTACAAAATTAATTATATTTTAAATTATAATTTAAAAAAGTAGGAACTTATGTAATGTAAACAGGCATCGCCACAGTCTCAAATACCTTATCAGATTGTGTTAGAACTACAGGTAGCACATCTCGTTAGACAAATACCCAGCAAACAGTAAGACGTCCTTAGGTCGTCCTTAGGATGTCCTCTTTTGGTGCGGAAGTCGTCCTCAAAGGACGATTTCTGGACATCCTGATGGAACATTAATAAAAAGAAGTACTTCAGATAAAATTATTTATTTAACATGCTATTCCTGAAAGCTGTCACAACAACTTGCTTTTGAAGGATTTCTATATTGTTCATATTAACACGATCGTCCTAAAGACGTCCTTAGGATGTCCCCAAAAAAGGGACGTGTTGCGGACGTCCTGAGGGCGTCCTCTGGATGTCCCTTGTTTTCTGGGTACTTTATCAGAACATCCTACCTTCACAAAACACTTGGGTAGCTAATTTCGATGAACTAAAATATCCCGCACTATATTTTTATTTTACTATTTAATATGGCTCTCAAATCAATTTTTACTCTGTAGTAGGGATGAAACGGTTACTGGGTTCGCGGTAAAATTCCCAATGGTTAATATTATCGTTTCAGCATCAACCAAAGGTAGCAAGTCTCCCAGACGCAAGCGCGCAGGCGCAGCATGCAGCGTGGGTTTGTTTTGTGTCAGTAAAACATGGCGGGAGGCAGTTACACTGCTCTGGCGATTTTTCAGCCGTTTAAGAGGACTAAGTCTGATGTGGTCATATTTTGGTTTTAACCTTCGTGACCCCCACCCACTACTTTCAAACGAATGCCTGGTAATTTAACTATTAGCTCAGTGTATGATGTTGGAACTTTGGAATAGGGGCAAAATGTAATAGCTCGTCTAACTTGCTAATAGTTTGTCAGTAATGTAAACAGCAGCTTTCAGTGTTACTTCCTCCTGTAAAATCACTACACACTGTCAGTGGTGTAGTCAAAACGGCATTTTTTTTTTGCCTCAGAGCTAGTTGAATGCCCATTTGCTAAGAATGAATTCCATGTATGTTTGTATGTATTTATTCTTGAAACAACAATTTTGACTGGTTTCCTTCTGAGGGGATTTTCTACGATGTGACAGCATTATTTGTATTTGTCTGAAGTTCACTGAATAGTAGAACTCTTAGGAGATTATATGGTTTTCATATGTTTACATTGGTATTGGGTATGTTATTATTTTAATGTTTATGCAAACAAAAAGTGCTTAATGCTGCTAATTGTATTCCATCATGATTTCCAATAAGAACTTGGTGAAATGATTGCAGCTTGTGTATCAGTAGTTTTTAAAGATTTAATAATACTGATAACTATAATAATTTTGGTCACTGTAACCGTGATATTACATTTTCATACCATTTTATGTCAGCTTTGTGTTAATGTTTTCTTCCTTTATTTGATCAGAGGCCTGTTTTTTTATAGATCTCAAGATGAAAAAGATGGGACTATTTTGTTGTGTGATTCCTCTCTTGACCCCCTTGGGGAAACGCCACATAGCACTTAGCCCCCAGGAAATTTGAATTTGAGACCCCTGATTTATAGGGATGTGCTGTCATAAATATGTGGGCAATACTGACACATTATATAGCCTATGGAACTTATTTCAAGCAATTCGACATACATCTGATAGCGAAGTGTGATAAATGTATTTAATTAAATGTTTAAAATGTATGAACGTTGACGAACACATAAGATTAATTACGCAAGATTCAGCTGTCACTCCAAGGCAAAGCAGGATAGATCGATGGGCGGTTCTTCAAGCATGAGAAAAGGGGTGAGAATTCGTTGTGCGCATGCGCAGTGCCCAAAAGTGGGACGTTTCAATAGGTAGGATGAAATGTTAGAACACCGCCAATTTTCCCATTTCTCCTCTCCCTGCCGGTCTCTCGCACAACTGCATCCTGCCCCACCCCTCTTGCTCTCCGAACACCCCCCGCCCCTCCCCCTTACTCAGAAGTCCTGCCTGCAGCGGCAACATGGAGACACAGACACGAGGAAAGCTAGTGAAGAGGACCTGGTTGGTAAAATATATGCCGGTAGGTTATTTCTGAGCCATTTTTTCATGTACATGTACAGCTTTAATAAAAGTGCCTGTGTGACACTAGAGACATTTGGCTCGGACTGACTTGGAACGGTCTCTTTATTACTTTATGGAAAAAATATCGAGATATATCACCATTCAGCTAAAAAATGTCGAGATATGATTTTTGGTTCATATCACCCAGCCCTACCTTACAGCATGCTGCATGATTGCCAAATTAGCTCAGCTGGCTAACGTGAGATTTTCAATTTGAGACAAGTCAGCCCATATATGCACACACATTTCACTTATTACCTTGTAAATAGTCTGTAGGGTTTGCAAACTGCCCCAATGCTTTTGATGTAGCTAAGTTTATGTTAATGATGGAAAAATATTGATTTTCCATAAAGTTTCTTGTGTGAGTGTGAGTCTGAAAGCATTATGCCAGAGAGTGCGAGTTTGCAACCCTGATGCTGTACTGACTGTTGGCTTTTCACCTAGGAGCACACAACTGAGATCACTTTATACGAGTTCAAACATTTCTAAATTTGGGGAAAAAAGTGGAAAATGGAAAAAACGCTTGTTCTTTAACCTTTGTTTGTAAGACCATTGAACAAATTTGTGCAAATGTTTAATGCTGGATTTCCTTTCTTAAAGGAGACCTGTAAGGCATAATCACATTATTACTAAAGTGTTAAATGAATTACACAATACAAAGAGATTTTATGCAGAATAATCTCTGGGACTGATGAATTTGTATGTCTCATTTGGCACAGATACAAGATATTGCAGAATTTAAAAAAATATATTGCTCATAAAAGAAAACTTTATCCAAAAAAAAACAGATGAACAGTTCTGGTGGTAAATAGCAGGAATTTAATTGAAATAAAAAAGAAGTACCAGATCTATTGTATTATAGTTACATATTTCTTTTGGGTTAATCTACTCTTTGTTTTGTAGTTGTACTGAAGACAAATATACAATGAACATTCAGCTATCACAGACTGCACACTAGATACTGTAGTAATGTAGTCTAGCACAAGACCACCAAAAATAATCAAATGATTTAATCTGTCCATTTTCATTTTGTACAAAATTCACCCATTTTCACTTTTCTGCTATCCTGTAGTCATTACTGTACACAAAAGGGTTTTTTTAGGGATAAGTAATTAGTTAATGCCTTAGGAAATCAAACAATCAAAAGAAAAAACAAAAAACATGTACATTGCACTGACACAGAAAGTCAGCTGTGTTATTAGACATGCAACAAGTAACAAAACTTGCTGAAATGATAGTATAAAAAATGTTAAAACCAATATAATTGCATAAATACTTTGTACAGTTTGTTTTTCTGTAAAGAAATACAACCTTCAACCATAGCGCCTAAAATGAAATACATCTGTTAAGATGATTCCTTTGTTTGTACAGAAAGTGGTGCAAAACTGCCCAGATGATTTTTGCCACCTAGTTTTTGAAGCTGCCAATCAGCAGCACGTCCAATTAGTCTGATGTCATAATTGTAGGCTAGCTATACATACAGTACATGAATAATGATATAAGACTGCACACTATACAATGAAAGAGAATGTCTAATCTAAGGCTATATTAGAAACGGGCTGCAGTTGCGCTACATCAGACGAAACGTCTGTGAAAGTGACCTGAACATTTGAGGAAGGAAAAAAATTCATTTGTAATTGTTAAAGCAGCATTTAAAATAACAGTTTTGTTGCCCACAGTACCAGCAATTCATGACACTCAGATGAAGCACACACCCTTTTATAACTGGCAGACATGCTTCAGGTAGCTTCAGGTTACTATTTTTCAGTATCTTTCAAATATCTTTTAATACACATGTATTTTAATCAGAGAAATATAAGGAAAAAACAGGTCAATATATATATGAAGCTGCATTATTTTTTGTGAACAAATATTTAAATGAGCGAGGGCATTCTCCAGGTTTTAAAATCTAAATCAAAGGCACCCCTAACAGTGTCCACAGAATTACAGCCAGTAACTTGTTACCCTCATCCAAGTTTCTTTCACTACATACATTATCTTACAGAGCCGTACTTTTTACCAAATATACTACATGTATAATTAAATATCTATTAAAAACTAATAAGAATCCCTTTATCCACATCCACAAAGACAGGCCACAACAAGTACATTACCAACTGCACTTACCAGTTTTTTTTTTCTTTTAATTTTAGCCCTGTCATAGTATAAAAATTTGACTTTGTATTTTAAAATATGAAGAGCTAATAGGCTGTTGCCCTCAAATGTAACATTTTAATTCTGTATAAAAGAAACCTGAGGATAGATACAGAAAAACTTTCTGATATGTTTCCGAATAGCTTCACCACCAACTCAGAAGGTAAATGAGATCACAAATTCATCACAAGCTACAGAAGACTGAGCATAAAATAGAAAGAAATATATCCCAAATATCGAAAAATATCCATGATTGTAGTTAGAATTACTTTCTTAGCATGTGTTTTCATGCCGGTACCATGGGCAACATATTAACAAAAACAAATATGGTAAACAAAAATGTTCATAAAAAAATGCATTTAACCAATCTCTTTTCCAATAACATTCATAGTGCCCTTCTTGTCCACTTGGTTTCTGTGACAGACTAAAGCCAGACTCTCTCTACGCCCAGAACCGTTTCATACTAAGTTCCTACGTAGGCAAAACTCGTCTTGAAGAGGGTTTTTGTTTTGTTCTAGTTAAAAAGGCCAGCATATTTATTTACAATATAAACAGCATCATTGCTCTTCTAAAGGAGGCCTAAACATGTTGTCTATCTAAAATCTAAAAAGCGTGTGATTCCTTGATGGTGTTTAGAGGGCTGTTAACAAAAGCAGCAAAAACAACATGGGGGTGGGGGTGATATCTAAAGCCACCAAAAAGTTTCTGTTTTTTTTTCCTTCAACTTCTTGGCGGCCCCCCCATCATCTGCCACACAGAGAAAGTTAATCGTTATTTAATGAGTGATCTTTTTTTCCCCCGTGAATTAGCATTTTACACAGTACAAAGGAAAATGAGAGGGGTTTCTGATTTGGGTTGAGATCTCCCTTTGTCAGGGTTGGGTCAGTGGCGTTACTGGGCATGTGGTCAGGTCTGGTAAGGTGCGTAGGAGCTAGTTCCTGGAGCCATCCTCAGAGCCACGTTCATGCTGAAGGTTATAGTAACAGTTCTGGCACACCCGAACCGGAGAGGAGATCTTCAACCGTTTGATCTCCGACTGGAAGCGACTGCACCTGGAAAGATGGAGGAGATACCATTCCCACAGCTTAGTGATGGGGCAGCTTCATCAAACATACAGCACTATGCTAAAGTCTTAGGCTGCCAGCAAAGTGTTTCATTCTGGTGTGAAACTATGATGTCTGTCAAAGTGTATCAGCTTAGCCAGTTCAAAACCTCTCCTAAAGTCACCTCAGCATTTGCAGCCATCATCCAATGTACCCAATTATTTGTTGACTCAAGCACTAGACACACCATGTTTGACTAATCAATACCTCAAGCTATTTGACAAATTAAGCCAATTAAGTAAGCTGGCAGTGAAATTTAACCAACACACGGAATGGCTGAGGTGCCCCTGTTCTTCTAGCTATCCAGTAAAATATCAGTAACTATTTGAAAAACAAAAAATTCTTGCTGCTTTTTATTATATTATTGTTAATTTGTGTGAATGAGTTAATATACACTTTATTCCAAGATAAGCAGCTTTAAACTTTTTTTTTGCACTATACTGTACATCTGTAAGATGTCAGTCAGACACCATGGTTAAAGAGGGTTGACGGGGGCATCAGTGGCTTTATGCCAAAGGAGAGCGGCTGCCTTACTTCTGGCAGAAGAGCTGCCCGCAGTTGCGGCAATGATGCCGCCGCTCGGTCAGGGAGAAGCGCACGGTGCAGCCGGAGCAGCTGTCCACCACCTCGTCCTTCACCCAGTGGTCCGCGGCTGAACGGCCTGGCTGGTCGCTTACAGACCAGCTGAAGACCCGGCCGCGCCCATCGCCGACCAGGATCTTACTGTGGTCTCTGGAGCAGAATTCAGAAACCATCCTTTCAGAATGGGTCCTAAGGTGGAGAGCCTAACCTATGGCAATCTAGCTCAGCATGTTACACAAGGGCTGCTGCAATGCCATCATCACCACAAAAGGCCAAGTCACGCCTGGGCAGCCATTTTCTGTGCAGGCCCAATGTTTTAATGATTATTTTCATGTCCCCTGAAAGCCCAAATAAAAGACTTGTTTTATATATGTATACAGTGATCCCTCGTCTATCGTGGGGGTTGCATTCCAGAACCCCCCGCGAAAGGTGAAAATCCACAAAGTAAAAACCATATGTTTATATGGTTATTTTTGTATATTTTA
>JAAGVU020000113.1:12299588-12310304 GCA_011763525.2 Mormyrus iriodes | reverse complement strand
AAGGTCTTTCTCATAATCAGCTACCTTTATTTCAATAGAACCCATAAAATATCTGTAGTTTATATTTCTGCTCCCTGTATGGCTATCCCTATGTTATTTGAATCCAGATAATTTACCATTTTCGCTTGGATTATAGCTTCCATTAATTTTCCAGTTATGCAGGTTAAACTAACAGGCCTATAGTTTGATGATCACAAGCTCAGAGTCCTAACTGAGCCACAGACCACTCCAGATGTCCAGTGAAACACCTTTTGTGCTCAGTCTCTGAGCCACAGAGGAGGGCCAGGGGGTGGCGGGTGCCCACCGTGAGCTCATTGATGCAGAGGGCGGAGACTGGGGCCCGGTGGCCCCGCAGCTGAGTGACGAAGGCCAGCTTGTTGAGATCCCAGATGATGCAGGTGCGGTCACGCGAGCCGCTGACGATGATGTGGTAGGCCAAGGAGGCCGTCAGGCACGTCACTGCATCGGTGTGACCCAGCAGGGCCTGTTGGCACAGGAAGGGGGCACCGGTGAGCTCGTGCATTATATTTTTATTATGATTGCTTAAGAAAGCAGGACCATAACGGAAACTGATGCGCTAATTACGCATTCACAGGAAATGCATGTCATCTGATTAATCAGTAAATAAATAAAAAGCAGATGAGTTGCAGGAAAGCCACTGATATACAGTGAATATGCAAATTGGACACTGGAGCCAGCTGGAGTCAGTGAAACCCACAATTTGAGAAGTGTGTTGCAACAGAGCTCCTAGAGTCAGTTACCTGAATTGCATGTCATCATTATTCAGTTACTGTACAAACAGTGAGCATTGTGCTGCTGAATCTGTGCTCTGTAAGCTCACACAGGGTGCATAAAATATTGGTTGTGGAAGCATTCAATATGGGGAGGCAGAATATGATATTAAAACATGATGGATGCCACCTTCAAGTGGCACTGAGAGGGACTGAGGAATTTACAGGAGATGAGTAGATGAGGATCCGAGCATTATATAGACAGAACTTTACCTGTTTGAGAGTGAGCATCTTGGCCCTCTCCTTGGACGTGCCCATCTCCCAAACGCAGATGGCAGTGCTGGTGCCCCCGGTGATGACCAGCTTTGGGTTAGGACAGATGGCACATAAGATCTGACCCCATTCTGACAGGCACTCGTACACGACGACTGCCTGGAATAAAAAAAAAATAACATTATGATGCAATAAACTCCTGACAAATGTAAACATAAAATCCAGACTAAACACTGGACTGCAGAAGCACTATGAATATGCCACTGACAGGTTACATGTAAAAACAGACTGTGGTATCAGGTTTGAAGACGCAGAATATATTTAGGAGCGACTCAATTTCCAGGAACTAAACAAAGACACCTAATGACCAATGCAGTATCATTATTAAACCTAAAATGCCCATCTGTGATTCACAAGTGCCTGCCGTAATGCAGTGAACGACAAGAAGTAGTGAACCTAAAAGGAGACAAAAGCAGTCTGATTGCACAAGCCGCCTGCCTGTTTTATTAAATTTTTAATTAAATTTTTGTCTAACGTGTTTCCTGATTGAGGTAGGATGCATTGTCTACTGCAGGCAGGCAGGCAGGCAGACAGACAGCTGTTAGTTACGAGAAGTCGTGTAAGTGAATACTGATATGTAGCCCCAGCTGGGCCAGCTACACATTACAGGCATGCAGAACTGACCTTATCTGACTCGTAGTTGGCCAATCTGCAGCTGAGGTCAGCATATCCCCAGGCAAAGGTTTTGTTCCAAGCGGGTGGTACCAAAACTTTGTTCTGCTCCACCGCGAGGATGCCCTTGTCGGTGCACACGATCTGCCCCACCGGCTCCTTCAGCTCTGAAACACACAGGGGGGCATTGTCAGGCCCTGGTGACAGACGATTTTGGAGGACCAGGTATCCCTGCATGCACTGCTGCACCTCAAGTGTGCCAGAGGCCAAGCTATGTGATCTATGACCATCTGATATGAGCATCAGTGTTTGAAGTGGGGAAAAACACCCGATCCATGGCGAACCGCTGTGGGTGCGGGTTTTTGGGAGGACCTCTCACTCAGCCAATAATAAAGCAGTGGTTCTCAGTTCCAGTCCTAAGGACCCATTGTTACTGGCTGACTGAGAGGTCCCAAAATGCCACCCCCACATTGGCTCTCCATGGAACAAGTTCGCCACCCCAGTCTTAGGTGGAAATTATTGTGCATACAGCAGTGATTACACAGAGCATGGACGAACATTACAAATAGTGCAAAACATTGTTATAGTGTTTTTTTCTAAACATGACATGAAAAGCACCATACTGACCTAGCTGAAGTCATATACAGCCTACCTTTGACTGGCGCCAGCGACGGACGCAGGTTGTCCAAGTGGTGGAAGAAGATCTTGTCGGCGGCGGCGCTGAGGCCTGTGGGCATGCCCGGCAGTTCCCCGTTGGCTTTGCTGCGCACTCGCTTGGGCGGGTGTGGCTTTTTGAACAGCTGGAACACACAGTGGCACATTTACACTGACATGCACAAGGCAAAGAAATGCAATCTGTCAGACCTCAAGAAAAGTGGTGGAAGAGGAGGACGACGGCACATCAGATCAGAGATGGGGCTGCCCATAAGGGGGGAGGAAGAGGAATACTTTCAGAGAGCCACACAGTAGGGGGGCCACGACAAATGCTGTGGTCACTGAGCATGAGCAAGTAAAATATCCCCTAAATTAAAAGTCTGTTAAAGCAGTCTGGAATTTCAAATTTCAATTCTTAAATGAATAAGTATTAAAGGGGCCATATTATGCTAATTTTCACTATTATTTTGGGGTCTACAAGTATATATATACATGCTTCAATGTTCCAAAAACACATTATTTTTCTTATACTGTACACCTTGATTCACTGTTTATCATGTCGTCTGAAAAGGTCTGAAAAGCCCCACCCCCAATGAGCCCAGGGTGCTCTGATTGGTCAACTTGCACTACACATTCCAGCCCTGTCTTGCAGTATGCAGACAGATCCTTACAGGTAGGCAGTGTGTGTACTTTGGACCTTAAGATTTTGCAGACCATTTACATGCACATAAGAGAGAGGCTCAGATCAGAGAAATGAATACTGTGAAATGCAGTTTCCTTATCAAGTTCTGTTAATTTCACAGTCATTTCCCCAGATACAAAGACACATACTGTTTATGAGTGACCTTTTAGCCTGACGACGCTAACCACCTCGAAGAACTATACTCAAAGTAACGAGATGCACTTTCACACTTCACGATTCTCCATTCAAAAAGGGCCACGCTGCGGCACCTGCTTGGGGATCTGCCCAAAGTTGTTGATGAAGCCGATGGTGGCGGTCTCCTTCAGTGGGTCGTTGATGTTGTAGATGTCCACCTGGCCCTCATAGAAGAGGTGGTGGAAGACATTGACAGCCTCCACAGCGGGTGGCCCTTGCTGCTTGTAGCCAAATATGAGGTCTATCCATTCGTGCAAGTGGGCGCTGACGTAGTCGCACTCGAGAGCCTGGGGGTCACAGAGGGACACAAAAGATTGCAGGTACTGAACCTATGTCTGCATATTCTGTCTGCACCACCATATAATGGTAATGATAGCTTTGTACCATTTGTACTGGCAACTGGGAATTATATCCCATCTTACTCTCCTATGACACACAGAAAACGAGAACAGGGTCAACCATTGGAGTTTCAGGGTTAAGGGCCTTGCTCAAGATCCCAATGGTGATATGATCACTCTACTGGCCACGGGTCACACACTGCCCCCATGGAGCTAGAGGAGAACAAATGACATCACATACCTCTCGATGAACCCGGATAAATTCCCTGGGGTCGCCCTTGGCCCATGGAGGCAGGATCACATCGCCGAGCTTGGTGCCATTCTGTTTACTGCCTATTATCCATTCGGATTATAAACGAAGAATTAGTATGTTGGTCTTCTCACAACCATTTAGTAATAAAATACCACAAGAGCACAGAATGAGGTATTCACCTAGATCAAAATTGTTTGAGTTGAGGAGGAACTCCGGGAGATAGAAGAATTCAGGGATGAGTTCCTTCACATCGGCCATGTTGTGCTTGGCAGCGGAAAGCCACGCCTCCCGGACACTGTGGAACATCCTGTCTGCCAGATCAAAGTGACCTCCCTGTGGGGATTAAGGAAACGGCAGACACAGTGAAGCGGCCTCGAGCATGAGAAGCGAGACAAACACCCAAAACATTCACATGCCATTTACAAGTAGCTGGCTACAGAGAAGGAGAATGCTTTCAATGCAAACAGCTGAACAAAGTCATGGCTACCGCTGTATGAGCTAAGCTTCATCACAAAAAAGTATGCTGTAAAAATTCAAGAAAAGGTTTGAATTAAGTGGTTATGGACTGGTTTAAACTACCACTCCATCTATAATTAAAATCACAGCTAGCAACACATTTTAAAAATAATAAAAGATAAATTTAAACAGACATTAACACATTTCCATCTATCTATCCTCCAACCACTTATCCTTGGGAGTGAGGGTGGGGGTGGGCCTAACCCAGACAGTGTAGGTTACACCCTGGATGGGGTACCAGTCCACATAGGGCATACAGACACATACATACGATCATACATAATGGGAAATTCAGAGATGTTAGTTAGTCTACATGCAGGTCTTTGGACTACAGGAGGAAACAAGAGTGACACAAAGAGAACATGCAAACCCCACACAGAGCAGAAGCAAGACCGGAAACCTCATCCCCCGAGGTGCAATAAAACAGGGCTACCCCCTGAGCCACCATTACTATACAGTATTATTATAAGTTGCATAATCTGTAAAAAATACTAAGAGCTCTGAAAACTTCAGGAATGAGGGCTGGGTGACGATAAGCATTTCTCTTACTTGTAGCCTGAGGAAAATCTGAGTGAAGGGCTCCATTCGAACCAGGTATGAGGCCACGATCATGGCAGAGGAGTAATGAGTCCCATAATGGTAAGCAGGGGTTTCGCCTAGGAGCAGGAAATCACATCAGTCTATGCAGCCACGTCACTGTACGTGGTCGGAATACTGGGTGCGCATTAGTGATGCACCCCAATATGAAAACATTATTTGGAAACACATAGATAATGCATGGTAAACAGACATGTCTTCTACTTGAAGTTTTGCTTTATTATTTGGAGAAAGTCAGGACCATGACTGACATGTCTATGTTTCTCCAAATCGATTCATATCATCATGGACGGCCATAAGATATAAGTGCCCGTTCTGATTGAAACACAGGACTTTGATTTCACTTTTACTAGTCATTTAATTTATTACAAATTATTAAAAAAGATTGCTATAATCTGTAGACGACCTGACAAGGTTGCAGACAACAGGCTGAGAGCTGACCGTTCCCGGCCATCACTTCGGGAAACTCGCATTGAGGGGGAGGAAGCGTCAGGGTCATGTACAGGTTTCTTTTAAACCCAAATTTTTAGCTATACTTGTTAATTCTTTCTATTTAAAAAAGGGCAAAATATTGGAAAAAAAAGACGTTATACCCTGTATTGCTTTTATGTAATTACTGTAATTAGTAATTCATGTTTCCCTAGCGAACTGCAGTGAGGTTAACCTCAACAAACGTGAATGCCGCATAATTGTAATTTAAGGTTATATTCTTAAACTGAAGGATATTTTTCTATATATATCTTTACTGTAAACAGTTTCTATTTCCAATGGAAAACAGAATCTTTCAATTCATAAAACTTTTTTCAATTCAGTTTCTAATAGTCCCCTGGCTAAAAGTGTGTGTGGGGGGGATTCAGATCATAAAACTTAGCTTAGTTAAGGCACAACAATTGCATTTGCAATGAATATTAGGGTTAGAACACATATATATATTTTAATGGGACTTCTGGTGTAAACCACAGCTGCTTTCAGTCTTCTATCCAAGAAGCAAATATAGAGACAGATAATTTTGTTGGTTGAACAGATACAAATACAGATAATGACGTTGCTGTGGACCTCTAGTGAGCATACCATTAGGGTCTTCCCAGTCTTTAAACCGCTTCTTGTACTGGATCAGCCGGTCTTCTGTCTGAGCCCCCATGGGTTTGGACAGGTTACGGAACGTCTTGGGGTTATTGAGGTCCAGCTCCTTGGGGGGGGAGGGGCACACCAAAAAACACAAATACTGCATAAGCACAAAATTCCAATTCCAAAAAGCAAATGAACCATTTACTCCTAAAAACATATTAAACAGTATACTACTATGTCATGGTGCCTGTACCTCTGAATCATAGTCCGCAAGGATCCAGGGGAAAACAGGATATTGCATCAAGTCATTGTAGGACCTGCCTGCCAGTGTGTTCAGGTGCATGAGGTACTGGAAGTTACTGATCTCCCCTCTCTGTGTGGAAAAAGACAGGATTTCCCTCATGAGGTACATGCATGTTCCTCAGTCAAACAAAAATGGTCTTCTGGGAAGCCTACCTCCCAACGCTGCGTTACGGACCTCTCTCCCACCAGAGTACTCAGCAAACCAGACCTTTACGCGAAAAGACAATGAAACCCCCATTACACTCCAGTGTGATGATGATCCATGGAGTCTCCAAGGTTGGGATACTTACCCTTGTTCAACACTGGTGTTGGGCCGCTGGCCTGAGACGGACTCTGAGCTATCAGCTAGAGAGGGAACCACTGCCAGGAACCTGCAATGAGACCAGAAGATGTTTACAGGCTCATATAATGCAGAATGGAGGTGCATTTATGTTTCAGAAGAGGTGTTGGTGTGGCCAACAGGTTAGCCCGTCCTGGGGTCTGTCTGGACCCCAATGCCCCAGTAAAGTGATGGTGACACTGTGCTGTAAGAATGGTGCCGTCCTTCGGATGAGAGAAAACCAAGGTCCTGACTCTCTGAGGTCATAAAAGATCCTTGGGCATTTTCGAAAGCGAAGGGGTGGTACCCCGATGTCCTGGCTAAAACTGCCCATTGTGGCCCTTTGAAATCTGGTCCACCAATGATCCCCTGTATCTAAATGGTGAATGCTCTTCTGCCCCTTCACCACCTTTGCTACTGTGTGGTGAGAGTATTGGGGCAGAATGGCTGCCGTCGTATCATCCAGGTGGGTGCTATACAGTGATGGTTGAATGGCTCCCCACTGGTTCTGTAAAGTGCTTTGGGTGTCTTGAAAAGCACTATATAAAAGTAGCATTCATTCATTCATTGGGATCAGTCTGCAATAGGATTTTCAATCCAGGTGCTCTGTCCATATTTAATGAATCTGGAATATTAAAAGTATGTTTTGCGCAGTGGTAAATGAGCCATGTTGCTGAAGCAGCCAACCATACCCTGGAGAATGCACAAGTAAGCAGTATCTAAGGCAAATCAGCCTGATTGTTTTGGATAGGGAAAGGAGATAGATGCCCAAACCATCTGAACTATCTAGGATGCTTCCTGGATGCCTCCCTAGGAAGGTGTTTCAAGCATGTCCAACTGGGAGGATATCCAGGACATGCTGGAGAGTTTCACTCTCTTGGCTGGCCTGAGAACGCCTTGGAATTCCCCTGGTGGAGTAGGAGGAGGTGGCTGGTGAGAGGGAGGTCTAGGCATCCCTGTTTAGACTGCTGTCCCCATGACCCAACCCCGGATAAGCAGCAGAGAATGATGGATGGATAGGTGCACTTGTACCTCTGGTAGACTTTGTTCCGGACCCCTTTCTGGAATGCCAGCAGATAATTTCTTCCATCTCCAGAAAAGACTTCAACTGCGATTGGCTGGAATCAAAATGGGCAGTTGTTAATGGGTTGAACCATTTTTGATAATAATGTTGTGACCAAAGTCAGAGCAAAGACTTCATCATTCTATGTTAACAGCTGAGTGACAGACACCAGCCTCCCCCTTTGACAGGAAAAATCAAAGTGGTCTCACCTGCAGCAGGTACCGTCGCTTGTGCACCTCCTTGATGTCCTCATAGGCGAAGATGCTGTAGGTCCTCTTCAGCTGGTTCTGACCCTGCCTCGCCCCCCGGGGAATGATGGCCTCATACATGCTGGAAAACCCCGATAAAACGGCCAAATGATTTACCATCGTACCGTAGCAGACGTGGAGTCACAGCACGTGGGCCATGCGCTTCACCATAACCTCCTCACACACATACAGCAGACGGGAAATCACAAAACAGGGGCCAAATGATTCAGCAGGAGCCCTCACACATATGAAGCAGAAACAGAGACGGAATCTAGGTCAGCCACTCTGCGGCAGTTTGCTTTTAGTGAGGGAGGCGCTATGAGGTACATTGAGATCAGCATTCATTCAATACTTTCAATTACACTTACGATACATGCAAATAATAATAAAAACAAAAATAGAAAACACAATCGGAAGAACTACGCCAATTTTAAAATATTAGATCAACCAGAACAAAAGACAATGTTTTTTTTTCTTACTGACTCACTTTGGAGGAAGTGTCTCAATGTCGCGGATCTCCCTGTTCATCGTCATGGTGAAGCCGTCGATCACGTAGAAGTGCTCCTTACCGAAAAGTAGCAGGCCCTCGCTGGTGTCTAGGCCTTGGACCCGAGCGCATCGGTACATGTGCTGAATCTGGGTTTAGAACACAGAACCAAAAGGCGCTCAAAAGGACGCCTCGTGATGTAATAAAGTTGCAACAAATTCTGGCCCATTCTCAGTAACATACTGCATGACTACAGTGAGTTAGAAAAGAGCTTCTTTCCAAGGAATGAGAAAATATACAGCAAGACATGAACCCTATCGTGCATATATCAGAATTTATTCCTCTTAGACTATATTCCCATTTCAAATGACACTGAAATGGATACTAATATATCTTTGAACCGGCTTAATGTCAAGCCAAGCTGTTGATATAGAAACATGACATTATGTCAACCAAAACACAATGAAATAGGACCCTAAGGCTCAAGGCGAGGTGTCATGGCATCCATCAGACCTTATGCACCACAATCCCATTTGCTTTACTTAGCAAACAGGTTAAGACGAAAAATGGTGCATTGCCACAGTGAGTAAAACATGATTAATTCAGTCTGCAATGGAAGCCAAAACCACAATTACATAAGATAGGTGCTGCATTCTGTAAACGTGTATTATCTGATTTTATAGCTTATTTATGCAATTTTAGCTGAAAATCCCACATATAATTTGACAATCAAAAGACTCCCTCCCCAGAAGCGCCTCCTCACCTTCTCCCCCTCCTCCAGGAGCCTCAGCAGGGTGGTGTTGTCTGTCTTTTCCTCTTCGTCCACGGCCCCAGACTCCAGCAGCTGGTCCTGCAGCTGCTCCGGTCCGTCCTCGTCACCCCCGTCCGCCGTGGAGCGCGAGCGTTTGAGTGGCGGCTTCACCAGACCTGTGGGCCACAGCGAAGCCACAAGGCCGGAAGACACCCAGTGAGAAAGCAGACGCGAAGGCCTCGGGGCAGTTCCTGACCTGGTGTTCAGCATCAAGAAGTGGTCAGGGCGGGGCTTCTGCTGAACACACCAGTAATATTAATACCCGAGAGGTGGTACAGGTATCTGGCTTTATGAGAGGCAGGTGCTCGTCCTAAGGTGCTGCATCTCATTTGATAAAATTTGCTAACGTAGGGGGGTGGGATTTACCATAATCATCAGTGATGAAAAAGAAACTTTCTGAACGGGGGAAAATTTTGTGGCTCGGTGATTGGACACGGGCACTCAAAACCTCAAAAGGGTGGTACTTCCAATTGTTCGGGCAAAATGGGTAGGTGTTCAGGCACCCCCAGCACCCATACCCTTCTGCATGTCCCTGATCTGGCAAAACATTCGTCGACACTGAACTGCTTCTAGAACTGATCGTAAAACTTGCAAGCTGTGAGTTTTGGAAGTTTTGACATACTATGAATAAGCAACTGAGGCAGAAATGTAAAACACAGAAAGTGAGACTTAAAATCCTTATATTGGGAGAAGGAATCACATTCTCTGATATGGGTGGTACCGCTATCCATGTGACCTTTGATCCTGAGAAGCACGCACCTTTGACTCTGGCGATGGTGTCCTCTCCATGCTCGGGCTCGTGCTGTGTGGTCACCCCCTCCGAGCTCTGCTCAATGGAGTGCTGGTACATGCCGGGGTTTCCCGACAGCACACGCATGTAATACTCCTTGCTGTCGTAGCTGATGGCCCTCCGGTATCGAACAGGTTTCTGGACAGAAGGAGAGAGAGAGGATAATGTTAATTGGGAACCATGCATCACGCTCACAACATCCGTGCAAAAAAATTAATAAATGTATTCTGCCGTAAGATAGATGACAGAGCACAAAACTAAGAGTACAGAAATCTGTCGAGCAGTCTGAGAAACATTCACTTAGAGGATCCCCAAAATTAACCCTCCGACAGGTTCTGGCATTTCATCATTCTCTAGGATCCAGCTGTTAACCCTCTGGAGTCGGCTATCCCACCCGCAGGATAAAACAGAAATCGCGTCTATCAGTTTAAAAAACTCTGCGAGTTTTTATCATAGGAACACAAAAAAAAAACCCGCAGAAACCTTGAACGGTCTATTTTTCAAATATATATAGCTAGAAAATAAATATATTTTTAGAGCTTTGTGACAGGAATAGCAATAGCAAGAGACACTGCCTCGAGTGTCCGAGTCCTGAATGAGTCCAAATCTCCCACCCATTTGCAAATAGCGTTATTCATATTGTAAGGATGCGGTGATCAGGCAGTCGTTATTGGATAAAGAAATGCGTGATCACGCCCGATGTGACTCTTATAAAC
>JAAGVU020000113.1:12276680-12299488 GCA_011763525.2 Mormyrus iriodes | reverse complement strand
TGACATTCTAAATGGTCTCAGATTATTGGTGCTGAATTTGTGCTGAATAAAAGCATATGAAGCAATTTGGGATAAATATTTTTTGCATAGGTGAAAATTTTAAAAATGTCAGGGCATGTCAGATTACCTCAAAACTGGTTAAGAGGCCTCAGACTCCAGAGGGTTAAATAAAAAGTCCAAATATGACACAGAAGAATATAACCCGTCGGCATTACGTGTGACGTTACAGGAAAACCTGTAATGTTCAAGTGTCATCTGTCTGCTAGACGACATTTAGCAGCATTTAGCTGATGCTCTAGTCTGCATATCCACTGAAGAATAATACACTGAATCCAAAATTAAACTACATGTCTGGAATCACCAGTGGACCTCTAGAAAGAACATAAGTGCTTTTGCTTTATTAATTGTCAAACATTGCTGAAGCTGAATATATACACTGAAAGGATAAGGAGAATAATACCAGGCTAAAGTTTTTCAACCAGCTGAAAACGCTGCCATATGGCTGGCATGCTGTGGCAGAGAAAAGGCTGGGAAACACTGGGCTCAATGGCAGTTCCTAGATGCATATTACGTGCTGGGTATGGATAGTTAGTGAGATGTGGTTGTTTACTGGAGGCCTAGAGCTCAATCCACCACAGGGGGCATAAGTTACCAGTCCCTGCTAAGGCAAACCCCGGCAATTTGAACAAAAGCCACCCCACAGAGATGCTCCTAACTTCAGAATTTGCAGCACAGACTTGAAGCCATACCAACCAAACTGTTGTCATTTCAGCAACCAAGGATTTAAATGGCTCTGTAATATGCAAATGTACACAGATAAATGAGGGGAAAAGGGAGAACTTCTAATGCACAAGAGCTTCTGTACAAGCATTCAAAGAATTACTTCTTTTGAACGTGTGAGGCAAAAATTGCTGGTGCATTTTTATTGGGGGGATAAGACAGCACAGACATACTGTCAATAAAGATTTGCGGCTAAAAAACTTAAAAGAACATTCAGAGGACAGTTATACTGTGAGTTGCATTTTATGCCTCTATTTTGGTCAAACAAATGAGAAAATGCAACATAAGACTTGTGCATGAAATGAGCAAAAAATGCATTCAATAAAAAACACTATCGATGTCTGACAATTTTAATACTTCAGTGCAGCCTGATGAGATCAGGCTGCAACGCAGTGAGATTTTCACAAGAAGCTGAAAGCAGTGGAAAACAAAGAACACCAGCATTTCTCATGAATCATTTTTATTTTCACGGTTTACCAAAAATGATTTTAGGATCACTGCTTATCACCAACTCACTCATCCAATCATGTTTGATCCATTAATTAAATACAGCAGCTAGTCAAAATGCAGTAATGTGGTCTACCCAAGGAGTAGCAAGGGCCATGCTGCATAATCTGCATTCAACTGGTACCATTAAGTTAAACATTGAGCACATCCCTGTGTCATCTGGCTGCACATTCTCAATATTAAGTGCTCAGAGGCATTTACAGACCAACCCCCCCCCCCCCCAAGTGTTTTAAAGTGACAGCATTATGAAATTCTTGACTTCTTTATTGAGCTGTTCAGCTGACTAAATGACCATTTGGCTGGTACCTTAACAGGAGCAAGTGCCGGGTCAGGAAACAGGGCTACTGGAGGGTGATTTTGAGTGGGGGTAAGCTGGATTAGGACAAACAGGACACACAGACCTGGTCTCATTATCCATTTCAACAATATCTACTCGTTAGCGTGTACAGATTGTTATACTACCTACAGCTAAGGTTTGGGAACACTACTAAAATGACAGCAAAATGAGGTCATCTCTACCAACAGAAATTTAATCAAGTGGCATACAGAGAATAAAAATGTTGAGGTACATTCTAGATAATAAAATTGCGTTATTAAACCATTATACTTAAAGAAATCTTTACCCTACCATACGGTATTAAGCTACTAGAAAATATTTCTATAATTTAGCAAAATATCAAATACAAGAACGTTTACAAAAAAGTACCTTCTAAAAATTGGATTATTTTTCTTTTTGAAAATATAACTGACTATTTTGCAAATATTTTGACTATATAATGACTTGTCAAAAAGACATATGTTTTCCAATTTACAAAGGAAACCCTTTACATTCATATATACACTTGTATTCTTGCTTGTATTCATTCTACTGTCAACATCCAGCATATGACTAAAATATTTTCTTGTAATATTAAGACAGGAACCCCTCTAGCTGATTAAGGATGGCCTAAATAACAGCAAAATGCTCCATCCGTATTTAATTACTGAAAAACGAGCGACAGTTCCCATTTTCATATAACAGTAAACGTGACAACGTATGAAAATGACTTTTGGATTCATAAAACTGGAGGGAACACTTAAGATTTACTTACATTTTTATTTTAATTTGGATTTAAGAGAAAAAAATTTAATCCAGTACACTTTCAAAAAGAGACTTCCAATCCTCCCTAGTTCATTCAAGTGTCAATCCAAGCTTTCAGATATAAATGCCAGCTCGACTGACCCACTGCAGCCACTTTTAATTACATACTGAAAATAATCCTCCAATTAACTGAGGCTGCAGCTAATTTCTTCGGGGGCTTGAAGAGAGACAGCTGAACTGTTGATTAAAAATGTGAAAGTATTACTCTGAAATATGAGTTACTTAGAGATCATAGCAAACTAAGAAAAAAGCTCTTTCCACAAGAAAGTTTTGTTCTTATTCAAATTCTGTTGGGCACATGAAAATGACATAAATGTTTCATAGTATTTTAATGGTCAAAATGTTTAGTGACAGTGAAAAATTATTTTTATTATTAAAACATACATTATAAGACTTCTGATTTGTGATCTTACCAGACTTTACTATGAAATCGTCTAACTTCCTGCCAAATGTAACCCTTTGCCCAATGTGTTCATCTACAAAACTCAGACATAATGAAAGTGGACGTTGGCCAAACCCACAGGGCCTGATTCGATTTCATGTGCGCTGCTGCTGTATGCTTAACCATAATGGCCCCATAGTATACAAGCCAATACCAGCATGTAGTTCCTTTCCCACTTACGGAAGCCCTTGTTTTAGCCACAGTACATGGAGTTACAAGCATACCTGGGTGCTGACGTCGGGCTCTGTGTCAGGCACGTAGGGGTAGTGGATGTAGAACATGTCATTGCGGACCATCTTCTTGCGCATTCGGCAGGGCCCCTCTGTCATCTCCAGCAGGAACTTGTCCAAGTGGGAGCCGATGGGCGGGCCCCAGAGGCCCCTCTCCCGCAGCAGTTCATACTCAATCCCCGCCCACTCCTCAGTCACATACTTCAGGGCATTCTGCTGCCTCTGCAGGTATCGGGGAGAAAATTGCCTCATTGCCACCCCAGTAAAATCATTAAGTCTTGGTTACGCCCCTGGTTTTAGGAAACTAATCCTGATCTTCACCGTGTCCTTTAAGAACGAGGAGAAAATATGTACAAAGCTCATTTTAATAAGGAATTGGATTTTAAAGGTTGATGGGATTAAGTACAAATAAGAAGGATGAAAATATTAATATAAAAAATATGGTAGAACTGCATCCAAACCTCTTGGTACTCTTTGTACTGCATGGTGACCAGGTCCCGAACCACTGCGATGTGTGTAAACATCCACTGGAAGGTCTCCTGAAGACAAACAGCATATTCAGACAGGAGCCACATTAAGGGAGAGTGGTGGGTCCCATGCCAGTGCCAGGCGTACCTGTGCTGACAGATTGTTCTTGTTAATGCCGCTCTCCTTCCTACTACGCCGGGCGCCCGTCAGCTTGGACAGGCCGAAGCCACTGCTGACCCGGGACAACTTGGACTGGGCAACGGGGGCAGCTGCCTCCCCCCGGCTGATGCATTTCTTCTCATGGGCTGGAATGCAGAAGCAGCAGAGTTAAGGCCTCCCCCATACTGAAGACCACAGATGTTAATCTGATTATACCTGTGGGGCCATGACTTACGGATCCATAATCGAGCACTTGTAATACCAGTTAACTTTGTTGAGGTGCTTCGACAGCACATATTCGCTGTCAATATAAATCGGAATAATATATGACATGCTTTCAAAAAGTTTGCCAGTGGTTGCCAAAACTCTCCAGAACTCGTCGGAGGATTGGGATGTAAGTAGTCTGCTTGAGAAGCTTAGATATTAATTTCAAATGCATTCAGTCTGAATGGAAAATGTTCAGTAGAACTGAATCTCATATTCGAAGAGACATATTTCTTTACAATGAAGCTACTTTATTTATAGCCAATGGACAATAAAAGGCGAATCGAACCCCTTATGAAAGACCACTCAAAAGACTATCGACTAGAGCGCCACAGACAGGCTCCTTCATAAAATCTGCTTAATGCTCCATCCGTATTCAGACCTTGCACTGAACCATTGCAGATAAAGTCCCTGCTGGGCTTAAGCCCCACTCACCGAGGTGGTTCAGCCAATTCTTCGCTGCCAGCTCCTCAATGTGTGCCCGGGCAGAGACTATGTCCACATGGCCGCGCTCGTTAGTTGGCAGGGGCACCTTGAAGATCTCCTCTAGTGCTTGCTTCTTGCTGTGCATGAGCTCGGTCCAGACGCGGTTCACTGCTTTCAGCAGGAGATGGCGACCTGGAGCAATCATGGGAACACAGGAGATTCTTACATAAGCATACGCTAGGCCTCAGTGGTGCCCACTGCACATAAAGTTTCTGTCATTTTAAGCTACTGCAAATGCAAACATAGGTCATATTAAGATAATTTATGTTTATTTATTAATGTACTGAGTGAGCAAATATCTTCAATAGGAAAAGCCCCAATTGACATCTAGCATAGGATACAGTGTTTCAAAAGCAGATCACAATTGATGTTTCAAACATTTTAAAGTAACTCCTTAAAGTGCAGAAACTGCTAGGCTGCAGATAAGCGACCTGTAGGGGCTGCTTTACCTTCGCTAACATCCTGGCTGTGCGAGGCATCGGCCTCTGTCTCCGATGCTATCATGACGTGCCAGGTGGTCATGCGGGCTTCGGCTTCCAGGCCAAAACCATCCACGCAGCTGGCAGGGAGTGAGAGCGGTTGCCAAAAAATGGTTAGAGTGCACCGAAAACACTGTGCGTTGTCTTAAGTTACAACCAATAGAGGTGTTACATATGTATTATTCTCAGGAACATCTTGGCAGAGCAGAAAGTTACACAAATGCTGCTGCCAAAGAAACTGAGCTAGGAGGGCTAAAACAGCTAAACAGATATCTCTGGTACTAAACACAATGCTGACTGCAGGCTGGTGCCGACAGTCTGAAGAACTCGTTGATTTCTCTCTTCCTACATCCCATATTATAACACTGCGGCTGGAAGGCAAAGTGCCTGATGACATAAACTCCTAATCAAGCATTCACCTCTCCAAACCCTCAGACTGGCTCATTGCACAAATGAGTGAGTGATTCAGTTTGAAGTGCTTGGCCACAAAAAAAAAAACTAACTTATCTGTACAAAAACAAAACCATCTACGAGAAAATGTCCCCAACCCTCTGTTTCTCCTACCTCCCCGCATGTAGGGTGATGAAACAATGGGCCAGGCATGCAATGAACTCCTGGTCATGATTTCCGGGGCCCAGAACCAGGTTGCGGTTGACGGTGAGAATGCGCAACGCGTCCAGCAGCGCCACCTGCTGCGGAACGGTTTTGTGAGGCCGTGACAGCTGGTACAGGATGGTCCGGTTCAGACAGTGGTAGATGGAGTCCAGAGAGAAGGATTGGGATCTCCTTTTGGACTGTACAAATTAAACGGGGGGAAGAAAGACAATGAGAATTATAAAGAACAATCTGGAACACCTAAAAATTTTTGGACAAATTAATACCATCTGTGCATCGATGACAATAACAGCCCGTAGAAATACAATTATATCCTAAAAATGCCTTGTTAAAATTACATGGGGCATTTTTATCTTTGGATGAAACACTTGTTTATCCAGGATGTGCACAAGCAATTCCGAATCGGTCTGATAAAAACAGACGTTGCGCGTGTTTGGGAGCGGAGTCAAATGGTACTGGTTTCGCTTCAGAGAGCAGGCATGCGCCAATGAGCAGTGTCCTCCGAAAACACATGCCAGTGTCAGCTACAGACGCGAGGTGCCTCCCGGTTTTGCCAGGTCAGGGTCACGGCTTCACTGCTGCATCTGTGACCAGATGATAATCTCTCAAAGGGATGCAGGATGCCAATATGTCAAGCAGCTCGTCCGTAATACCCTCATGACATCCCATTGCAAAGTTCCCAATCCAGAATACCTCACCAAAGCCAGCCAATGATATGTCCTGCATGGGTGAGTGACAGGTGAGAGGGCACTTTGAGGGCTAACCATTTTTCAGCTGCTGCCAGTGCCCCTGTGGCCTCGCCCCTGGATACACCTCTGCTTACATTACGACCACGCAATTCACACTTTCAGCCAAAGCATGCAGAAATGTCAGGATACCACTACATTCAACAATGTAACCGACAAATTAAATATGCAAACCCATGGGATGCATTTACACCTAGGTGTGCAGATTTGCTCATTAGTCTATTAATTCTTCCACAATATCCCAACATTTCAATGATTAATTAGTATAACAAGTCACTGCTATGACAGAAATCATGTTCCATTTTCCAGCTAACAGCTGTTTTTTTTTTACCTGACAAACTCAAGTGACGTAAATGTACCCCGATAGGAAATTAGGCCAGATAATACACTTGCATACTCTCATACATCACCAGACAACCCTATATAAGTATTTCATACAATACATGTCTGATATTTTGTGTTCTAATGAACACAGTGGCCTGCAATTCATCGATAATTTTATTTTAAATTTACTTGGCAAAATTTAATGTTTAACTTTAAAAAAGTTGAAAAGGGCAGCTAAAAATTACTGGTAGACGATAAGGCTCTACACTTCTGCAGTCCCAGTCTTCAGCTGGAAAAAAAACCAGCAGGGAGCATTTGGGGAAATCTTCTTATAAGATGGTGATCCTGGGTTTATTAAGAACATTTCTTGGGGGCTTCTGCAAGACCCAGCGGTTTTGTGGACTTATACCATTTGGACGGGCACATCCAAGAATGAAAACCAAGGGGACAAATTCACATGGATGGCTTTTTAAAGGTCTTTTCTGTTTCACAAAAAATATAAGCGAAAATGCTAAAAGATGGAAGATTACGGCTTTTATCAATGTCATTTGCTACTACTGTATACCCAAATGTTCTAATTCAAGAATTTGTAATTATGCATTAACATTAATAGCTCCTTTTGTGCAGAGCAGCATTATATAAGCCAAAGGTCTATTAAACTATGCTGGGGGGGTCACAGCCACCGTCTCCACCTCCCATTCAACAACTAACAGTCTAAGTACCTGGAAAATTAAGAAAATGATTTAAGGCGCTTATCCAAGAGCTTGTGTAAAATTAAAATCTGCAACAAGCCTAGCTCTCCTGGCGTGAAGTCCAGAGACATAAAATTTAATGTTAATATAAAGAAAAAAAACTAGCAATGTAAAATGAATAAAAATATATACAGTACTGAAAACCTTGGGCAGGTGTTTCATATGAAGACGTAAGTAATAGTTGTCATGCAGCAACATCGGTCTGCTTGGAGCCGGTGGTGCGGTTCAAGGAAAGGTGGGCGTTCACACCTGTCCGATGAGCTGCACGACGAAGTCCACCACCAGCTTGGAGTCCTTGTTGAACATGCCCTGCCACAGCTTGTCCACCACCCGCTGGGTGAAGTAGAACACGTTATTGACCAGGACCTGGTAGCTCCCTCCGCTGGCGATGGGCAGCGACGCCTCCTCGCCTGACGCAGGGACACGCCCGGGTGTCAGGAGAGCATGACAAAGACAGCAGGTACAACAGCATGACTTCAATGGGGGCAACAGAAGACTGAGTAAGACACAAAAGAGACTCAGCCTGAAAGCACAACTGGTCCTGTAGGCAAAACTTAAAATGGTTTGGTTACTCTATCCAGCTTCTAAGCAGTTGGTTAGAGTTACAGGGGGGCCTGGAGCCTATGCCTGGCAGCACTGGACTAGCATAAACCCTGGGCAGGATGCCAGCTCTTCGCAAGGCAGGCAGGCAGGCAGGCAGGCAGGCGCGCGCGCGCGCGCACGCACGCACGCACGCACGCACGCACGCACGCACGCACGCACGCACGCACGCGCAATTAACATACACAATGGGCAGCTTAGTGACACCAATTAGCCTAACTGCATGCCTTTGGACTGCAAGAAAAAACCACAGTACCCAGTTGAAATCTGATTATATGAAAATAATCAGATGGGGAGAATAAATATGGGGAGAATAAACTCCACACACAGTGAAGATGACATATCAACTCCCACCAGGCTTGGTTAATGTAAAAAAAATAATGTTATCTGCTTTTAAAAGCAGAAGACCATCAAATGCTCACCTAGAAGGACATCTGCAGCCAGCAGGTGCTCCATCACACTGTCCAGGATGTAAGACTGAAACTCCTTCTGCTGGGTTCGAGTTGAGCGTTCTGGAGAGGACTAGTAATAGGAGGAGAAAGAAAATTCTCTCAGCCACTATTTTTCATTTCAATTTGGGATCAGTATATAATACAAATTAATCTGCTCTATATTCCTGTCATTTACAAGTCCAATGTTACAATGGTCCTATCGGGAAACCACTGTATACCAGTAGGGGGCTATCAGCAACAGCAGTAACCAAGGTTTCTTCAATGTCGTCCTCAAGAAGTGCAAACGGGAAACGGCTGGCAACTGATGACTACCCCAAAGAGGGGGCGGGACAGTCTGCCCTAGCTAGGCATAAAGCCCACGCTGGGACCAAGCCAGAGAGAAGCAAAGAGATGCCAGTCACGCATGTATGCCTCACGCTGGCATATACTGGAGGACGATCACCCTGATGGGGGTGCTCTCTCCTAGCTGCCACCTCACCACAGACCCCCTTTCTGTAGTGTTCCCTTCATAAACATTTTCCCCTTGAGGGACGTTTGTCTACACCAGTGTTTCCCAATCCAGTCCTCAGGGACCCGCACAGTCCACATTTTTAACGGGAGCTGTTAGGGAGAAAAAAATGTGGACTGTCTGGCAGGGAGCTGGGAGGGACAAAAAACGTGGATCGTCTGTGGGTCTGTGAGGACCGGTTTGGAAAACACTGGTGTACATCATAGTTTTCTGATACCATCTATATATTAACAAAGCATGAACTCATCCTCAGGTTACTAGTCCAGTTAACCATGAATCCCTACTGCTACAAAAAGGCCATAGACTACTCTAGATTAAGAAACACTTACCTGGCATTCTGCTAAACTTTTAGCTAGCCCATGGACTACACACTGTGCAGCAAAAACAGAAGAAGCTAAATGACCAATTTGATGTATAGATTCACAACCAAAGGCTTCAGAAACAACTTAAAAATTATTCAGTATTTGATGGATAGCAAATTTAATGATTAAACACAAGTCCTCACCTCCAGCAAGATATCAACGATGGGCACCTGCTTGGTGGCTGGGGTCATGCACAGGTTGTCCATGATCAGCACCCTCATGAAGTCAAAGACGTACTTCTTTGCCGGGTGATTGGTCAGGTAGGTCTTGGAGCCGACATTGCAGTATTCTGACTGGCTGCGGTTCATGCCTGTATCGCTTGTGAAGGCCTTGAACTCCTCAGCTGGGGAACCTACCTCATCATCTAAGTCACTGACCTAAAACCAGGACAGAATAAACACCCAATGTACTCTTTACCATCATTCTTCTCAAACTGTAATTAAAACTGAATACTTAAAGGCAAACCACGTGATCCTCAAATAACTACTGATATTCTGGATATCAAAATATGCTTTGCTGCATTACTGATATATCTTAATTTCAGTGACAAAAAGGTTAAATATATTAAAAAAAAATATATATATATATATATATATATGAAGAGTCCATGGAGAGCACCAAAAACTCAGACTTTAGGCTTCTACAGCTCATGGTGACTGAACTTTGGTAAGAATAACTACATTTAACAAAATACTAATAAATATTACTGGCTTTGCAATCCTGTGATTGCTATGCTGCTTGTGAGCCAATGAAAAATAAAGTAACCAATGAGAAATGAGCTAGACCAGGCAATAATTACCAGCATTAATCCCACAAAATTATAGATTTCATAGCATAATCTCTCCAAATTCTACCTCTAATATTCACCCTTCAGTTTTTATTTTAGTCTTATTACTTGGCACTTTATCAATAGTTCACAAATAGACCCTCCCTCCCAACCCGAGCCGTACCATCTCTGAGTACGGCCTGATGTTGAAGGGGAACACTGTGGCTGCCAGGGCACACAGAAACTCAGGGCTGACCCAGAGGTGAGCCAGGTCGGGCACGTTGTGGTAGAGGTAACGGAAGAACTGCATAAGGGTGACCGGGTACTCTCGCAGCCAGGAGCCTTCCTCTTCCGACTGCCAGGGCTGGAAGCAGGCAACCCGAGATTCACCATCATCATCACCATCATCATCATCATCATCATCACCACTACCACCAGCAGCACCACCACCTCCATCAGGAATCTCAGCACCCGAGCCGCCCTCACCAGGTTGAGCATGCTGCGCAGCATGGCAAGCAGCAGGAAGGCCGCCTCAGTGCACATGGTGCTAATGGAGCCCACCAGAGCACCACTGGAGGCGGGCACACCGAAGATGAACGTCCAGATGGAGTCCAGGTCAAACTGCAGGAGATTTGGGTGGGTGGGGGTTGATCAGTAAGCACTCTCCGCTTGGCATCTGGGGGCTGCGACTTTGCAGCCATGTCAGATGTCACAGACTCATTTACATCAGTCACTTTCACAACGTGCAACACAATTAGTTCAGGACAATTAAAAGAGCCATTCCATCCTAAGGCCATCATTTACTCAGACAGCAGGTCGGAAATGATGAGCAAGTAATATTCCTGCATAATTAATCAGCTCTCATTAGAGTGCTGCTGCTGCTACTACTACTGATAGGAGGAAGAAGAAGAAGAAGAAGAAGAAGAAGAAGAAGAAGAATAACAACAGGAACAGTAATAATCCTGACCTGAGGAGAACAGCAGTCAGTTAGATATCATGAGGTAACTCTTTCGATCTTAAAGATTTGGCAGAACTACCAGAACATGCCCACAGAATGTGAGGCAGCTGCAAACCTGCATGTGCCTGAGCCTGTGGTACAACACCGGGATTAGCAAAAGCAAAGGTGTTATACTGACATGTACCTGCAGGTTCTCGGGGTGCTCGGTGACGGGCTGCTGCAGGAACACCGCCATCAGCAGGAAGTACAGCTCGGGCACATTGGTGTGCTTGGGGAGGAAGGTCTGGAGAACAGGGAACCCTGGGAAATGGCAGGCCTCCCTGTTGATCTCGCGCAGCGTGGACCTGCCGCCTGCGTTCCGGCCCACGTTGAAACCTGACGAGAGCGGACAAGAAGAGGCGTCCATACCAAACCCTGCAGTGTCCATCATGTCTTAGAGGCCTCAAAGCCCAAAGACGACGTTTTAAATCAGACACCGCTCTGCTTTGGCTCACCCAGCACGGTGCCAATCTTGTTGGTGATGACAGAGTCGGTGTGGTCCAGCCACCCGCCTCCACACATCCCCTCCCTGAAGCGAGCCAGGATGGACTGGTTACTCAGCAGGACCACCAGGATCCGCAGGGCCGCAGTCACCGAGCTAGAGTGCAGATGTTCCTCCATGAACATGAGCAGCCAGTCGAAGCCCAGCGTGCGCACCAGCTCCTCGCATGCCCTGCAGGGGGCAGAAGCGAGCACCTGCAGTTGAGACTGTTGCATATGTGCCTCCCATCCTCCAAACACATACCAGTGGAGGTGGGTGTGAAGAGTTAACCAGGCCTTAATCTTTCTTCAAGGTGGCAGGGAGCAAATGACAGCCCGCAGAACCCTTAATGCACAACATCGAGAGAGACCGGTCACCGGTAAATGAAATCCTCACTGCAGGCACTTACTGCGCATTCACGGTGCACTTCTCTTTGCAGGTGAAGAGCAACTTCAGCAAAATGTCTAGGAGCCGGTTCCTCAGGAGGATGAGATTGGCAGACAGGAGGCCCGAAAAATCATCCTCATTTGCTAGAGACGTTGGAGAACAGGAATCAGAACGCTCCTAACATACACTCGCGTGCTAATGCTTTTGCGGCGCATTTTACGGCTTACTTCCATCCATCTTCTCTTCGCTGTTGGCTTCCATGACGACAAATTTTTCACAGACTGCGAACGTGGGCAGGGTGGAGGCAATGAATTGGCCAAACCTGCATAAACATAAATAATATACAATAATTTTACTAACCATAAAACAAACCCTTGAAGTTTGGCTTAAGTGACAATTGATGAAGTCCAAGTTAAACAGCTGGTCGTGACATATTACTTGTTGGTAAGGTGATTGATTTCACCAGCTTCTGTAAGGTTACTGGCTTACGAATAACTGTGGAATGAAACTGTAACTCTTGTTGACATTGGCATAAGGTAAATGAACGAGCTGTCCAATTATGGAGAGCCCACCGGACATGTGGGTGAAGACATCTAGGCATTGTACCGGAGCAGGTCGTAGCTTTTGGGAAAGCCTTGAAGCAGGAGGCTAAGGACATTGCTGATGGCAGCGACTGTAGGCTGGGACAGGGACGTGTCCCGCAGTGTCAGTAGCAGTTTGGGGATCAGCTGGAAGTCCCTCAGGAGCTTAGCGTTCTTCGCTGCCTCGCTGCAGATGATGAGACCCAAGGAAGATTATGTTCTAACTATTGCTTCAAATGCATCACTTGTATCTCCAATTTCATCAAAGATCACCAAAAATATGAAAAACATCCTGTGTGATTATATAATAGGACATGCTGGCTCAGATGTAGGTGACAAACAACCCAATTTTATGAAGCATTTGACTAGCAGTTAAAAATCACGGAGTAACAAACTCACCTAGATTCAGTCAAGAGCTCAATAAAATGCTCAAACAGAGATAGGTGCAATTCGTACGGAGCATGGAGCCAGACCTGAGAGAATCAAAGGCAGAATGCAGATGTATGTTGCAGTCTGAGATGGTCAACATACATGCTAACTCTAATCAGAGGGATATGCAAGCATATAAGCCCTGTGAAGATCAGAATGATCTCCCTCAACGAATCGCCTTGTTGCAGTTCTTACATCAAAATCACAAAGTAGGTCCTGAAACGCAGTGGAGTTGGGGATGATGGAGGTCTCGTGGCCACTGTCGACCGTGCCCACTAGAGAGAAGGTCAAGTGAAGGATGTGACTGTTCAGCAAAGAGCGCTTCTTCTTCAGCAGCATGGCCAGGAGCTGGAAGAGAAGGCCCAGGGCTTAAGGGACATACAGCTACTCATATCAAATGTAGGTAGGTATAGATTGTTATATATAATACCTAGCAAAAAAGACGCCAAAGTGCAGTATAGTGAGAAGGAACAGGGGTAGAGATAACATTATTGTTTTCCCCATTGTAAATGGCAGATGAAAGGTATGTAAATTGTAACGCATGCTACTACCGTAAAGTAGTGACGGCATCTGGGTGAGGGTAGAAAAATATGCTTGCAATTCAAATAGGATTTTACTTATGAACATGTAAGGAGGCATGAGCTGGGCAGCTAAACAAAAGCGATGAGTGCTTGGGGCCCAAAGGCTAATGAGACTGGACTCAGACTGAAGAGGTTACTTATTCTCAAAGGGGACCCTGGTGGTCTTGCCCAAAAAAAGGACCCAAAACTAATTTGCATCTATCTATACATCAAGCATGAGGTCATGGTAAACCTGGAGCCTATCCCAGAATGCACAGGGCACAATGAAGTGTGATACTGAACAGATGTCAGTCTACTGCAGGGCACATACACGCACTAGATTGCCGTATCTCAGCTGGTGGGTTGTGACCCAAAGTGGGTCAGGGAGTGTGTGTCTAACTTTTCTGTTTTTTAACAGTGCATGAACATTTTGTGCTACTGTTACTGCACTATTTACATGGGAGTAACTTTGAACACTAGGGGGGTTGAGATCTCCCATTTTGGGTGGTCCCCTGACGACCAAGGACACTGTGGGTCCTGAAGCAGCAGAAGTTGAAAAGGGTTGCACTAGATCACACCCTTTAGTCACAAATTCACCTAACTGCATATTTTTGGACTTCTGGATACTGGAGAGAGCATATAACCTCCATAAACAAAGAGATGGGAGCAGGAATGAAATCCCAATTGCAAAGATGAGAGTTCTCAGTGACAGCCAGTGGGCCACATCTGCCACATCACATCTTCCATAACTGCTTATCCAGTAACGCCTCACAGTGAGCCTGGAGTCTATCCCAGCCAGAACAAGGGCATGTAGCAAGGGCCACTTTGGTTAGCATGTCAATAAATACACTTTATTTATGCAGCACAATATTTTTTAAGCCACAGGCGCGGTAGCACAGCTGAACTTGGGCCTGTTTTGCACAACACCACAGACCAACCTGGTAGCCTTTGATGCGCTCCATCTCCTTGCTGGCCAAGGGGTTACTCTTGACGACACACACCAACGCCTTCACCGCAGCGTACAGCCCCTCCACATCCGAGGCCATGGCGACCAAGCCCAAGATGGCAGCCGCACCCCCAATGTACTGGAGGTTTGTTGCCACAGGCTTAGGCACAAAAGCTCGGACACCTGAGGAAGGGTTACGAGGTGAAGCGACATCGTGTCTCAAATGATTGAAGGCAGATCCCTTTGGATAGATAATTGTAGTATTAACTGTGTTACATACGGGGGGTGGACACCACATGAAAAAGGATTCTGAAGCATGATGAAATGTAGTTATAAAGATGATTCATATTAGGCTGAATGCCAATTAGCAGTATGCTAGCTCGATGTATGAGTTTTCAAAGCAACCTGAGTAAGATCATTTCAATGAGGTCAAACAGTTAGTGCCCGAATTGCATGTGCACCAGTCACAAAAACTGCAAAATTATTCAATACTTCAAGGACAACCGTCTCAAAAATCATAACAATGAATACCAAGTGGATCAATAAGAGGGACAGACGGACAGAGGATACCTGCTAAACATCACAAAAACAGCCTCCAACGACCACAGAACTGAATCAGCACCTCTATGACCTGGCTTCAACAGGAACTGAACATTATGATCCTCATATCACTGGAATTCATGGCCATGGCTAAGACCAATGCATAAAGACCCGTAACCTCCTGCAAAGATCATAAATCCCAAACCCCAGACCAAGACAAAAATTAATACAGTCTAAGAAGCCATCTTTCACTCTTTTTCTTCTCCCAGGCTGAAATTTGGAGGTGTTTTCAACCTACAATATCTCTTGCCAACTGTCAAACATGAAGGCGTTCCATAATGGTATCTCATGGGAGTCATTAGGTACAATTATTGTTCTGCATTGTCATATAATGGCCAAGGAATATGAGGTCCATTTACAGGACCAGGAGCACCCTATGATGCAAACCCTGCTCTATCATAATGTTACCATATTCCACTATGCGATACATACTGCTAAATAAGTTGAAGAGTGATTCCATGAACTGCAGGATGAAGTCAAACACCCTCCATTGCCTCCCCAACCACCAGATCTAAATATCATTAAACCTACATGTGAGCTGGTGGAGTGCGGTGTGCAAAGTAGATTTCTACCTCATTGATCCCTCAAAGTACTGGATATTTTTCTTCTTGAAAAATGGCCTAATGTCCCTCTACTCAAAGTTGAGGATTTACAAGGCAGCATTCCAAGATGAACTGAAACTATTCGGAAGGCAGAGTGACCCTACTTCTTACATCTTTGATATTAGTACATTGTTATTTGGTTCATCTTCTGTACAATGTAAAAGCATGCTTACTTGACCCTAAACTTAATCTTATTCTTCGTCAACAGCTTCTTTGTGATATTTTTTTCATTTTTTTTTTTTTTACCTAAAACCCTTAGCCTTTCATCCTTTCTGGGACACAGCTGTCTGTATTCAGGAAGAAAGCATTTCAACCAGCATGAATGACAAACACTAAAACCAATGTTTATTCTTGCTCAAAAAGAGCAGACAGAGGAAAACATCAAAACCTTCCTTTCATTTATCAAATCACCGGTAGGCTGCTTTAAAGCTCAGAATTGTGGTCTTAGAATACAAACGATTCTCATTCTAGAGCTACACTACACTTAAAATCACAACAAAACAGAGCTTGATAAACCAAACAATCATTTTCATTTCAATGGATGAATGCAGAATAAACCACCAATGAGAGCTCTAAATTATCACATTAACCAATCACAATGCATGGCTCTTACCCAGGTAGCCAATGACAGCAGCACCCACAGTCCTAGCAGGGCCATTGAGGTGTCCTGCAGCGTTGTGGATGAGCTTGACTGGGGTGGCATTCTCATGAGAGGAAACCGCCAACTGGAGGTCAGAAGACAGCACCGAAGTGAGAACAGGGTAGAGACCTCAGAAACTCCCTTCCTTTCCAGGAAGTACTTTGTGTCAAACGACCAGACTGCCAGATAGTTTAAACAGGAACAATGTGACACTAGGGAAAATCGTCAGTCTTAGTGACAAGCATAATCCCCATTCTTTTTCTTCATTGTACAGTAGGATGAGATGCAGCACTTCTGAGTTCTGAGGCTGAGGAAAGAACGGGGGGGGGGGGGGCAATGAGCTGATCTATAGGCCACACAGAAATAATTCACCGAGACTGCACAGTGAGACCGGAGGGGTGAGCAGCTTGGGATCTTCTGGCTGAGACTGAAGAGGCACACAAATGGATGCCCTTTCTGCTGCCACCGCCGCTACTGCTGCATCAGAACTGCAGGCTCTGCGTTTTCCGGAGCACCCGTGATGAGCAGCAATTCCAGCTCGTTCACACAGGGAATTACAGAGGGGAGCGAGTGCAGCACACAATTTATGCTTTATCCCCCATCAGAGAGGCAGGCCAGCCCCCAGGCCACAGCCCACCTGCTTGGCGATGGCTTTGCTGTCCAGCTTGTTGTAGACCTTCCTGATTTTGGCCACGGTGAGGGTAGACACTGAGAGTGCATACAAGCTGAAGGACACCTTCTCCTCAGGGACAAGTGCCACGGGGGATGGGGGGGCCGCCTCCCCTTTGGGGTCTTTACCTAAGGGAGGATGTGACATAGTTAAAGCAGGAGAACATCACCAATAATCAACAAATTCATACAAAGAGCTGCATACTTACACACCTACATTTTTCTATTTTATACAACTGGGTAATTCAACTAAAGAAGTTACTTCCAAGTAACCAAGTTTCTAGAAGACAGAAATGGTTGCTCCTGGTTCCTCTCTTGGAAGAGCAGCTGGTTAATCATTACATTAACAGATGCTGCACACGCACAGACAGACAGACAGACAGACAGAGATACAGAGACATAGACAGATACACATGCAGATACAGTCAGACCCAGAGACACAGAAAGACACAGAGGCAGACAGAGAGAGACGCAGAGAGAGACAGAGACACAGAGAGAGAGATAGAGAGAGACACACAGACAGATTCAGAGAGACACAGAGCGACAGAGAGACACTGACACAGAGACACAGACACACTGATGCTCACATGGCAGGTAGACAGCCTGGAAGCTGCCCACGTAGTTGGGGCCCAGCTCATAAATGGTGGAGACGCTGGCGGCTGCTAGCACCTCCTCCAAGAAGTGGGTGGGACCGAGGCGCCACAGCAGCATGGAGAGCTGGCGCTGGGCAGGGGGTGTGCCGATGTAACTGTACACCGTGCTCACCACTGGGGGGTTGGTGGATCCAGAGCCGCCCGGCACACTGTGGATGTAGTGAAGCTGCAGAGACACAAGGGGGCACCCCCCCAGTTAGTGGGTAAGTAATTGAGCTGATCTAAGGCTGTGTGCCAGAGGTGTGGGTTTACACTGTTACCCTCTTTGCTGGTGTGTAAAAAAACCAATGCAAGCCAACAAAACTGTGCTAAGCCACAACAAAGACAGGTACCCGTCCCCCACAGCTTCCCACACAGCCCAAGCCGGATGACTGCAGCTCAGGAGCAGCGATGGGTCTGTCCAATCAAAGGCACACCACATATGCTGGCAGGAAGGCCCCCTAAGCAGTCTGCTAGTAACCACATTCACCCCCCCCACACAAGTCTGAACCCTAAACCTGCACATTAGCATGTGTCCAGTTAGAAGGCGCTGTTGAAAATCTTATTTAATCGTATTTCTCTGTAGAGGCAGTATTAAAAATAGGGCTCTCTCACATGGCTGCTTCTTTTGTAATACTCTAATAGAGTAGAGTTTATGGGGAAAGTCTTGTGACATTTCCCACAACTGTGTCAACAGAGTGACATTAGAAAAATACTGAGTATGTTCAGCAGTATTTTTTCATAATAACGTTTAAACCCGATATTCTGTTCGACTGAATACTTGTTGTACCTGAAATGACCTCGATCATACCTTGACTGTGCTGACCAGCTGGCCGTCGATATATAACGTTGCCGTGCTGTTCTTGAGCATGCCTTTACTCATCACCAGCACCAGGTGGTGCCACTGTCCCTCGTTGATGAGGTCACCGCATCGGAAGCGGGCACAGCAGGGCAGGATCTCATAGAAGGATGACTCCTCGCTGAAGTCGTCCACTGTGGGCAGAGGACCAGGGAGATTTTTACACAACTGAAGACTGTGGAGCAGAAGGGATGGATTACCTTTAGATGTCATTGTGAATCAACCTGGATTCATCGAAAGTAAGAAAGTCCTTATTACATGTGACCTAAATAACGGGATTCGCCTGGCTATCGTAACAACACGGTATCATTTGATATTTAAATAATTGATCACCTCTTTTCAAGAGGTTGAAATATGTTTTTCATTATCCCCCATGCTGGAATCCTATAGGCAGATTATTTTTCTTTTTTTACGTATTCTAGAATGTTTAAGGAAACCTGCTTTTGAAATTGAGCCATAACGAAATTAGATTCATTAATTGACTTTCAAAATTTTTTAGAAATTATTATGATTTTTATATTTATAATAATATATGTTTTTATACAGTTTTTACAAAAGTAAAAAGATCCTTTCTTAGACAGCAAAGTTACAGGTCCGAGGCTGGGTGACCCAGCTGGCCGGTGTGGGGGTGGGGTGCCCACCATAGTTCTGCAACAGCTCCTCCTTGGTGGAGACGGTGAGCGACCGGTCCTTGGCCGACAGCACGATGGCCAGGCATACGTAGTGCTGCTCCGACGACGTAGCACGTCGTACCACTGTTAGCAACCGCACTGGGTGGCTGTGGGGCGCAGTGCTGAAGTGTTCAATGCAGAACCAGGAGGAGTAGGTCAGTCCCGAGGGAGGGGGGAACAGGCGCTCACCTGCACGGGGAGGCAGGGAGAGGGGGGCCGGGAAATCCAGAGCATCCCGTCAGTGAGAGGGAGGGTCTGGGGCACATAATTAACAACAGAACCATTGAAACATAGTCTAGCAGACCACACACACACACATACACACACATATATATATTTGTGCGCCTGTCCATGGTCTGCTAGACTATGTTTCATATACATATGTTTCATATATATATGAATATATAATACATATACATCATATTATATATTTAATTCATGTGGCAAGATCAGATTCATCTAGATTAACACCTATTAATGTGTAACTTGTGCTTCATTTACATTTTATTAGCAGGAAGGCAGAAATTAATTTAGAAGACACTATTCTCATTCTTTATGCATCAGGATTTCAGAAGTTTTGAGGTTTAATTAGACCAATAATTGGGAATCAAATAATCATAACATTCCTATTATAGATATTTTAGGTATTTTCTTTTCTATTTTCATACATTTGCAACCTTGTAATTCTACTTGAAGCAAAGGCTTCATGGTAGGGTGCACAATAATAATTCTGCAAATCAATGTATGTTTTTAAATACAATTATGTGATTGTAGCTTAAAAACTAAAACTCCATCACACGCCAGATGATGTCATCGTTAAATATAGGTCACGGGAAAAGGGCCAGGGTTTGTTCACAATCTGCAGTAAACATGCGGCGCTCCATCGTCCCAGAGACGCCGGGGCCCGCCTCTGCGGTGAGAACACGTGCTTCCCTTCCCACTCGGAGGATGAGGAGCGGCTGGCACTGCCGGGTTGCTATCCCGACCGCGGCAACGTTCGAGATTAAGCTCATCACGGCACAGCTTAATGCCGGACCCAGGAAGCATACATGTCAGGACCAGCACAGGGGACTTTAACGTGGATGAATGGTGTTTACTGACCGGTCCCAATCCCGCTGACCACTGCTCCTTCATTGACCCCCGACGTGTTGACGTTATTGGTAGAGGCATTATGGGGTGCCAGACTGGGCAGAAACAGGCAACTGTAAGAGGAATAAAGCATGATGATTTATACATGATCACAAACTGATTTGATAATATACATTGGGTATAGAAACTCACCATCCATTTTCAGAATTTATATTTTCATTAAATTACACCCTGAGAGACAGAAAAAATTTAATTAGGCTCATCTACTCACACAGTAAGTCAGATCAAAACAAAATCCCAAATATTACTACAGAATATATTTTTTAAGGAGAACACCCCCTTCCCAAATGCACCACGGAACTAATGACAAAACAAGAAAATTAGTGGCCAACTATGATTAATTATAGTGACTAGCTCTGGATAAAATCATCTGTTTGTACAGGGTGCCATGGCTTGACAAGCAAAAGCAAGAAATCCACTATGGGTGGAAAGGATCATTCAAAAGAGCTTTGAACTAAAGTTGCAAAAAGCTTAGGCTCTAAGAAGTTCTCAAGGTCTTTAATGAACCGGTGGAGCACAGAAAAGGAGGTATCATCAGGAGGCAGAAGAGATAAGGCACCACCCAGACCTTCTACATCAGACCATCCCTCCAAGAGGGCACTAGCAATTCCAAAAAAGCAATAGAGCATTATGACAAGCAGAGGTTATTGTGTGCATGTCTCTGTAATATCAAGTGCTCCACAAATCTAGCCTGTATGAAAGTAGCAGTAATCTCTTGTGGTGATAGTAGGGAAGATTGCTACAACAAAATACAAACAGGTTGTTGAAGAAATCCTGCTTGCCTCAGGCAGAAAGTGGAAGGTGGAAAAATGGTTCACATTTCAACGTGACAATGACTCAGAGCACACTGCCACTGCAATTTCAGTCGCGGAAGGACAAAAGGGTCAGTGTCCTTGAATGGCCCAGTGAAAGCCCGGACCTCAGTCTAATCAAACTGGCAGAAGACAGTCCAATAATGGTCATCAAACATTCTGACTTAGCTGGGACACTAGTGTAAATAATGGGCATAGAGAAGACGCATCCAAACAGACTCAGACTGTGAAGGAAAAGGTGCTTTCACTAACTAATCACTCTGAGGGTGTCTTCCAATACAAACTATTTTTCTTCCAGAAATGTTATATTATTTGGAGATTACAAGACATAATCTGCAAAAAATGGTGATAAAAATGTCTGTGGTTTTGAACTGTGGGATATAAAGAGTTAAAATTTTCAAAGGGGGGGTGACTTTCTCTACCCACTATGCATGACTGTGATGTCACACAGGACTGTAACCACCCTCATTAGTGATGACACGGCCGATCACAAGGGGGGAACAAATACTGACGACAAAGCCTGACATGAAAATAAATCTATTTCTACCAGCACTGTTTTCAATGATTCATGCAACATGCTGTTTTAAATCCAACATTTTTCAAGTAGTGAGGGAAATAGAAATAGAGCAGCTGAAACCACATTCGCTGAAACCAGGGAAGCATTGTCACTTGCTCATTTGTGAGTCTTATGAAGGTTGTCATGTGTTTCTTTTAATTTAGTCAAACTTTAGCAAAAAAAAAAAAAAAAAATGCAAACTTTAGAGTGCTGACAGCTGTGCCAAGTACCAGGTGTTTTACCACATTTCGGTGTACTATAGATAATTAACCCCAGAATAAATGTCTAACCCACAATATTCACAGAATTTCTTCTAGACTAAAAAAAAAAATACATACATATTATGCCTCCCTTTTCTTGTCTTTTCAAATGAGTGTGAAACCTTTCAAAACTGAGTCAAACTGGGTTTCAGTGCCCAGAAGAGAAAAAATTAAAATAAAGAGCAGATGAAGAGACACAATAAATCTTTTTGTGCTGTGGCTATCACATTTCAGTTTCTTCTCCCATTGAGGGCAGTGGCATGATGACTGGGAATTCAGATAAATATTTCATGAATATAGATGGGTGTGTGCGTGCACTTTTGTGTATAACAAAACTGGGGCAATAAGGCAGGATAAAAAAAAAAAAACACTCAGTGAATACTGCAACCCTTGAAATGTTTTCTTTTAACAATTTACCTTAATGTTGTTCAAGTAAATACAACCCAGGAACTGCAACACAAATTCCACTGTTGGTATTTAATTTCTGAAATATAAGTGTTTATGATGCCTATGGTAAAATGTAGCAGGCATGAATATGTTGCAGAAATGAGCACAGCACGGCATGCCTCACCCAAACCCTTCTAGAGAAGTGTCGAACTCCACGAAGGCCGGCGTGACTGATGAGCCATGCAGCCTGATGTCATGAGGCGTCGTCATGGAGACCAGGCATTTCACTCTAGTCAGCGGTACGGTGCTTCCTTCTGCCGAGCGGACCAGGCTCCTGCTGATTCTGTACTGGCTGTTGTCCTCGTTCACGGTGAAGACGCTGTCTGGCCCGAAGCCCTCCATGGACATAGTCATACTGTCTGTGGGGGGGGGGGGGGGGGGCCGAAGGAAATGTTTTGGGCCCCTTTAAACCCTTAAAAACAATGGGTTTTTTTTTTTGTGTTTACCGT
>JAAGVU020000113.1:12270296-12275556 GCA_011763525.2 Mormyrus iriodes | reverse complement strand
CTGCAGACCTATCACTCCCAGGTACTGCAGACCAATCATTCCCATTCACTGCAGACCTATCACTCCCAGGTACTGCAGACCAATCATTCCCATTCACTGCAGACCTATCACTCCCAGGTACTGCATACCAATCATTCCCATTCACTGCAGACCTATCATTACCAGGCACTGCAGGCAAATCATTCCATGGCTCTTACTGCCATCACCCAAGTGAGCTCTTACTTCTCATCTCTGCTTCATAACTGAGAGAACTTGGCTTATGGACACGGTACTGCTTCAGCAGCTTCTTGTCCCAGGCGCCGCAGTTCAGTGGGTTCCCCAGACGCAAAAATTCCCTAAAATAAAATAAGATGTGAGATTCTCAGAAGATTCACTGCTACTGTACATGCAACACAGCAGGCATCCGGAGGTGTCAGTCTATGATCTAATGCAAGAACCTGAGGGGAAGCAGCACTGCTACCCCAACTAACTTCATATTAAAAGTCCCTCATGCAGTTTATATAACCAGCTCATCACACTACATCCTGCTAACACAGAAATGTTATTTAAAATACTCAATTTATCCATGAATGAGCAGACATTCATCTAGCACATACATTAGATAGTAGTGTAATTTTCAAAAGTTGTTAAAGACAAAATGCACTAAGTGTATTGCATCAGACAAATCTTTGCAGACAAAGGTATATCCGCATTTAATACATTTAGTGGGGTTGGGGGTGTGGGGGGCTGCTGCTCTTCTATGGCGAACGTAAATAATCAGCAACACTTTAACGTAAATGACATATGAGCAATTAAATACAGCAGTTAGAGTGGTGGTTGGGCAGGGCAGGACAATGTCTCCCAAGTCTGGACTATCTGCAGCTGTACTGTCAAGGTTATTTGTAGGTCATGATGAGTCAGTACATTTACAATTCAGCATAAAGTATGCATCATACGCTACAAGAGCTGCTTCAGGAGCTTTTAGTATGTATCAGCAGAGGGCAGGAAATTCAGAAAATTCAAGGTCAATGCAAATATTCCAAGGTCAATCAATTGTAGTAGTGAGTAATGCTAAGGACAGAATGCGCGAGACATAGGGGTCCTCACCTTAGCGCCGTGGGCTGCAGGGCCTGCGAGGCCAGCCTCTCGAACATCCTCTGCAGGGGCTGGTGCAGCGGGTGCTCCTCGTCACCCAGAGCGCAGCTGCATCGCTGTAGCAGGCGGGCGTGCAGGCCGGCCTCGCACAGCACCTGCTGGTTCCTCTCCGAGTGCACGAGCGTCTGCAGCAGGTTGGCCACAGCCAGCTGCAGGTCCAGAGCATGCTGGGGGGTGGGGGCAAATTCAGTCAGGTAGAATAAGAGTGCATGATCCTGCAGCGAAAAAATACCCACGGTAACAGGCGAACCCTCTGTAGCAAAATGGATTAGGAAAAGCTACATTGAAACTGCAAGCATAAAATATACTATAAAAACATGGAATTGGGTTTGATTTTGCTTTTGTGTTTGTGAAGAGTAATGTCCACATATCAGAAGACAAAAAGAATTACAAATAACATTGTTAGGTGTTCTTTTAAGCTACAAAATAAAGAATCATATCAATTTAGTGCAAATTTTCCATTACTGCTTGTCAAGAAACCACAGAAAAATAAATGTCAAAAGTTTAAAATAAGCGGTTTCCCTTGGCATGAGCTAAACTAACATCATACATTACCAAAGTACACTAGGTGCAGATTTTGAACTGAAACCTAACAGGACTGATAACACAGATACACAAGTTGTCTTGTAATCTATGCACATGTACACATGTACTCAGTAATGGATTACAATCGTCTCTTTTTTAGATATTCAGACCCCTCACAAGTATCATGGATGAATTGGATAAATTTAGGACTATTTTCTTGTAAGGCCATATAATCACAGCTGCCTTACTGTCTGGTAAATCTGAATTTCACACACAATTGAAACCTCCCACCTTCTTCTGCTTTTTTAATGTTCTGCTCTAACCGGCACCTTCAAGTCCTTATGCAGCCATTTCCTTCATACAAACACATTACAAAATAACTGGAATATTACAAGGTGTTTCTCAACGGGGGAAATGTTTTTCAAGAAATGCTGCAGCCATTTTTCTTGCCTTTTTATGCAAAAAAATAAAAAAATAAAAACAAGGGAAGTAGTAACAAAATTTAAGAATTCTTTAAAAGGAAAAAATATATACACCCACAAACGCAAATATATGAAATTAAAAAGGACTTGAATGCCCAACAATATCCTTAGGTTGGTAAATAACAGGCAGGACCCCCCCCCCCCCTTGAAATGCAACACTAAAATAACTTATAGAGGCTAAAATTATGTGGACATTTCCTTTAGCGCAGCAGCAATACCGGACAGGAAGTACTGGAGGAAATAGCGGCAGGTCTGCTGATACTGTAACTGCTGCCCATAACTTCCGGAGCTTCACAGGCTCACAGACATACACTGCTGTGGGCACAGCCGGCACCCAATGCCGCAGGCCGGTCCTACCTCAGGCTGGCTCTCCGAGCTGACCGAGGCCAGCAGGTCGAGCATGGCCAGTGCCGCCCCAGGGTGGATGATCACCACATCGGAGGAGGGCTGGGAGGCGTTCCCCAGCTGAAACTTCAGATCGGTCATGGCCTTGGAGGCAGGGACGGTGGCGGCGGCCGACACCCCATAGCCGTGTCTGTGGGGATAAAGAGTCAAGGGGATGATCCATGATTAGAAACTGCAGATAATCCTAAAATAAGATGACCATTTTTATTTCTTCAACCCAACACCGAGGTTGAGCAAAGCTCGAAACGAAGTAACTTCTTACCGAAAATTACATGAACGATAGCAAAGGACTAAAAACATGAAATCTCTACCACTGCAATGGTGAATAAACAGTAAACTCAATATAAACACTCAATCCACACACTTCTCAGAGTGCACTGACATTTTAGGAGCTGCTGCGATGGAGAGGAAGAAGCCTCTTACACACACCTATAACTTTTCTCTCTTCAGCTTCCTTGTCTGGCACTGAGTGCTCAGAACTCTCTCTTCAGCATTGACTGCAACATTTTAATGCATAATTTATGCACAAATTATTTTTATTTATGCAATGAAAGAAGACCAGGTCTGTGAAAATGATCATATTCAATATTTAAATCAGTGCTTCTGAACTGGTTTATCCTCAAGCCCCACATTTCTCCTTGGTCATTAAGTCACAACCCAAATTTTTTAGATATCGAACCAAAATGTAACTTTGTAATATGTCAAGCAAAAAAAAAAAAAAACATTAGTAAATTTGGAAATTATTTAGCACACACTCCCCTAGGTCATCACCCATAAGAAACACTGATTTCAATGGGTCTTCCAGTGCAAACACAAGGCACAACATGAATTCTTGTTGACCTGCAGGTTCAGCTCCACCAGAATATAATTAGCACTGTTCCACCATGGGGGGAAAAGGAGCCTTTCAGTTTAGCAGGCCCTCTCAGCTTGAGTCACGTTAGAGTCCCAAGAAGATACGTCAGGCAGTCCCTCAGCAGAACGGCACACAGCCTGGCCGGCACTGCGTAAAGATACCTGGAGGCTCTGCTAAGTGCAGCCCAAGAGGAAGCAGGCAAATGAACAAACACATAAGTCCAGGAGGCTCAGAGACTGATACAGCTGCCAGATAACATGAACTGCTTGCAATAACATAAGGAGAAAAGTGAAGAAAAATTTACTTTGTTATTATTAAATCTATCACCATCATCACCATCGTTATCACCCAATTCAGGATCGTGGTGAGCCTGGAGCCTATCACAGATAGCCTATGTCACGGCAAAGGACACCCTGGACAAGATTATCATCATCAATAATTGACTGCGGAATCTTGAATTGGGCCCGTGTTGCACTGCCAGCAATTAAAATTTTTCATCTCTCTTTTGTCAAAAATTGAAATGAATAAAACATGCATTATCACTCACAGTTTAACCCCGAAGTTCCACATTGTGGCGACACTGTCATGGCCATAGAGGAAGTGTCTGGGAACTATGACAGCTGACAGTGATCGAGATGAGCAATTACGTGAAGTCTGATCTGAGAAAGCGTGAACCCGACTCCGCGCCAGCTGCTGCTCCTCTCTCAAAATGCGCATTGGTGGAACACGCAAGTTCATATGAATGTGAACCATGTCATCCAGGTGCTGGGAACTACAAGGTAATCCAGGAAAGGGCAATTTTCACCCTTGCCACATGTCTGATGTTGGAGAAGCGATTGTGTAAGAAAGATTAATTCAAGAATAAGTTATTGTACCTCAATTTGGATAAAAGTGTCTGTTAAAATAAATACATGGTCAAATTCCAAGTATGATTTTCTCATTCACCAGCCTGGGAACATCAGGGCTGTGCACATGTCCACTCACTTCTAAATAAATGTAATATTACCCTGTAACAGTTTTCCTTAATGCAATATTTGCACGTCATTCATAAGACACTAATAAACATTAAGTTGTGTATTGTAGTTAATACTTTTCATTCATATTAGTACCCATTGTAGGTGTTTGTAAATCTCCAACATCTAAAGCAGGGGTGGCCAATCTTACCCAGAACGAGCCGCTGTGTGTACAGATTTTTGTTGCCACTCCCCAGTTAGATTACTAATTACAGAACTGATTGGCAAAAGAGCCCTCACTCCTGTTCCTATTTGAACATCTGACCTCAAGTTTATCTCAAAAACCTGCATACACTCTGGGCCTTTGCAGGTAAGACTGGCCTCCCGTGATCTAAACAGACCCAATAGAAAAATTTAGCATCCCATAACCTGACTGAAGTTATCGCCAAGCATAAAGGTCAAAAACTGAAGAGCAAATTTACACTGAGTTGATTTTGTTTGTTTTTTGGTGTTGTTATTGAGTTGAGCCCACCAATGACCTAAAGTCAGGCTTCCTCATCATATGTTTCTACACTAGGAACCAAAGTTCACTCAGTTCACTCATAATCCAACAAAGAATTTTCACTGAATTTACAAAACTCACTAAATCCAAAAAAATTTTCTTGAAAGCATATCCCGTCGACTGAATGAGTTTGGAAATTTGCCCTTTGATTATAAATGCCGGCGGGAAAAGAAATGGAGCTGGACAGCAGGACAGCACGTGAGGGAAGTGCACAGATTCACCTTCCAAAATACCAGCGGCCAGTAGGTGACAGGTCCAGCACTGTGCTGCCTAAAGCAAATGCTAATAAAAATTCAATAAGAAAATGGAAGCAGGGAAGTTTCATCTTTATGCAAAGTACAAAGTG
>JAAGVU020000113.1:12240296-12267796 GCA_011763525.2 Mormyrus iriodes | reverse complement strand
TTTAGAATGGGATGTCATTAAAGTTTCCGTACGTTTAATGGCCAGCAGTCCCAGTACTTTTGTCCATATTGTGTATTTGTGTGCACAGGCGCACACACATGTATACTTGCAGCTGGTTGTTTATACTATGGCACATGACGCAGATTAAACTTTCTGCGGCTGATAACGTCATCGGGCCTCTACTGTTTCAGCAGGCTGCACCACGTTACAAGCTGAGTGAAGCGTGTTACACATTGATAAGAACAGTGGAGTACTAAGAAATACATTAAATAAAGCTTAAACGTTAATGACAGCCTGGAGAGGTATTACAAATTCATGTCACTCTCAGAACTGGTATTTATTTTATGTTTGTTAGTTATTGTTTATACTTCCAATGTTCTTACAAAGAAAAACAACTAAAAGGCCACTTGCAGTATGAACTACAAAAGAATTATGCCTGAAAGAAAATGTACGCACGCGCGTGAACACACACACACACACACACACACACACACACACACACACACACACACACACACACACACACACACACACACACAGACACACACACACAGACACACAGACTTTAGTGAAAACCAGCACTAAAGGAAATAAACTTCTTAGTACCTTCAGTACATTTACATTTGGGCATCGCCACCCCTCACCATTTCATCTAATACTCTACCTCAGTATTTCAACTCAGTCCTCAGGGACCCCCAGACACTCCACATTTTTGTGCCCTCCCAGCTCCCAACGCACTTGTACCAGGTATTTGGTGTTCTTGATTGGCTGGGAGCTAGGAGGGAGAGAAAATGTTGACTGTCTGGGGGTCTGAGAAACACTGCCCTACCTTAATGGTAGAACAACATACAGCACAGATGAGGCATTACTTTGCAGACACCTTCTGCTACATCTGCTGTCAGCTGTGCTTCATCCTCATATCTCTGTACCTAACCAAGCTTCTCTCAGCAGCACTGCATATTTGCATAAATAGACTTAATAGGCTATAAAATATTGAGCCTCAAGGAATACCACCAGTCTCATATCACACGGCCACGAGCTCCACAGTAGATAAACCTTGGCTGTGCGGATTAATCTAACACGGTGGACTTTATCAATTTACGTGCACAAGTGCATGCTGCATGCAAAGTACTCTATTGCTGAACTGCATAAGCTAATGGCCAGTAGCACCCCAAATTCAGCAGAATAGTAGAACTGCAGCGAGAAAAGGACAAACTAATCATCAGAGAGATGATTGTGGGAAGGAGACGATCACCCCTGGCTCTGGAAGATATCACACAACATCACCATTTAAGTAGGAATATATCCAGCTTCCAAATAGCATCTCATAAAACGTCTGCACGCAATTTTTCCACTAAAATCAAGCCTTCCATTCGCTACAGTGTTTCTCACTTTGTTGTATACCCAGAAAACTTGCCATAAACAGAGCAACGGTTGCATGAAAGCCTCCAAAGCATTGCCAGGAATGACAATTCTCTTAAATCTGCCCGAAGAGCCGTCTGACTAATAGCGAGGCAGATCAGAGAAACAAAACAATGCCGTGATGCATTCGCTCACTAAACGCAGACAAAGGTTCCTTTGTTTAATCCTCATTCAAAAAACGTAGAGCACGTACATTTTGCTTGGCTTACGTGAACCAAATGTCCGCATTTCTTGCTTAATTGCACACTTGGATGTTAACAGAACCCAGAATAAATCAGTAATGTGGAGGGGGGGGGACCAGAGAACCAAGAATTAAAGAAAACATCAAAGCCATTGCTCCAGTTGGTATGACAACGTTACCTGTCGAAGGAGTCGGTGGCCATTTTGTATAGGTAAATGAAGAGTTTGCTGCAGTGCTTCAGCGTGGGACAGACGCTGTCCACCAGCATGGCGTCGTCCTCCAGAAGCCTCTGGAAAGGCTGCGAATTGGAGGGCAGCACGCCGGCCACACCCACTTTCTTGGAGTCGGAGAAGCAGCCAAGCAGCCGCACGGCATCGGTCAGCTTCTCATACTGGATCTCAGTGCGGAAGAAGTGCGAGTTGGCGGGCTCGTAGCGCATGGCGGCCGTCAGCGTGCAGAAGACTGTGTGCAGTAGCTCAAAGACCTGCTTCTGGTTGGCCTTCTCCCAGCCGTTCCGGGGTGGTGCGCAGAGCGAACCCTCCATGGCCACCAGCAGCGAGGTGACGTACACGAAGCCGCCCACTTTGCGGAACACGGTGCGCGTGCGGTGGCTTTCCCTGAGGACCGCCAGCAGGGCCTGCCGGGGAAGCAGTGTGTGACCAGTAAGCACAGGGGATCAGCAGCTTATCAGGTACAAGCCCAAGACCCTGAAACTACCGACTAAGTTATAACATGACTGAAGGAAAAATTTCCAAAACTTACTCAGTCATTTTTTTTTTGTCTCTGAGGTGAGACTGCCAATGCCCTAAAGTCAGGCTTCCTCATCATATGTTGCAATGCTGGGAACCCAAAGTCACTCAGTCCAGATGTAATCCAACAAACAACTTTTGTTAAATTTCAAAAAATCACTAAGTCCACTGAATTGGCACGTACTTATGAAAATATCCTGCTCATATATCCTGTGGAATGTGTTTGGAAATTTGCTCTTCACCTATGATGTCATTAAAACTCTACAGGAAGTACGCATATAAAAAAATGTAACCCCTCTACTATAAGTAGCTTTGGATAAAAGCAACAGATAAATGAATACATGTAATGTAATTAACTTACTCTCCATAAATGTAGCTATATTTAAAAGTCTCAGGTACGGAGGGTAGCTTCACACCACTAAACTCTGTGTTTACTGCTCTCTGAAGGAGGTGTTTCTGAAGCTCTAAAGTTTCCGTCGCCCCTGACACTTACACTTAAAAATAATGCCCCGGGCTTTCAGAAACATCCAGTCAGGGTCATGATTATGCTTTTAACTGTCTAATAAATCTGACAGGCACACAGAGTGCACATTAAGACAATTGAACGAGAGTTTCTGAAGACTCTGATGGTTTGCTGAGCGTTACATAAAGTCAGGAGTCTCTCGGCCCCTGCTGTCGGCCCCTTCATCTTCTCAGAAATATATGCATCTATATAAAATTCTACCGTAACAGCAGTGATACACATGCACTGGTATGTGCTTGCAGGGAATAGCAATGAAGGTAAGATCAGTGGTAATTCTAAAGATTTGACAGCAAGCTTCCACACAGATTAGGAATCATCATAAAAAAGTATCAGCTTCAGGTTGGGGGGGAGAACAACATCATAGGAGGAGGAACCAAGGACTTTAAAACTCTAGCTACACAGTATGGGTCCAAAACACAAGAACGGGGTGTGGTTTCAGCCTTTGGGCTATTTGTATGCATTTACTGTGCGGGGGGGACTCAGCTCTATATTGAAAAATTACCCCAAGACCCACTTTTTTCCTTCACATTTATTTAGCAAAAAATATTTGTCCCAAGTGATGCATGAGGATCAGAGAGAAAGGTCGGCCAGTGTCCCCGCAGCAGTTGGGGTTAAGAACCAATGGTGACGTCACTCTTCCAGCCATGGGATTTGACCTGACAACCTTCCCATCATGGGTACAGAGCTGCTCCACAAACCAGCACCGTCACGCACGATGTTTTTAAGTCAAGGTCTGCCCTGCAGATAGACGGCCGTCTGGGGTTTTGGGTGATGAAAGCGCACCTGCAAGGTCAGACGCTTACCCTGAGGATGTCAGTCTTCAGCTGGAGCTCAGTGGGGGGCGCAGAGTGCATGAGGCCCAGCAGTGTGCCCATGTCATCCTCGCCGCTCGGGGAAAGCACCAGCTGCTGGATGATCATCAGGGCATGCTCGCGACACTGCCCGTACTTCACAATGTTGTGGACGCAGCGGGCCCCGCCAAACTCTCGGAACTGACCTGAGGATGGGAACGCGCAGTCAGAAAGGAGGCCGGTTCTGATATTCATTACGGTCATGCGACTCTGGGCAGAACCGGCAAGCTTTTACACGAAAATTTACAAATTAATCATTGCTCAGAATTCGGGAGATTACAACAGTCAGGCGGCAATCATGATAAGTAAGCTGTAAGCTTCATCCCCACCCCATCTACATCAGCACCAGGGCTCACCAGAGCCAGTCCTAGCAGGTCAGCATGTACATTATTCATTCATCCTAACAAGCCCTGACTGACACCTGAAACATCAGAAGACTCTCCCAGGTGAGGGGGCCTTACTCTCCAAAATGATTGCCCCGGGGGCTAACTCTCCCAAATGGGGGACCCAACTCTTCCAGATGAGGGCCCTGGGACCTAACTCTGCCAGGTGAGGGGGTCCACTCTCTCCAGATGAGGGGACCGGGGTCCAATTCTCTTCAGATGAGGGGACCGGTGCCCTTCTCTCTCCAGATGAGGGGACCAGGGCCCTACTCTCTCCAGATGAGGGGACCAGGGCCCTACTCTCTCCAGGTGAGGGGGGGCACTACTCTCTCCAGGTAAGGGGCCTGGGGCCCTACTCTCTCCAGATGAGGGGGGGCCCTACTCTCTCCAGGTAAGGGGCCCAGGGCCCTACTCTCTCCAGATGAGGCAACTTACTCTTCTAATTTAATAACAAATAAAAGCTCAGCTATGGCAAAAAACAACAACCTATGATGCACCTGATGACTGGACAGCCTGTATTAAACTTTGGTTGCCCATCATAATTTCTACTTTCCCTTCACAGTCATTAAGCGCACACACACATAGACACAAACACAGACACACACACAGACACACACACAGACACACACACACACACACACACAGACACACACACACAGACACACACACAGACACACACACAGACACACACACACAGACACACACACACAGACACACAAATCCATAAAAGTAACAAAACAAAAGTTGTCAATTAATAACATCGTCTATCTGCCATAACTGCTTATGCAGTGGGGAAGAGCTGATGCTTGTTGTGGGAAGCAGAGCCATACAAAATCGTATCATTTACATTTGAAACAGAGCAATATGGGTCACAATGTGTTATATCGTCAGGGAAGGTCTGACTGTCGGTGATGGCCCGTCAAAAAAAATATATTCTGACATTTGAGATTATATCTAACCATCTGTGAAATGGCAAGCTAGCTGGAAAGCCAGAAGCTGCCACAGAGAGAGACTGTACAGATATAGGAAATATTTAACATTTCTAAATATAATTCAGAAGTATAATTGGTTTTTATGGCAGCTTACGGTATGACTGGGGAGAACATTACCTATAATGTGAATCAGGTTTTTTTAAAAATCCATCATAAATCACTATGATAAACATAGAACAGTTAAGCGAAATGTGCTTATGCTCACCTACCATTTAACCTATTTTTTGCTGAGAAAGTAAATATACATTACCATTAATCATTAAAAAAATGCTAAAAATGACCTGATACTCTTAAACAACCACCACCCTAAACACAATAACAAAGGATTTGTCTGAAGGTTTACCTGTCAGCAAAAGTAACACCAGCCCTACTGCTCTGCTAATAATGTTTCTCCACAGCGCATTCATGCATGAATCCAAATAGCGGAAACTAATAGTCAGTATGAAGTAGGAGTGGCTTATATGGCTTAATGGCTGTTGGCTAAAAGCCCTCAGCTCCCTTTCTGCAGAAACTGACTCATCAATATTGTACTAGGGCCTCAATTTACATCCCTGTTTAGGACCTCAGGATGGCTCAAAGGGGGAGTGCATATCCGCAGACATCAAAAGCCTGCGCTTTCCCCGTTTCGCTGGGAATCTTAACATAACGCAGCGAGATGTGGACGGGAAAGGTCTGTTTACTTGCAGCCTCTCCAGCATCCTGTTGTGAGCGGTCGGAGATTGCTAATTGGGAATGACAGAACAAACCAAACCTCCGTGTCAGCCGGATCCCAACTGAACCCCGCCCCCACCCAAATACCACCCAAAGGAAAAGCAGTCAAGCTGATTTGGCCACCACCCAAGACAGAGAATGGCAAAGAAGAAACAAAAGGACAGACATTGAGCAGACTCAGACAATTTGTCAGCATTAATAGTGTGTATATGGGAGGAGTGGCCTGCGCGACCTTCGACCCCACAGGCCATTTGTCATTTCTCATTATCTCTGCGTCAGAAAAGCACGCATGTCACTGCCAGGATGAAAAGCCCAGACATATCAGATCGGCCATCTGAACCACGCGCAAAACAAAAGAGCGAATATTTAAGAAGGTCTGAACTCCTACTTTTAGTATGATAGGAGTCCTAAGTCTGCAGTGCAAGATCATATCTTTGTCTTTGTGTGTGTGTGTGTGTGTGTGTGTGATGTCCTGCAATGGTGATGTATCATATCCATGATGTTCCCCTGCCTTGTGCCCTATGCAGCCTGGGATAGACCCTGCACTGGAAGGAAGGAAGGAAGGAAGGAAGGCAGGAAGGCAGGAAGACAGAGAGACAGACAGACAGACAGACAGACAGACGGACGGACGGACGGACGGACGGACAGACAGACAGACAGACAGACAGACAGACGGATAGATGGATAGATGGATAGATGGATGGATGGATGGATGGATGGATGGATGGATGGATGGATGGATGAGAGGATCGCTAATGAAGGAACTGCAAAGAGGCTCCCCAATCCTCCATGGGTTAACACAAGGGCAGACCAGACTCAGTGGCAACTTGAGTTGGGTGGCAAGAGAGTGAACAAGCACCTGCATTAGTGTTGGACCCCTGGAGAAGAACAGTGAGGGTCTCCATCACCAGCCAGGCCAGCTGCTTCTGATCCTCTGCCACTCGGTTGTTTCTCGTTTCACCTGAGAGGGAGGTGGTGATTGGACAGGTGCCACGTCAGTGAAGAGCCTCCACCTCACATTTTAAACTCTGACCCAGCTCTAACACACATTTCCAATTCTACTGAGTTCATGATGTAGTTTATAAAAACAAAATCAGCACTACTGGCACAGAAATCCTGTTAGTAAGCAGAATTCAGTTCCAGTCAATAAAAATGTCACTGCCAAAATGTCAATAAGATTAAGGTGAAATTCAATAAGGTGGAGCCTCTGAAATTAACAGCCAATCAAAATATCATCACATGATCATTAAGAGATCTGGATGATAATACATCCGGTTGTATCATTGTGGACAGGCATTCTCCTCACCCTGCTCGTTGTAAGTCTGCGTGGGGTCCTTCATGAGGGCGGCATATTTGTGCAGCAGGGTCACCATCACCTCCAGCAGGCCCACCTCTCGGAAGACCTCACTGAAGATGGGGTCATGATGGCTGAGCTTGAGCAGGGTCCGCATGGCTGTGATGCTGCACTGGTAGGACGCGCTGGCCTTGAGAAGAACGCTGATGCTGAACAGCTCCTTGCATGGCACGTAGTTCAGGCTGAAGACCACGAACTCCAGCAGCTCAAAGTACTTGGCCTGCACCTCTGGCAGCTTGGCGATCTTCTCGCCGAACTGGGAGAGCGTGTGCTGCGCCTCCAAGATGAAGTAGTTGGCGTTGTCGGCCATGTAGATATTGGAGATGGCATCCAGGATGATGCTTGTCAGGCGGCTGGTTTTGGCTTTTAGGAACGCGTTCTGTAGCACCGAGAAGGCTTGGATATTCCTTACTGTGTGACCTGGGAGACAAGAAACAGATGGAATGCCACACCACACTTTTCAGATGACCCAAGAATGCCTATAGACCTACAGTGGTACGATACATCACACATATGATACAATATGAAACATTGGGAAACCAAAACCTCCTGTTCAAAGCTCTATCCCTCATGACTTGAGGGGACAAAGCTATTGAGCTGCTGGACAGGTCACACGTGACCTACTTATACACACAATTACGAATAATACAAAAAAGGAATGACTAAACCAATCAGCTCTTTTGTGGCATAAGTATTGGGAGTGGATTTAAGGATGCTCCTGCCAATTAAGGTGTGTGTAAGCATTATGGGAGTGCCAGCCGAGTTCTAAAGGGCAGCTAGGGTGTTTACACTGGCAGTAAGCATTCAGCACGCATAAAGAAATTTACTTTTGTTAAGCAGTACACAGCATTAAGCTGAATTGCTGTAACTACACATTCAGCTGCAATTTTATATATGTGAGAGTAAACAACAAAAAAAAAGAATGAGAGAGAAACGGTAATCCAGTTCTTTTTTGTCTGACCTCTTACAGCCAAAACCACCAAGGCTCAGTTCATATTAGGGTGTTAAAGATCAGAAATTTCCAGTGCAATGGGGGGAAAATTTGATCCATTAAGTTACCCATAATTGTACTGCCTAGCAGGCAGGCTGAAGCTTTCAATATTGCTTACAAGCTTTCCACAAATACATTACTGATTACAATATGTTCTAAGAGGAAATTTCACTAATTCAATGTACAGTGATCCCTCGTCTATCGCGGGGGTTGCTTTCCAGAACCCCCCGCGAAAGGTGAAAATCCGCAAAGTAAAAACCATATGTTTATATGGTTATTTTTGTATTTTTAAGCCTTTATAAACCCTTTATATTCTCTTAGATATTAGGTAAGATTCGTTTTGTATGTAATTATGTATGTAAACACACTGTTTATATACTACGCAAAAATATACGTACCGTATATCATTGAAGAGTTTTAATAAGTAAAACGTAGCTGTAAACACATTTTAATAATACATATTAAAAAAAATAATTTAATATTTACTATAATATACAGTGATGCACTTGTTTTACTTCCCCAGTTATATTAGATATAATATGATTATTCCTTTAATAGTATCATATTTCTAAAATACGAACACTGCAGTCACACGCCATTTGCATTCTGGTAATGTTTACATTCTCAGCTGATTTCGGCCAATTTGGCAGCCACCCGCCAATAGCCTTCCGTGTATGAAATCAACAGGGCAAACCAACTGAGGAAGCATGTACCAGAAATAAAAAGACCCATTGTCCACAGAATCTGCAAACCAGCGAAAAATCCGCGATATATATTTAGATATGCTTGCATATAAAATCCGCGATACAGTGAAGCTGCGAATGTCAAAGCGAGATATAGCGAGGGATCACTGTACTCAAACACCAGGTTGTTACAGTGTAAAAAAAATAGATGGGATGCTGGAGGCAATTAGCAAAACACATCAAGTGAAGCTGTCATGATGCTAAAACCCTGCAAAGAAACAGCAGTGGGTACTGCTGATTTTTAAAACATGCATTTCGTTTCAGTCTACCTTTAAAGGCTGGATGGATTTGCCATGCGGGACAGCACAGTACCATAAACAAGAAGAGATGGGGGGGGGCAACGAGCAGGGAGCAGACTGAGCAATTACACGGTCTCACTTCAAAGGCCACATAACCCAAACAACAAAACACACGCGGTATGTGCTGGTCACGTATGCGGACTGAAGACCGGGAGTGCCAGGGGGGCATGGATACCTTTTCAGATTCAGGCAGCCCAGCACTTGACAGGGGCCCTTCAATAAATAAAATTATATGCTAAATTTGTGGGAGGGCCGCCACATGATATTTTGTCATGGGGCCCAGAATATCAAGGTATGTCCATGTCAAAGACACCCATTACACATGGATAAGAGGGTTTCACTATCATAAAAATAATACTGATAACCAAAAATTTGTGACCTACATTTATATGTTGCATGTCTATTAAATGACTGAGTAATGATGTAATCTCATGACAGAACTCATCTGATCTCTTAAACAGACGCGCAAGTGCAGCAGTGAGACTGGCTGGCTCTCTCTGTGCTGCCTTCCTGCTGAGACAGAGGCCATTTCATATCCTACGGGACCAACCTTTGCCGGAGGGCTGCGGCACAACAAACCCTGGCAGTAGGAAGGGCGCGCCTGTGGTGAGGCCGGCTGGCTTCAGCTCGCTCAGTCCGTACGTGGTGAGGGACGTCACCAAGTTCACCAGGTCTTTCAGGGCATCTTTGGAGTCATCCTCCTTGGCCTGCTCTAGCCTGAAAGAATATGACTGGTTCAGGTCTGCTGGATAAGAAGCCTTCCACGGCCCTCAGTATGGTTTCATCAACACCAGGATGAGATGACTGCACTAAACCATGAGTAAGCAGGAGATGTTTTGGTTTCTCCCTATTCAAAATATGTTTGTCTGTCCATCGATTTGTCCGTCCATCTGTCCATCTGTCTCTGTCCATCCATCCATACATTCATCCACCCATCCATCCATCCATCCCTCCATCAGTCCGTCAGCCTGCCCAATGCTTTTATCCAAAGCGGCATATAATTCAGATGGCGAGGTCAAACAGTCTCTGGAGCAATTGTGGGTTAATGACTTTCCTCACACTGCACCCTGATATTAAGGCTAGCAGTTACACTTCTAATAGGCATAATCCCCGATCCCTGACTTAATAACGCATAATACTCTGGCATACACCCACACCAACCCTCAAACACCCCCACATAGCCACACACCTGAGCATAAGGTCGCACAGGAAAGTATATCCCTGGCACATGCGGAAGTCGTCCAGCAGAGTCTGTGAGACGTCACTGGAATCCTTCAGGAAGCAGGAGAGGCCAGCGAACATCTCCACGATCTCCAGAGGTGAAAGGTCGTCTGACTGCTGCATGTTCTGAATGCAGGATGACAGGCACTCCTTCTCTGCAGGGGACAGGATCACATCTGTTTAAGGCACATGCACCTGGCCATGTTCTCTTCAGAATTAAGAGACTCACTGGATGATCTATTTAGCAACACAATGTTACAATACCGATCAAAGAAGAGATGCCAGGAGGTTTTTCAATTTATGGCATATGTAAGACTTGTCTGGCAGGAGCATTCTGTTTTTACTTTTCAACATAAAATATGAAAAATACTTTATGAGGTCAAGCAAAGAACAACCTCCCAAGTGACAAGAGTCAAACGTCACAGTTTCAACAACAAATTGCCTCTAATCCTTTTTAAGACTAGGTGACGGTAATAAATGGTAAAAAGGCTAAAATAAAAATTCATCTGACTAATTATATACTCAAAGGCTGGTTTATTAGGTAGAACCTATTAATGAAGCCTGCTCCTCCAAATAGCAGATCATGTGACCGCAACTGAACACGTACAGAACAGAGACTGGGTCAAGAGGTTCGTTTAATGTTGGCCTGCACTGGCCCTCAGCCCTTCTCCCTCCGCTCTCTGGTGCTGGGCCCTTTCACTTTCACTTCACTTTTGCTCTAACATCACCCACTCCAACCTTGGATTTCTCCCTGATGGAAACTCAAATCCATCCTAGACTGTGGCATTTCACTGCACCTCCTCTCTGGGCTGACTGCTGAACACAGCTGTGCCTCAGCGACTTTGTCCAAAAAGTCACACGAGGTAGAGCCCAACCTTACATGTAATGCCTATGATCAGGAGGAGATTAGAGGAGAGAACCACTCGAGTGAAGGCTCTCTCACTGGCTTATGAACAGAATAAGGCAGGCTTGCATGCTTTGTCCTTTAATGCTAAAAGTAGTATATAGCTTAAGCTAGCAAAAAGAATTTTATTCCTCTATATACAACTGGAGTTTTATTAAACAATTCAATAGCAATACCTTGCTTGTTGGTACTATAGCAAGGTGCTACTGGGAATGAAAAGATGGATGGATGGATGGATGGATGAAAAAGCACCAGTGACGACGGAGGCCCAAAGCATACCATGAATGTACTTGACCACGTTAATGCTGAGGCCGTGCCGTGAGATGGTCATGAGCACCTCGCCAGCGCTCTTCCTCCATGGCAGGTTGTGAGGCGGGCACCAGGAAGTGATGGCGCTGAACAGCAGCTGCAGGTCGTCCTTCTGGGCCAGCTCCTCAGCGGGTGACACGAAGCTGCACAGCTTGACCAGGATCTGCCGGCGAGGACGGTAAACAGTGTCAGCAGTCTGACCCCCCAGTCCCTGTCTCTGGCTCACATTACCCACTACTCGCTTTTGCAAGGTTTTACAGCCCTGGTGGTAATTAATTGCTAACAAACAATCATAACATGTTATTTTTCAACATGTAGTTGCACCATACAGTATAACAAATGCTACTAAATAGTGCTTATTAGCATTCAGTTGCCCTACAATTAATTACACAAATCCTGGTTTTAAATTTCAATCTTGTTTTTGTATCAGACATCGAGACAAAATATAACAACAACAAAACCTCTTCGAAAAAAAAAGTGCATACAGTTCAAAACATCACTTTTTTCAGGACTGGAGAATGTACCGGAATATCACAGTGAGTGGGATTGCAAAGGCTTAAGCACAGAAGGCCCAACAGGGGTCGGGAGCCTAATAGTTGTTATTGATTGGTGGGCATTAAGGTAGGGGAAGGGGCCTCACCTGCACGAAGACCTTCTGCAGTAGGGCACGGCGGTCGGCCAGTGGCAGCTCCGTTTGTGCCGCGCCCGGGGCTTCAGGTACGTGCGGCAGGTCGAAGAACAGGTACAGACACTTCACAAGCGTGGAGGGGACTGACATGGTTGTCATGCAGTCCACTGTTTTCTAAAACAGAAGAGAAGCTCTTCCTCAGAATCTGCCAGCAGCTTCTCACAGACTTACGTCACTGTTAATCCATTACGCAGAATTATTCAGATGAACGTAACACATATGTCAAGTATCAATTTTCATGGACCAACCATTGCCCAGTTATGCTCAGAGTCATATCAGGAAATCCACAATTCTCAATGCATATCATATCAAATAGCTTCTCAAGGGAAAACTATACAGCAATATGACTAATACTGATGCAAAACCCCACAGTGACCAAAGCTAATAAAAAAAAAAGAGACAAAACAATTTGGCATCAGGTGAGTAAGTCGCAGAAATGACCTACAAAGACTGGTAATAATAACATCTGTTCCAGTAAGAGTTCTGGCTCAATTTCACATGAATGACAATCTGAGAGCGAGTGACAGTCGGACCAGCTCCTCCATCTGCTAATGCACAAACACGGCGATACGCTGTGTTTTATTCAGCAGTAATGCAACGTGGCTGCTGTGAAAGTCTGTAATGCTCAGAAAATACTGTTTGACAAATTCCTCCAAAAAAACGTGATTTATGCTCTACCTGAAGTTTTGAACTTTGAACTTTTAACAAGCATTTCTGCCTGGTCAACGAGAATGACTGAGGGCAAAAACACATTTATGGCTTTTTGTGGATGAGAAATAAAATGAGAAACGCCATCCATGACATTTGCTAGAAAAGCTCCCACAAAATAATAAACCATGACAACAGTGAGATAATACACTATGGAAGAGTATTAGGGTCACCAAGAAGAAAAAACCATAACTGTATTTTGAGGATGAACACAAAATTTTGCCATTGACCTTGACATTTTGTTTTTTTTTCTCGAAATGCAATTTTATTCTCAGCATTGCAAGTGTAGATTTCAGTTTGATCCTTGACACTTACTTTACACTTACTTCATCCCAATTCAAAATGACAAGATTAAAAGACGAATTTTGGATTCAATTTTGAAATAAAATACTTTTTTTGATAGGTGGACCCAATTCACATTGTATTACACAAGATAAAGAGTTCTTTTTGAATTCTGGTTCTATATTAAATTAAAAAGAAACTCACAAAAGCTGTTAGAGTAATGTCATTATTTTTGAGTCGCCAAAGTAACGTAGAGCAGCTCAGCACGCGTCAGCCCTCCGGAAAAAGCGAACTAGTCTGAGAAGTGCTGGGTGTCCTTGAATGTCCAGTAAACAAGGATGCAGCATGACAGCAAAGCGCATATCTTGCCATCAAGATGCCCCGGCAGCTACAGGCTCCGCTGCAGATTTCCAAGCCTCTCCCAAATTGGTAAGCAAATAAACTGCCATAAAATCAAGGGAGGCCACAGGCCATGAAAGGGGGATTTGGGATCTGAAAAAGCTTTTTCTACTCTGAATGACCATTTGATTTAGTGTGACTTCAAAGAAAAAGGGTTTTGAAAGCATGCTTCAGATTTATTTCATATCACAGGTGACTGTCACTGCAGCTGGAAAGACCGGCACGATTTGGTCTGCCAGGGAAAACAGCATACTGATCATCAGGAGAGGACGCAAACTGTGGATCCGCGCTACTTAGCCTTGGCAAAGAGACAGAGCTGAGAATGCCCGTGGCCCCGGCCACCCCACCAGTGACCCTGCCGATCCCGCACATGGCTCCACCCACCCTGACAGTGGCTCCACCCACGCTGCCAGGCACTCCACCCACCCCACCCGCCTTGTGACCACACCTGTCCAGACGAGGCCAGCAGGTTGATGGTGGTGAGCAGCATCCAGCCACGACTCGCCTCCTCGCTCTGGTTCACTTCCAGAAACTGCACGATGGCTCGACTGGCCGCCTCTGCAGGGACAGAACGGTACAGTGGTCCCATTTCTTTAAGAGCACCTTGTCCATATTTAACCCAGAACGCAACAAAAGAATCATGACAAACAGAGCAGCAAACACACTTAAATTTACTTTATTTACAGGCACTTTTGTCCAAAGTGATGTACAAGTGAGGCAAACAGCACATTATAAACACATGGCTGTCATCAGTGTCAACTAGGCATAAGTGCAGCTAGACTGAGCTTCCAGTGAATGCCCAGGTACAAGTGTGATCAGTACTGGAGAAGGAGCTACACAACATTTTCCAGGCAAAGAAAGAACCTAATCAAACAATGATTCAGAGCTGCAGAAAGTGCTACATTAGTAGCATTTGGGGAGCACGAGTGGTGCAGGCTAGCAGAAGCATTCCTGGAACAGATGGGTCCTGCGGAAACACGCACTGCTGGTGAGCACCTCTCACGCGCATATTTTGCCCCACAGACGGGAGCTGACACTGGGGAAGCAGAGAACGACGGGAAGTAGTTTTTAGCCCAAAGGGACAAGCCTCCTCCAGCTGGATCCGGAGGACAGACACTGTGCATGGGAGCAGGGCTCTGAGCCTAAAGTTAAATTACTGTGCAAACCATTCATGGGGGGGGGGGGTGGGGGGGTACAGGGATACAGTAGTTACCGTTTAACCCTCTGTGGGATGAGACATCTCCAAATCCCTCCAGAAGATTAAATTCAAAGATCCGAAACTGCTCATGGAACAAGACTAACCATCTGCAGCATGAAGCCTCTGAATTTGTCAGACGGCTCCCATTTAAATGAGCCATGCTTCTGATAACATATACAAATGTGAAAATGAAGAGGCCTATCGTTCTTTCTACAGTTGACTTTGCAGTTGCATGTTGGCTTGATAACTCACGTTTCAGCTTATTTTAGACAAATTATTGGAACAAATCCATATTAGCACATGCAGCTCACTTTGAATAAGCGCTCAACTATGAACAAGCATCTTGCACACATTGCTCTGTTTTAGAAAGAAGCGATCTATTAGGTCCTTATACTTAAAGGGCTTTATTTGCATGCAAAGGTTCAAGAGAACTGATACTAAATGCTATCTGTAATGAGTCTGGGAGTAGGTAGGAAATGAAGGTTTCAGCTCCTCAAACCTGTGGATTTGTTGGAGGCTCGTCGCCGGATCTCTGTCACCATCAGCCGGGAGACCTGGGTGGTGAACTGCAGCAGGTCAGAAAACTTCTCTGTCATCGTGCTGGGAGGGGCGCTCCCGAAAACCTGCGTCACGCACAGCCGGGGGAGACAGGGTCAGAGAATAGGCTTAGGCACCAATCACTACGGTTACACCCTTCAGTCACATAACCAGCTTAAAAGGAGCTGTGGTTATTTTCACTGTCCTTTCAAACAAAAAGTCACTCATAAGTGGGGCTGCTCAATTAATCATAATCAAAAATCATAATCACGATTATTATGTTCGATACTAAGATCACGATTAACACGATTACTCATGGACTTTGGAAATATCATGCTTTATTGAACTTTTAAAAAAAAAAAATTCTTTTTAACAGTGATTTTCCTTGAACTCTAAATATAACTGAGCAACAAATAAAAAGGAGCGCACAGGATTTATAACACAAGACAAGATGGGAGCATCATTGCAAAACAAAATGCGGCAAAATAATAGTTATGTCTTGGTTATTTTGTTTTGGTGATTGTTAAAATCGAAATTGAAATTAAAATTCAATTAATTGCCCAGCCCTACTCATACGCATCAATAAAATCTAGTCTACATCAGGCCTGAATTTAAAACTAAACTAACCTTTGCTCCCAATCTTTAACTAGAGATGCCAGCCTCAAACAGGTTATACATGTTAGCAATGTAGCATTAACAGAAAACACTCCTCTCCCACCTGCCCACAAACAGTCCGATGTGTACGAATAAAAGCCACAATCGCTGCTTGTCTGAGACAGTTTTTGAAGTGGAGCCTCTGAAAAGTAGGGTGGGTGTTACAGTGCACTTAACAGCAAAAAGGACCCGCTTCTGTACAGCTGCTTAAATCATTAACATTACTGAGTGATTAATGAACGCGCAGTGAAGTGCTCCGCTGGCGTGACTGAAGTGCACCATTCACCCACAGGTGAGCGCAAATCTCTGCAGCCCACTGGGAAAACAATAAGCGGAAATGTGCCACTTAAATGTGACATAACAAAAATCATTAACCAGGGGAACAAAAAAAAGAAAGACATTTGTTCTCATTAGTTGATGCTAAGCAGGATCGCTGTATCCTGGAACACAGATAATCCCTCTACAACCGTCATCACATATTAATGAAGGGAAGGCGGCTGGATCCCTAGGACGCGGAAAGGGCCGCTTACACTTCAGTACGGGGGCATCATGTGACCGAGAGACAGGTGGACAACCTGGACTCAAAGCTTTCCAGTGGATGGATGATCAAAGAACTGGCTGTTTATGCATCAGATGTCCACCCATCCATCCATCCTGTGTCACTGCTTGTCCTATTCAGGGTCGGGGGGGTCTGGAGCCTACGGCTTATGGGCGCACGGCAGTGATCGACCCAGAATGGGGCATACATCAGATGTGAATATTGATATTTATAGCAATAATTGCAAGTTCAGGACCTTTTAGAAAGTAAGAACGAGGGAAAGTGAGAATAAAGATTATGCTCAAGTTCCTCCTCAGTGGTACAACAGCTAGGACTGAATCACCTGGCTTGAAGCAGTGGTCCAGTGCCCTTAACCCCCATGCAAACTGCTGCCTGCCTCAGCTTGCTGTCTGACCCCTGTTAAGCAGAGATCATTGTTCCTCACCCGGTTGAAGACTGGCAGCATCATGTACAGCTTCTCCTCCTGCTCCTTCTGGGTCATGTGACGCGGCGGGTGGCTGAGCTCAGAGAAGAGGCGTCGCAGGTGCATGAGGCCCAGCGCGTTGTCCTGCGGGCTGCACTCCTCTTGGCGTGGCCGGCCCATGATCCTCTTCACCATGTTCATCTTGTGCTGCTTTCTCAGGACGAAGCCGGCGCTGTTGGGACAAAGAGCGGCATGCAGAGGCTGAATATTTAACGGCAGCAAGACAGAAGAACACACAAAGGCAGAGGGAGAGGAGAAAGAGGAGATAAGGCGAGACGAGAGCTGCCAGGTAACGCCGTGCCAAATGTCATGATATGGAGTAAACTGTGGCCTACTGCCACGCTGGATTATTCTCCTTTTATTCTCGATTTCTTTGTGTTTACTGTCCCTTTGTGTGTAATGGTCCGGTAACCCACATTGTTTATCACAAAGAAAGGCAAATGGAGGAGAAGGACAGTCAGCAAGGTGGGGGGGGGGGATATATATAAGAGTGAAATGGCGGAAATTTAAAACGAGGCTCAGCTGCTATGCTGGCAGGAGGGCACGCGGGTCCACAGAGAGAGGCTCCCTGGCAGAGGCCTATTCGTCACCCCCCCCCCCCCCAAGCCACCTGCGCTCCTCAAAGGCAGGTACACATTACATAGCCCCCTCCACTATCACCACGACGACCCCCACCCGCCTGCCCGTGGCCTTACAGTGACACCAGAGGAGGACACATGCAAGAAACTCTTTCCGTAACCAGCGGCGAGCTAAACAGACAGGCGTGTTGGGGCTCACTCCCCCGGACAGAGACTGATCACAGACGTTGTGACACAAGCAGGGCGGCCAATGGCCTGGGTCCCTGAGATGGCAGGGGCCTCCGAGGGCCGCCGATTACATAAAACATCTGAACAACAAATCGGCTTTATTTGTGTATTCTATTTTTCGCAAAAGTTGAAATAAAGGGCTTGTGTTAATTAAATTCCAGTTGTCAAGACTATTAACTTAAACTTCACACTAAAATAATGGTAATACATTTTACCATGTTGGAGGCCCCTTGGAGTTTTTTTTTTTTGCCTGGGACACCCAGAGTCCCTAGAATCGCCTCTGAGACTAAGATCCATCCATCCATCCATCACTCCAATCCACTCATCCAGTGCAGGGTTACAGCACCCGGACAGACCAGCTGACTGGCGAGTAGGGCTGCCGCTATTGTTCAACATAGTCCATGATGTCAACGCTGAAAATTTGTCGGCGTCAATATTTTAAATCGAAGCATCATTAAAAAAAATAATAATTAATTATCTTTTTGATATCTGAAATGCTTTAATTCACTACAGCAAATGTTTTCCTTCAATACTGCTACGTAGTTATGTAATTCAAATAATCACAAAACAAAAAGGTGGTTTTACACTGTGCAAAGTCTGATGGCATACCATAGTGGCACTAGCGTTATGCAGGAGCACCTGAAGAGGAAACGCACAGGAGCTATTCTGCACGATGGACCGCCAGAGCAGGCAAAACCATCTTCAATGTTGTTTATTCATGTTTATTAAGTTACCATTCGTAAGGTGTGCTTTATAATATCCTTCGTCCTTATAGCTGCTAAATACACTGATCGTTACAGCCATAAAATCGTTTGCCTGCTACCTCAGAATCCCCATTGAATAAGCGTTTGAGAAAACGTTTAGGCTAGAATCTGGGCCTATACTACGTTGATTGATGGTGCCAGTGTGTGTTCATGCATGTTGTGCTTGTTGCGACTAGTGTTATTACCTCAAAGAAAAACTGAAACGAAAACAGAAACTAATTTAAAATTAACTGAAAAAAAAATGAAAACTATAATTTACCTAAAAAAACATGCAGGACTTCAAAAAGTACAGCCACACCACCGACGTCTCTTTTTACTTTGTATAACCACAGTATCTCGTCATTTAAAAGACGTTGTGGCTGCTGAGCTGTCCCTGTCTTCATCAATTTAGTGCTCATTGCTTCCATGATTTACCAAAATACAGGACTATGTGGCGAGCTACGCTAACCGAATTTTAAAAACATAAGGTGCATATGCTGAATTTATAAAGATTATTAACATATGGGCATCACAAAATATCTCTCATTAATATTTTAAACTTGTCAAATTGTGGGCATAGGTAAATGTCCGTATATTGCCAAAAAATCTGGTGTACGTTATTGTCCAACTTAAATGAGATATTCAGTTTGATATTCTGGAGGAAAATGATTCATTTAGATTAATCGAAATATCGGTACAATAGTTGATTGATTACAGAAAGAGTAATTAGTGACAGCCCTAGCTGGGAGTGAAATGAAGGCACGCTGGACAAGGACCTTGTTGACTGAAAATGATCAGTGTGCAACCCTCGATAACTAACAATACATCCTACCTCAATAATAAAGTTTCAGCCAAATTGTTTTAAAGAAATTCACATAAAGTCATCTTAGCTGTACAAAATATCCTTTCACGATAACTAGGAATAACCCACCATGATAAGTTATTTCCTTTTGTTTTTCCACAAAAAACATATATGCACTGTGAGGCCCCTCAGCAAGCTGGGGTTATGGGAGAACAATCTGTGCTACATGCAAATATATAGATAACCAAAAGCCACAGAGGTCAAGGAAATCAACCTCAGAGTTGGGTGCTCACTGAAGACAAAGTAAGAACAGTTCAGTTTAGGCCACAAATAGAGTCACACTGGATTTAAGATTATGATTGATTTTATTGATCCCCGGGGGAAATTCTAACGCATACAGCAGCAAGAACGTAGTGTACAGACAAACATGCATATAGTGCCAGGACAATACATATCGTGCAAACAAGTAAATGTGGTGCAAACAAATTTAAAAAGATATTGTGAAAACAGAATTTTGTACTATTGCAGAAATAAATATTTACAGATAATAAATTGGTGCGGATATAATGATAACAGTGGATTTGTATTATTACAGATGGGCCACTTGCTGCCGTGTTCTGACTGGGCCAGGGGAGCGGCGTGCCAGAGGGAGACGATGTGGTGCGATGTAGTTAAACAGCATTAAAGCTAACATAGCTGACCAGTTTCAAAACAAAAGCGTAAGCCATTTTCCATTTGTTTGAAGGGCTTTCCAGTTTGGAGCTCTCACAAATGTTTTCACCTCTCAAAGTTGTAGGGGAAAAAAACAGATTAATACTTTATCAGTTAATTGTTGATTTCCATACAACGGTAATTTATTTGGGGAATACCTTTCCCCTTTAAAAAAAAAAAAACAACACAAAATCCACAAAAAGCACTGGGGAGGGAACACTGGTGTCAAGTCTTCAGTCCTGTTGGGCTGTGAATCCTATATTCAGGAGACACCATCTGGCACCCCGAATCCATACACAATTAATTGCCTTCAAATGTCTATTTCGAGGCATTTTTTCCCCTCCCCCAAACAGTCTGCATGGCCGATGTTTTTGTATCCTCTCATTGTTAATAACAAAAGCACAATCTATGCCAAAAAAATGATATTACGATAAGTAAAATGGGCTTTATCTTGCAGATAAAACTCTAGACACATGATTTTTTTATGCACATACTGCAGGTCTAAATTTCTGAATGAAATGTAAAGTAAAGCCCTGTTTAGGTGAATGGGATTTATGATCAGAAGAAAGCAGAATTACAAAGCGACCATGGTGATGGTCGGCATGGTGATGCACACTGACCTACAGATCACATGATAGTCACGAAAAAGCCCACTGGAAGTAGGAGACTGATTCCAGCATCTACAATAACACAATCAGTCTAATGACTTAAAAAATTAAATAAAACAATTTAGTAAAGGCAGATACTAAAAAGATAACGCGATGACAGAAATTAGTTAACATAGTCCATGTCAGGAAAGGAAAAAGGCTCATTAAGGAGTAAGGAACGTTTCAGGCCGAGTGAGCACTGCATCAAAGAGATGCCGCTGTGACACACGAACCGCCAGAGACACATCTAAATAAAAAGGGACGGTTCAGCTCAAGGCTGCAATGTGGAGGCAATGAGATTCAAAAAACAAAAAAAGCACAGGCTCCAAGAATGACTAAAGCCTCCTGTTATCGAAGACTAAATGGAACAGTGGGGCAATGACATCATTCACTAAAGTTATTCAGAAGAGAGGGATCTGACAGAGTTTCGCCGGCAACACATAAAAATAGAAAATGACAGAGCGGAGTAGCACCTCACTGGGGAGAACCGCCAAACACCGTTTATGAATCTGACAGCCCCACCTTTGCCATCACCCTTCCAAGATTCCCAAAAACAGAGCTCAACATAACAGCAGACGAGTCTGCTTTAGAAAAGCAGATCATGGTGCAGTTGTTCCCTGTTACACGTCTGCATCGCTCTGGCTTTAGGTCTGGAGAAGAAGGAAAAGGCCTCTGATGACCCTGGGCCTCTTGGCACACTGACATAGATTAACTCACCAGCTGTGCGTCTGTCCTCTGAACAGGCATTACTGATTCACAAATCAAACACCCTCAGCTGCTGTGCTGTGCCCCCCCACCACCACCACCACAATTACCCCCACTTTTATTATGAAATGTCACCTGTCACATCAAAACCCACACACCGAAATGAATCTTTTACACTACATCACACAGATGCATAATACATAGAAATAAAAAGGTGTTTCTCCTGAATATGAAACGAACTCCTCAGGTCACTTAGTATTAAAAAAAGCACTTGTCGCTCTGGATGATTTCATATTTCCTTTCCATTCTTTAACAGGAAAAAAAATAAGATGATGAATAAATTAAACAAACAACCGGTCCAGTGGTGTTATTTTGTGCTACTTGCTATCAGCTCCTATACATTTCCATCTTCCAAAGACTTATCCATAGAGGGCTGTGGCGAGCATGGAGCCTAACCCAGGTGAGGCGAGGCAGAAGTCTGGGGTACACCGTGGACAGGATGCCAGGTTATTGCACGGCGCACAGATACACACACTACGGGCAGATATTAATTTGTCAGTGAACAGGGGGAGGAAACAGTGTGCGACACAGGGAGGTCATGCGAACTGCACACATGCAGGGCGGGGGATCTACTGGCAGGGGGGGTCACGCAAGCCAAACTCCACTTACTGTTTTTTTATTTTCTTTTGAAAGAAGTACACAAGTAACGATACACTGACAATGTAAGTACCTTGAACGCTGTACCCAAAATGATTAAATTAACCAGAATGAAGTAAATGATTTTGTAACTTCCCTTAAGCACAGCAATGACGAGACTGCCAGAAATTTACAGGCTGAATGACAATAAGGTTCCGTAATACAACGCTGTCATTCTGCATGGCTTTACACAGGAAGCCCTCAAATCACTAGTAACAGACCATATGGCGCAAGAGCACAACAAATCCATCACGCTATCAGCGCGGCATGCCTCTTAAACACATAAATAAAAAATAACCGGCAGCTATTTTTATGAATCCAAGGTTTAGCAAATGGTGAACTATTTCACTCGGGCATTTTGAGGTAAAGGTACAGCTTTTCTCAACTACATCACTGCAGTCTTTGCAGGCTGAAGCCAGCTTAATGGATCCTAGAGAAGCATAAGACTTTTGAAGCTAGGGCAGTGCCTCTCTGGGCTGTACTTCAGCATTGTTACGCTGGGTGGGATAAATCAGATACAGCAAACCTCTTGTGGCTGCCTCTCTTGAGGCAGAAAATGTCAATGCCACCTTTCTCTTGTATTAACAGAGCAAAGACACCAGCCTGTTAGCCCATTCGGACTATAGGGCGGGTCACGCTTCCACCATGAGGCGGGGACGAGCATCGACTGCGCGGACCATATGTCGTGGGAGGCAGGCCACGGCGGGACTCTGCACATGTAGCAGCCTGGGCCCAGTAGGTGTCCCGAAGACGTGGCCTGTTAACCAGAGATACCACAGGTCATCCAATGCAACTCATTGGCGCACGTCAGTGGGCCGACAAAGATGCAGCACTTTACCTTGACCCGTGGCTTAATAATTTAATATCTAGCCACTCACATTAAACATACCGCTAAGTGACGTTATTATTATTGGGTCGGGTCAGGCACAGGGGGCGACAGAGAGCAAGTAAAAGAAAAAAAAATGATCACACACCTACATAAACAGTGTTCTTTAAGTGTTCATATTGTGTCAACAAGGAAGTCAGAGCCAGCTGTGAAGCAACAGCATACAACACGTGACGGGGCAGAAGCCACCGGTGCTTTTCTAGCAGAACGTTTGAGCTGCACCAAATGCAATACTGCACATTCATGTATTTATGTGGCATTCATCCACATCTACATAGAGCATATGACTGTTACCATATTAGACAGAACATAGTGTATCTGTCACTATTACTGCAGTAGTAATTACTGTATTAACTCACTTATTGTATTTGTTTTTAATGTACATATTATTATGGTTGTACATTTTAACAATATTTATATATTGTACCAATATTTGCAGCATTTTGTCATGGCTGTTGTGGGACTTTGCATGCAGGCGTTTCACTCAACTGTACTCTACTCTAAGTGACAAGAGCGCAACAACTGATTTGATTTATTGCAGAAAAGGCCGATTGCCTTTATCTTAGGCTGTGACTCAACAAAGCAAAATTTATACCAAAGAAAGATATTTATAGGAATTTGATTAACACTGGCTATGGTTGCAGCTATTATAAATTTTATTCTTTGTATATAAATGTGAATGTGAATCCTTCAACATCTTTCTGATATACTACTGATACAACTGGATCTGGAAATGGAAGCAAATGTCAGCTTCTAAATTGAAAATTGGCCACCTCTTGCTGGAAACACATTTTGTATCAACACTGTGATATATATATTGCTATTATAGAAACAAGTACTTCTGTTAAAGTACATGGAAAAAATTATAGTTGTCTGACTGAAAAATATGAATAATTGAAGTGCACTAAAAATATATACCCCCAACGTACACTTGTTTAGGTCTAATTACGTATAATGCTTCCAGAAGTATCTACAGAATAACCTGCACAAGTAGTCAACTATTCAGAACTTAATTAAAAATACTTTGATTAGAGATGAGGCTTCAATTAACATTGCTGCTCGCTTTATAAAGTGTTTTTGGAAAGCAGGATTAACACTGATAAAGATTACAGCAAGTCATATTGGTTCCTGAGATTGGTTAGAGGAACATTCATATTGAATGTGGATTAATTCACCTATGACTTATTTGAGTAAAACCTCTTTTATTGCTGCCTCCTTTTTTCTGCATTTCAGGCACAGAATGACACTAACTGAGATTACTTCCAAGAGAGGATATTACTCTGAGACATTAATGCAGTAAAAAAAGCTCCGGGGGAAATCTCTCTTCAGGAATAGAAACTATTTCTAAAAAAACAATCACTTCATAAATGCAGTAGATGTTGTGGAGGAAGGAGGCACTGCGGGATATAATCTGAAACCGCTATCTTCAAAACAGAAGAAGGACACACCATCTATAACAGAAAATTCTAAAGATTCTAAAATTTAAGTTCTCTGTTCCACCACCTTGTGATCAAGGGTACACAGACACCTCAGTCAACCAAGCTGAATGCAGGTTGGGACGGAACCCTCCCCATCTTATACACTGGTTACTCGTTTTATCTGTGAGCTTGCCATTTATCTTATCCTCTCATGGTCTTGGTTATCAGGAAGTTTTACTTCTGCGCTCCCCTTTTTAATAGATTTATTACTGCCTTTATTACTTTTTGCTTGTTTCTGGATCCCTTTCTTATCAGTGCATGAGAAACTTCAAGGATGCAATAACATTTTACAGGATTGTGTCTTTTCTCAAGACTTAAACTGCTTAATACATAGGCTATTCACTTTGGAACAACAATACATGAATTTATACCACAGCTTTGGTTAATACTATTTTCTTATTGGTCCAGAGATATCATATGTGAGTTGAGTATTTACATGTAACCACACAAGTAGTTCCGGCAACCTAATATCAGTTCTATATGCATGCGCTTTAATGTTTTATTAAACATGTTAATATAAATACATGTGTCTTTACACTCATAAATTAGCAGTCATTCTTATCAGAATAATTTTCCTTGGTTTTCAAAACACATGCGTCTATCTGTTGACGGTTTCTATGGTAACTTAATGGACTTGCTGCTTCCAGCGAGTAGCCTGCCCAGATGTTCTATCCCTTAGGGACCGTATTTTTAAGAGCACTTTGAAACATTTCTACATGCTAATTGAGATAATTTTCTACTGAAAAATTAACAGAGACCAGTTTATTCTTTTATTATTTTTCTTTGTTAGCCATAATATAAGCAGGATAAATGACACTCCAATGACGACAGTAAAAGTGAGCACGTAGTGGGGCATAAAAGAGGCAAGAAGGTGATGGGGACCAACATCCACCATGACTTTAGCTTTGGCTTTCACTTCCACTGCAAGACAGGAACAGTTATATGAAAATAATTAGCTCCAACATGGTTAGCGACTCTCCGCTTAGCGTCAGGCTGCATTACAACATGTTGAATCTGATTATTTTTGTATGACCGCACATATTCAAGTGGTTTATTGCTTAAATGTGATATATCCATGTTTCTAGCAAAGCACTCCTAAATCCATTCTCTCTCTCAGGCAGTTCCCTCTCTATGGGCCAACTACTTGCATTCTTCATGACTGTTTCTGCATAGCCATCTCTCTGTCCTTCCTAGGTTCATCCTGTGCTCATTAAAGAAAGAAACTAGCCCTGACAAAGAACAGATGATGTTCCCTTTGAACCTATTCCATAATTCACCGGGTTTAGGCATCCAATTCTGCTAGTGTCCCAAGGTCTCTCAGTTGACCACAAGACGAACCTGGCACCCATGTAGCACAAAGATTGATAATATATTCGTAAGCACTGGTCACATCTAGTAACTGTAAGCAGTTACAATATTCCAATCCCCAATTCTACACGTAATAAAATGGCAATTTTATAATATACATGCTTCTCTTGTTACAACAGAGTCAAACACATTTTATATCATGAATTAGTCGCTTCAAAGTTTGTAACACAACTCAGTATGACACATTTCTAAGTTCAACTACACCACAAACAGCATGCGTGCTGTGAAGTGTGGAGAGGAAAGATGGCATTAAATGACCCATCATTCTCTTGGTGGTGGATGTTGGTCTCCATTGCCTTCCACGTTTTATACCCCATTTGACAAGACTCGTTTGCCATCATGTTCTGCGGCTTGCGACGGCTGTGCAGTCATACAACTAACAAGACTCTGCCCTTCTTCATGCAAACCGTGGATGAACCAGTATGAACATATGAACACCAATCAGCTAGGATAATGATTTGCTAGTGAGCAAATGACCAGTAACAACAACTGAAACATTAACCATAAGGTGTGACTGCTAAAATGAGCAAGTGGGGAGGTACTACTCTCTGATAAAACTACTCTTTTAAAGGGTCTAGGAATGCTTTATAATCAGGTTATTAATTAAGTTGTTAAACTTCGTAAATCATTAATAGACAATTATAGACAAGTTATAACAGCTTTATTTTTATTAATGTACTACTACCAAAAGGGAGCCTTATTGTAAAGTGGTACTGGTGGGGAAAATTACAGACGTAAAGCTATTATAGTTACCACTGTACAAACATGGGGTTTTTCCGAATTTTCATTCATAGCTTTTAAGCAGTCAACTAAAGGCTTAAATATATATACATGAAATGTAAATTCTTAATTCAAATATCAAATTATGAAATGATGTTCATTGACATGCTCAAAAATTGCTAAAATGCAATAATTTTTTTATTATTATCGAATTATGTGTATTTAAATCATGCTGTTCACTATATTATCATCTCGATCATGCATTATTAAGAGCTCAGCTGGAATGAAAACACACACAGAACCTGGACTGAAATAAAATAATCCCATGGTTTATCATCCAAATGCAGTGAAATAAATCAAAAAACAACTGGTAGGTTTGGTAATGGGTGAATTGAGCTGCTTTTAGACAAGTATGATTTTATCGTGCATAGGGCTGTAGTCTAAAAACACAAGTCTAATTTTAGTGTTTGGGCTAATGACTCTCTCTGCGGGAAGAGCTAAACTGAGATAAAGGACTGGATGAGTCTATTTAACATGTTTTTTTTTCCTATTTTACATTTTTGAAACACCATGTACACTGTATTCTTCTGTACTACTCTTGTAGATCAAAGGCATCAGAGTCTTACTGATTAACCAGGAACGCAACATGACTGTAAACTTTGACTTCAAGCATTAAAAACACAACTATGTCTTGGGTGGAGTTTATTTTTTCATATCATCATACGTTTCAGATATTTCACCCCGATATATGGATAATGACAGAGTATGTGTGTGTGTATATATATACACACACACATATATACATACATATACATAC
>JAAGVU020000113.1:12220366-12239209 GCA_011763525.2 Mormyrus iriodes | reverse complement strand
CATACATACATACATACATACATACATACATATATATATATATATATATATATATATATATACGCACACACACACATTATATATAAAAAATAGACAAAATAGACAGTTTTGGTGAGGATGTTGGCATAAGGATACCTGTTAAGATGTGATTACGCTGTGGGAGTCAGCAGGAAGGGATGGAGTCAACAAGCACCTCGTATAATGAAACATGTATTGGAATTACAAGACAAACAGCCATAAATGAACCAAATGCAAGTCATACAGCGAGGGAGAGCATTTCCTCTGGCTTCATCCCGCAAGCTAAACTCACAAAATACCAACAAACTAGACACTACCAAGCAAGATATAGTGGGCACAGCTAAGCTGTTTGGAACCAATAAAGCAATGGTATTGTAACAGTTTTCATTTTGCCAGAAAAATTAAATGTTAATGCTTATCTATACATATTACCTCCCCATCACCAAGGAAATTTTTCCATCACATTCTAAATCAGAGAATCACATTCTACTCACTTTCCCTTAAAAAAAGTTGCACAGAAGCTTATATCTTTCTTTAGGAGTACATGAACCTCGTTTGCAAAATGTGTATCACTTACTAGGCCAAATACGTAGCAAAACAACACGTCACACACACTTATTAAACAAGTTTCCCAGTCCTCACTAGCAACTAACATGGTTTATAACTCCAAGAGTATCAAATATACTAGCATGCCTCCGTTTAGCCTCCTCTATCTACAATTTATTAAATATTCAACAAAACATTTAAGTAACTCAAACGATACTTAGAGCATATCAAATTTCACATTGTGAAGTCACAAGCTAAACCCCGAAAGGTCCCATTCATCAAAATAATATGCAAATATACTCAGCACAAGTTACACAGATGACAAAACCAGTAAAAAGGCTGCATCTGTGAACTCCCCGTCAGAAGCCAAGGGATGGAGAGTAATTTCAATTAAGGATAAAAAAGCAAGCGCCCCCCTGGAATAAATGGAAAAAATACCAAGAACATTCCCAGATCGTGTTTCATACCTGTTTTTGTTTTCCAGTCGTCCTGCCAGCATTTTTAAATACCTTCACTGTGGCTGCTAGGTGAGACAGAAGCACTGCTCAACAAAACCAGGGTTTTAAGCACACATCCTGGGAGAAGAGCAGTCAGTGAACCTTCAGCTTTGTTGTTTTTTTTCCCCCTTTTTTTGCTGGGAGGATACCAGGAGACTATTGTGCCAGCGTACAGAGCGGCTTGCAGGGGCTGGCACAGCTGATCCCTCTGTCCCCAGCTCCAACACAGAAGCTGGGGGGAGCCTCAGTCACACCAGGAGATACCATCTGAGCTAAAACGGGGGGACTTGATTCTACCAACAGAAACAGAAAATGGGACCAATGTTTTTGTGACAAAAACACCTCCACTAAACAGACGAGACTTCGATATTTATTTTAAGTATCATCCACATGAGGGTGATATTACTTACCTAAAAATCAATCAGGTTATATATGTAATAAATATATTGGGCCCAATAACTGGTCATCCAGACTTTGAAATGTGATCCAGGACAAACACAAGCCTGACTAAGAAATTTACAAGAAAAATATTGAAAGAATGATTTCTAAATAATAAATGCCCAGTCAACCATGTACTGTACATGCTCCAGCAATAATTTAGAGATCCAGCTTGAGACTCTGTCGGGAGCATGGATGGATGGATGGATGGATGGATGGAATTGACTTGATTTGACCCTTAACTTGCTGATCCATAAACACAAACAAAAAATGTAAAAACCAGAAGCATTATCTGCATCACATTATTATTATTATTATTATTATTTACTGCAATTACCACAGCTTGAAGTACTACAGCAGATTCATGTTTTAACAGCTTTAATGTACCGTATTCAAAAGGTTTCTAAGTAAATAACTTAAAGTCAAACATTACGTTTTTTTTGTTTAAACAATGTATCTAAGATATATCATTTAAAAATTATCTTACACACAATATCTCTTTGCTACATTCTTTGCTTTCTTTTAAATAGTAAGTTTTCCTTCTGGAATTTTTTTATAGAAAATACTTATGCCAGCGTCCAGGAATGCACTGGAAAAAAAATGAAGCGGAATTATCCTACTACAACTAAAAAGGGGTGGGGATTTAAACATAAAAAATATTACAAAAAGAAGACTATTGGCAACATGTTTTGAACAAATATCAAATTGGTCTGAATGAGCATTATAATTTGACCTAATTTTTGATACAAGGTTCTGAAAATGTATTTTAATATATTGTATTATTTGACTCCTGTGTTTCTGGGTTTGCTTTAGTGATGGGGGTTTCTCCTGAATCATTTGTTGGCAATCAAAGTATTGAAGGAAGCCAGTCATTTAAAACTAACAATAATTGCATGGACTGGGAACAGGTGGTCACATTCCCTTCTGCTATATTTTGTAATTTAGTAATTTGTGATTACCTGAGAAAGACATTTGTCTAAACATGTCGATCTGTTGGCTTTTGCAATAATAAAAAGATGAAACGTATCAGTCTGAACCTTTTTTGTTTGTTTATTAGTAATAGTAGGATAATTCAGTTTAGAATAGTTTCTTTTAGTGTTTTTTGGTAGGTCATTTATAGAATATTGGTTGGTAGTTGCACCTACTATAGAGTAAAAGAACAGGACCTTGCTGAGTGCAGGTTTATCCTTTACTTTTTGGAAAATGCCTCTGGAAAAATGTGTGCAGACTACAATCCAGTAATAGTCATGAGGTGAAGAATTCAAAAACAGTTTATGTTTAGCACCTACTTACTATGCAATTCAGACAAAAGACACATTCAGCCACACTGAGCCAAGGCGATTTTCTCGTACTTCTTTCCTCTACTGAGATGTCATCTAGAACCAGTGGGTAGCAACATTGTTTCACACTTTCAAGGTTGGGTGTTCAAATCCCACCTCCGCTCTGTTAGAGGAGTCTGCATTTCTTTGCAGCACTTCTGTTAGTCCTTATGGTGGCCCACTCATGTCTTTTATCAGCCTTTTTCACCAAGTGCCCTCTATATCACAGTCATGGACAGTAAAAATATCCACCCTGTGGACCCACTAATTTAGACAAGTAACACAGCAAACTGTCTGTAAGGCTATTAAAATTAAAATTGCAGATGTTGACTGATTTGGTTGGCAGGAATTATGAATATCACTAAAAACCAACCAATGCTGTTTCCAAAATGAGGACACCATTTACCATTAATCAATACAAAAAAAATAATAATAATAATAATAATAATAATAATAATGACATTTTTGACCATCACAGTCTAGTGCACATACTTCAGTGACCGCAGATCAACTACAACCATCCCAATGGGTATAACCAAGAACCAGCAGGGGCAGGGCAATCAAAACTACAAACATTCAACTCTGCAAACCCCATTAACCTATAACCAATAATGCTCGTAAAGTCTGGAAAACAACTATGCTATACCTCATCATGCACATTTTCTGTCTTCGCTTCGGGACATGAATGTATTACTAATGCATATTACACACACCACAGAGTTAAACTGAAAATACAAATAAAATGTGTTTACCATAAGAAAGAAAAAAAAAACACCATAGTCCCAGATGTCCAGACTGCATCTAAAGATGCCTGCCATTAACTGCAAGTCACTCCAAATAAAAACATACACAATGTCTTTAACAGCAGACGAATGATAGCAGCCCAAACACAGTGAAATCGATTATTTCTAGATAGTTCCACATTACAGTCAGGCAAGCAAGAAGTTTCCCAACATGTGACTCCAGCCAGCTCTCTCTCTCGTTACCCGGGAGTAAAATACAGATGGCTTTCTGCGAGCGGAATAACAGCAACAGAATGCAGAGTCATTTCCTAAAATCAGTAGGCCTACACTCGTGGAGACGTCTTACGCTGATGCAGCCAGTCTGTGCTCTTTTGGTGTCACTTGATACATTACAGCCTCCACAGAAATGTAACTTAAAATGATACAGTTTTTAAATCTGCCAGCAGCTAAATACACAGAGGAAAAAACTGATTCTGAAAATAGGAGGTAAATCAGGCCGTTTACAATAAAAAAGACCTACTACAGGAAATGAGCAGATATATTATTTGTGAGATCTAACCAATGTCAATTCCACCATATCTAACTTAACCATTCAGTTTAAGTTAATTAGGTACCTGCATATTATCTGAAAAGTTCATTTAAAATGTATAATAACAAATTTAATAAATATTTGTTTTGCACAATTTGATATTTCATTGTTTGTTAAGACTTCAATCCATACGTGAAAAACATTTTTATGGAAAAGCTTCAAATCTATAAACCTTAAGTTCAAAGGTTTGATTTTTTTTCTGTGAAAAAATATTTTAAGTTGAAATTGGGAAGAAAAAGAAAAACAAATGTGAGCCCATCAATCAACTGATAATCAAATGGATCTACTGATAAACAATATGAGAGTGTCTACATTACAGAAAGGTGGCAAATTTTAATTAAAAAGACACACAGAAAGAGATACACGGTCCAGGAAAGTGTTAGACATGCAGGTCATACTGACAGACCTGAAATTTCTGAAGCTTAAATTACAAACAATGAGAACTACAGTTTCATATGCAAAGGGTTGGTGCAGATTAATGCGATCACGCCATCCACAATGAAGATGCCTTTTACGTGCCTTACGGAGCCTAGGCAGTATGGGGCAAACTGTGACAGCAGTTTAAGGAAACCATCCTGAGGACAGGAAAGATGCCAACTCCTGCAACTGATAAACTAAAGAGTTGTTGCCTCTTACCGCCTGAGGACAGCAGTGGAAGCAGATGCCCACCCCGTCAGTCTTAGATTAACTGGCCGTACACCATCATGCTCCTACCACACGGATGGCAAACACATGAATGACAAACAGTCAGACTCCACACTACTGAAACACAATGAATCTGCACTACCCGACAGAGACCGCATGGAAAACGGTTAATGAATTCAGGCCAAAGCTCAGTGCTGCTGGACAGCCTCAGCGACTGCCATGATTTACACTGAGGACCAACTTTAAAAAACATGGAACGGAATTTGCCGGTTCAAAAAAAAATCCTAATACTCATGCACTAGATGATTTCACATCGCTTTAACAGGAATATTCCAGTTTTGGGAACCAGAGAGAGCCATTATGATAATACATTGAATGTAATGGCTAACAAATTCCCTGTGTGTGTGTGAACACACTTGGGCAATTTTGATTCTGACACTGAACAAACATGATTATTAAGCCATAACATTTCAAGCTATAAATAACTTCAAATTCTATTCTTTAAAGGTTACTACGTTTTATTCTCTAAGACAACTACATATGCCGAACATTATTTACGTGTAACAAACCACAGTTACTTTATATTTTCCATAAACCAGCATTCAGCTCAAAGGTCCACCTATGAAGAAGCATTACTTAGTTCATCAATAATATTTTAATTTATTTATTCTTATAACATTTACAAAACATTTCAGACTCTGAGAGCCATATAACAAATGGCTTTTCTGACCTTGTTAGGATTTTCTTCCCCTGCAGACTAATCAATCAATTGAACAATGAACAAGAAATGGTTTTTATGAAGGACTTCCATTTCAATTTGCCCTTACACTGTACACCATAAATACAATTCCCTATTTAATTCCACAGAGTTTCAGATCGGACAGTTTTGTAATGTGTTGAATACAGGGGGTAAAGCAATTGAGATTGTTTAGCTTTATTAAAAGTCAGAATAGGCTGCACATGTTAAAAGACAAAGACAGAACAATGAGACCAAGCCATGGTTTTCAGGAGTAGAGAGACCAAATCATTGAAGGTTGCAATAATGATGTTAGAAGTGAGCATTTAGCCAGCTGACAAAGTGTCCTATTCTGTTCATGCTGAAACAACCACCCTGCAAGTTTCTGTATTAGGTCAGAAGCAAACCTGTACCTGGAGTCATTCAGAATGAAAATATTCAAATGATGCATCAGATGTTTTGACCCAACCTTCCAACTCACTTGACCACCACTCTGGCACTGGGACAGCAGACAGTCACCCTTCCAGTCGGAAAGCGAAAAGCCAAACCTTGGTACCATTTAAGGTTTATGTGACATTCCAGCACCTTTTTCACAATTAGTCTTCAGTCAGCTTAAGTTCACTATTATCAAATGGCCAAGCTGAAGAATTATAAAGAAATTATCAGTACAAAATAAAATGAAAGCCAGTGCAACCAGAACAGAGTACAATAAAGCACAAATGACACAGCGTTCAATAAACAATTCGGAATCTCACAGGATAGGTCTCTGGGAAACATTCCACTGTCAATCATGGCAGCAGAGCTGCTACAGAAAGACTGTGATGATGAAGAGTCAAAGAGAAATTACCCGAAACAACTGCTTAGAAGAACAGATAAATAATGGAATTTAAAAAGAGAGAAAATTATACTGGCTGGCAGATAGCATGGCAAAAGGGCATAATGCATTATTCTGGAATGGAATTACACCTACAATTGTAAAAATGTACTAATAAATCCTTTTATGGTCAGCATTCTCTTCAATTCCTTGAGTGAAGCAGTCACCAAGTTAGGCATAAGCCCCACCAAACACACACTGCCTTTACTTTGTGAATAGATCTCAGTTATCAGTTTTTCATATTCAACAAGCACCCTCTCCCCATAATGTCTGTTAACCTTGACAGGATAAGCAGCTTAACAGCAGCTCCTGAATTAGAAGACGCCACGCCAATAACCTACAGCATAAAGAGAAAACTCCACCAATGCAGGCCCAAATGAAAGGGAATTGTGACATTTTTCTGCCATCCAATTACAAGTTACACACTTTCTGAAAAAGGTTACTTGGATAGCTATCCAAAGCCACTTCACTTTATCTGAAAATAGCAGACATATAGGTCTGTGTTATTGTGAGACATCTAACTGGTCACATTATTTTGCGCGGAATAAGCTATTTAACTCACTAAGATACAGTTAATCAGAACTTCACTTCCATACAATACTACTTGATTATATTTACTTGAAAGTAATGAAGGCATCAGATAGAACAACACAGCAGTAAAATGTGAATGGAATTGCGTTTACTGTGGTGCTACATTCAGTATTAATAATGGGACGTTATGTGCATCAAAAACAAGATTGCACTGACAGATCTGAAAAATGCAGTGTGCAAATCAGAGGTCTTTATAAGCAACCCTTAATTATACGCAAATAAAATTTACCCTAGGACGTAGAGCAGGGGTGGGGATCCTGATCCACAAAGAGCTGCTGTAGGTGTGCATTCTTGGGATGGCCTCTCGATCAGCCAATACCAGGACTGGAGTTGAGAACCACTGTTTTATATTTGGCTGATTGAGAGGTCATCCCAAAAACCCATACCCACACCAGCCCTCCATGGTATCAGGTTCCTTACCCCTGGCCTAGAGTATTAAAGAAACATGCTCATTTTAATAACCACAAAATAACCCATACATAAATCCATCCATTTTCTGTAACCGCATAACCTATTCAGAGTCGGGGGGGGCTGGAGCCTATCCTAGAGGACATAGACACAAGGTAGGGAGCTACCCAGGATGGGGCACCAACCCATCACGGGGCACACTCACACACCATTCACACACACATACATACCTACGAGGAATTTGGCAACTCCAATTAACCTCATTACGTTTTTGGATTATGGGGGGAAACCGGAGCACCCGGAGGAAACCCCACGATAACACGGGGAGAACATGCAAACTCCACACACAGGGAGACACGCTGGAAACCTGAACCCTGGGCCCAGTGCTGAGAGGTGACAGTGCTAACCATTGCACCACCGTGCCGTCCCCCACAAAATAACCACTTTTTCTGTAGCTGTGTATTATCGGCATACAGTACGAATTATTTTTATACAATCATTATCAGATACAGGCCATTACTGATTTCCCAAAGTGCTACATATATTATAAAATATTTTTTATATTAAGCTCGTTTTCAGTCACTGGAGTCAAATGGAGCATTCTTTTCCAAATATAAAAAGGAGAAGTCACCGCTTGCACTTTTAGGAAATAACCATTCCATTAAGCCAACGCCATATTAAAATCAAAATCAAGTGTTCAGATGCCATTTCCATAAAATTATTTTATACTAGTTGCGGGGAGCTTAATACATTAAAATCCGTACCTTGACTCAGCCTTTAAAGTGCCCAGGTATTAGTCATTCAGTCTTCTTAAGATCAATTCTACATTTTAAAAAGCGCATTTGCTGATGATGTAAAATGACCCACGCAGGCATAAAAAGAAGAACTGCAGGCTGTGACAGTGGGCATTGTCGTGATGTCCATGAAAGCACTGTTACTGTAATATTATGTACATTTTCGACGCACCCCTGCGTGAACATTACAGCACAGCTTTGAGGTCAGCAAATTTCGGTGATCATGCTGCAGTTTTTAAATATCTGTAACGAAAGTCAGGAGCCGCTGCGCTTTTCCATCAGCCCGCAATGCATTGGCAGCGCACGCCTGAAATATCAAGCGATAAGCCGGTATCCAGCAGCAATACAACGCATATTAATAGCCACTTCCTGGTAAAAAATTTATGCATCTTCCAATGTAGCCAGCTAGCCAGAGCCGGCTAACTAACGCAGCTGGTCAAATAAAGAGATCAAAGCCTTGACGATCATTTTTGTCCTTCATTAATTGTTTCAGCCGTGCAAAACACTATACAGACGGAGCCGTTTAAACGCATTTTTCCGTATTTCTGCGTTTCCATTTCGCGATCAGAAGAGGATGTTGGCATTATTGCCACCCTCCTCTGAGATTTAGCTGGCTGGCTAACTGCAAACTATATTAAATGTAGAACTCACCAATGAATCGGTGCATATATCGTCAGGGTGCGGGGTCAAGGAAAGGAACGTGTATCAGCAAGAATGTCGACGACGCCTTTCTTGACCTCTTTTTATTATTGTTATTATTCATACATGATAAATAATGCCGTAATTCCGAAGTGGTTACTATCCCTGCTCCTCCTGCTGGTGGCCATCTTTAATCCTTAACATCCAACAAACACAGGCATCTCCAGCGCCGTCGCTTCGCTGCATTGTGGGTAACGGAGCGCAGCCCTTTTCCAGCGGAATAGGGAAGGTGTGTAAGTGGGGGAGTACGGGGGACAGGGATAGTGCCTAAGCAAGAGAAACAGTGACATCTACCGCACACATAACATGCACGAAACCAAAATTCAAGAAACGCATCTTCAAACTGGATTTTACGCCCCATCACGCCTTCTATATATTGTCGTTGCATCGTACCTGTTCAGATGTTGCAAAAACATTTTTGCACATTTTTCCGATATATACATTGCCAGATTTTAATAAACAGTAAATTATTCAAAATGTCCCGGAATTTCAGTGCTGGAATCCATTACAGTTATGTAACATTTTCCCTTCTTTTAATAATAAATGAATTGATAATAATTTTATAATTTTCAGTAGACCGTTCCAGGGAAGTAGAAGTTTAGTAAAACAGTCAGACTGCATAAATAGGCCCTGTACTTTATTCAGATTTTTCAGAATTTTGCTAGAGTACTGGATATCAGTTGGTTTTGGGTGATTCATATGCACAGTGCACTTATCTCATCAGGCAGCACTTGTCTAAAGGTTCATATCCTTTGCACCTTGATCAGAATAAGTTGTCCTTCACCACGTTGATTCTTCATGGATTGTTATGATGCGCAAAGAGTTCCAACGAGTAATAATTCTTGCAGCATACATATAATTTGGGGTACGTACCGTGATTAACAGGGAATAGATTCTTAACAGATGTATTAGCATGCACAGGATTAAACTTCTTGAGACTTTTGTAGCCCTTTTTAAAGAGACACAGCCATGTTTTCCACTTCCATCAGATTGTGGAACTTCCTGTGGAACCGTCACAAACTGTTGTTGACTCTGTGCTATAATGTATTTTATACCACTGGCTACACAGAGAAGTCTAGTTTAGTGGCTGACATATATGACTCCGTAAGTAATTGCTATAATAATAAAAAAAAAGGTTTGAAAGTAAAATTGCACCCAAAAAAGATAATTTTGCGCTTCAACAGATAAGTTTATGGATCTTATGCAATTATTATATGTGTGCCATGAATTCAAAAACTGGCTCTTATGCTAATTATTTTCTTTATTATGCAACTTTTAACTGCAACACACTCACTGGGAAGAACAGAGACTCTGACATGCAAGGAAATTGAAACAAATACTTTTAAAGCACTGTTTTGGTATAGTGTCTCACTACACTACTAGTACCAAAAAAATGGATATTATGCAAAGCGCTCTTCTCAGGGGACTGAAGATACATGCTATCTTCACCCACGTTACTTAGAAGAATTGGCTAATTAAGTTACATCCATTGCTGATGCAGGTGTATAATTATGCATACAGCAATGCAATCTCCAGCAACAAACATTGCTAGCAGAACGGGTGATTGTATAGAAGAGGTTAACGACTTTCAACATTCAAGTACAGTGCTTATGAAGTCGAAACCTCTGGAAGCAAGTTCAATTGCAAAGTGGTAGCCAAAAAAGCTCAGAGAAAGGCACTTGATTACCCTGCATCAATACATAACGTGAATGGCAACAAATCCCAATGGAAAGCATTCCTTGAAGTGCAGAGACTGCTATACCAAGAAAGGGCAGGCCAAATTCATATTAGTGCCTTTGGTTTTGGAATAAGATGTTCAATACATTGGCATCCACATACTTTTGGCCATAAAGCGTAGAGTCTATTTACAGCAATGGAACTTAATAAAAAAATATATTAAAGGGAAGACACATATTAACTAGCACAGGCTCGAAATTCACCTGATAATATGAAAGCCTATTTTAAGATTCATGCCAAAAGGAATCTGATACAGTTACAAGACATTAGGATTAAAAGGGCAACTGTAGTTAATGGTAATATATGCACATGAATCTCAGCAGCAATTAAGCAATGGTTCCATCATTAACCAGCCATTCATCCATATATATTTGGATGGCTTACTGCTTTTGGAACTGCAAAGTATATGAGAGGCTAGCCAGGATGTGAACTAAATCATTCTGTAAGTAATATATTTATTTTATTTAGTTCCACTTTTATTACTCCCTTTTAACTTAAATAGTTAAAATGAGCTAAATGTCTACCATGCTTGTTTTTACATGAATGAAAACTATATGTAGGCCAGGGGTCTCCAACCCCAATCTCCAACCCCTTTACCCACATTGCCCGTTGTTCTCTTATAGGAAGTACATTAGAAATAATTAAGAAATCACACTTTGTTAAATATTTCCATAGATCATAAAAAACAGAAAAGAATATATTTGAATGGGCTGGTGCGTTTGAATTTTGAACACCTACATCAGGGGTCTCCAACTCTAGTCCTGGGGAGCCCCAGCCCTGCACATCTTAGCTCTTTCCTTGTTCCACCACACATGATTCAACTCAAAATGGGTGTTAACTAGCAGAAAAATTGAATCAGGTGTGTTAAATGAAAGGGAAACCCAAAATTCCTTTGTGATGGTAAACTGACTGCTTTGCAACATTTATGTGCATGTAGGTCATTTCTGATTGAAATGAAAATGAAAGTATTTCTTTTAAGTCTTCTAAGCCACATTAATTTCATTTCCTGAGCCTGTTTTATATACAGATAACTGATGAGTACAGCTTAAAGAAAAAGAAACTTGAACAAATAGGTTGAATCAAGTATTTGTTATAATGAACATTGATTATGTTAAGATATATGTAGACAACTATTATCAATCATGGGTTTGTTATGAGTAGTTGCAAGGGTTAATTTACATTTCAGCATGTTTGTCACCACATCATATTCAGAGCTCTACTGTACAGAACCCCCCCCCCCACTCCCAGTGCCCCTATGGCTGAAGAAATGTCACTAAAGTGCCCTTTTGAGTGGTAAAAATGTTATTATTGACTGGCCTTCACATAATTTAGCCCCTTTCAAGAGAGGAGATGTGCCCTATAGAGCAAAAAAAATGAAGTGTCTTAATGAGTTCCCTTCTAGTGGAGAGAATGTGATGCAGTGCCCTATAAGGTGTCCTTACAATGGTCTAAGCGGCCCCTATGGGTACCCTTCCAATAGAAAAGGGTGCCATTATGAAGTGCCTTTCTAGTGGAGAGAATGTAATACATTGTCCTATAAGGTGCCCTTACAATTGTTTAAGTGGGCCCTATGGGTACCCTTCCAATGGAAAAGGGTGCAGTTATGAAGTGGCCTTGTAATGGAGAGAAAAGTCTCTCTGATTGGTACTGTTCCACTGAAGAAAATGAGATATGGTCCCCCACTACGATATGCAATTTCTTGTACTTGCTATAAAAGTAGATGGATAACGTGCCCTCTAGGTGTTCCTATGTAAACGAGAATGTGATATCCAGGTTGCCTCTGTACTCCACAAAACATTAGTTGAACAAAATGAATCACTTAATCAGGGACTATTTCACCAAATATAGCATACCATACACATGTTGGGGGAGGGGGGGCAAATGTCATCCAAATGGTGCCCATTTTATTTTTCCGCTTCTCCCCTCCAAACAGCTTGAGTTTGCCACTAAGTAACTTATCATCCTTCCTTTTAACATGCCACAGAACACGTATCTTAAAACCGGTAATGGGCATGGCAGTACAATCAGCAAGTACAAATGAACTTCTTCATACTTGTGGAAAGTGTATCTTTTCATGTAAAATTATATCCAATAATGGAAAAAAAAGATACGAAACATTTATGATTAGTAAATAATTAAATAATCAAATACATATTTTTAATTCCACCTAATTTAAAAATTCCCCATTTTGAATCGGTCAGGAATAGCTAATTAATATAATGTCGGAGCTCGATTCTTATTTCAGCTTGGGGTTCAGGGTTAAAGAACAGCACCACCTCCTCCTATGCGTGCAGTCAGTCACCCGCATCACCCTGCTCTGCCAGCACGCACTCTCAGAAGACAGAGGTATTTTACTCAAGTGTGTGTGCAGCCTTGATGGTGCCCAGCCAACAAATGAGATCACCGTTGAGCAATGTGAGGAAAAGGGACCCTACTATTTAAAACTAGTCAAATAAATCCAAGTCAATTTCAGTTTTTCCTTGTCACTAAGGCTTGGTGCTGTATTAGTAGGGGACACGAGGTGCTTTGACCAGGTCATTGCTAGGAGGTCTATGGTATGGAGTGGATCAAATGTTTACATTTAAGTTGTTGAAATTGTCCTTATCTTAATTCCAAGTATACAGATTTTAACATCCAATTTCTGCTTTTACCAACACAATGGAACAGAAAATATACAAGTAATATATGCAATTAATTGAATATTTTGGGCCCCACTAAATCAAAACCTAACCCTATTCAAACTGTTAATGAAGAACACAGATGTATAGGTGGCTGACTAGTGTAATAAATTAATCAATTAATTGCACTTGATTAATTAACACTCGATTAATGGTTTATAAAGGGCGAATAGAAAATATAGCGGTCTATCAGTATAAATCTAATAAATTCAAAGAATTCCGCATTTATCGGGATATGTCAAACCGCAATTCACACAATAGTTTCCGTTCAGTTCACAATTCAATTCAACTGATAAATTAAACCTAAATAAGTATAAACCAAGTCTAAACAAACAAAATGTAACAGATTGCGTAATGTGAGTGCAATTCCAGGGGTGGAAATGTTTCCAACACGTCTTGCAGACAGGCATTTTCTGGTCACTTGCCACTTTTTCTGAAAAGCTGCCACAGCTTTATAACACGAAAAGCTTTAAAACACGCTCTAGGTTAAATTCAGTATGAAGGCGGAGTTAAACATGTACGTCTCTGACGCTCTTCTGCGTGATTTGGACGCCTGTCCGGGACACTGATTTGAGAATGGAAAGAAGGGGTTCACTATCGCTCTTTTCAAGAGTAAACATGTAAAATCTCTGGTCTGTTTGGAGTTGTAAGAGCAGGTGGATCGAGAACAGCGAAAGTAACGAGGCAGAAGATGGACTTTGTGAAATGTCCCAGAGGAGTTTTGTGGAATGGACTGCTCCTGCTCTTGTCGCTCATAAGTGGGCGATCTCTCGGAGGTACGACGCTGAAAACTTTTTAGCACAAGTTTTATGCTTTTAAAGTTGTATAGTGTTGCGATCAAAAAGACGTCCTGGTTCCTAGTAGTTAATTCATACATAACAAATGTATATAACGCATAAAAGTAAAGTAACACTGAAAAAATCAGGAATGTTTCAGACATGCAGTTATTTTCTAAACTGCACTTTTCCGTGGCAAAGACCCCCGACTTCCACACTGTTCGTTAAATGTCATCTTGTATGTAAATATATTTTTTCTGGGATAAATATTGGCGAAGTGGTCAAACATACGAAAATATAACTATATAACAGTTAAAAATCTGGACCTTTGAGAAATAGTTTACATTTTCCTGTTTATGTTCCGCTCCCCTTTACTTATTTTTTATTACACTAATTCAGCTCCGGTATGTAGGGTAACGTGGGATGGTGTACAACTGCAACCCACGAACACGTTTCCTTTAATCGATTTGTGGTTTAATTAATTTTAACGTCATTTGGGATCTTTTACCATTGCTGTTGTCCCTGCTTTCATTATGTTTATCCACAATCTATGAAAGCTTCAGTTTTAAATTTTTATACTTGGAAACATTTTTTCAAATAGGCTACCTGTAGTGGGTATAAATAAGTTGGTTAATGTGCCTTTTAAACAATATCTTTATATATTTATTAGATTTATATTGTCAATATATTACTGCATTACTGTATGAATGTCCGGTAGACTTAGCTTTTAAATGATTTTATTTTTAAACTTGAAAATGCACATCCTGTCAGTATGAATGCTACTAAGATATTAAGATATTGTACGATATTAAGAGAATAATATACATTTATTGTTGAGCTACAGACTTTCTGTGGTCTGTTTTAAAGTGTTGAACAGTGGTGCAGTATGTGCTCATTGTGTACCTCCTATGTTGCATTCTGCGCCTGTTCGTTTTCTTATCCAGGAATTGTATAAATAGCCCTGTCAGTTATGAACAACATATGGAATTAGATGCTTTATTGATCTAAATGAGTAATTCGGTGTTGTCGCAAATAATTAATGGAATGAACATTCATGGCAACGCATGCTTTGCTCATTATCGTACAGCACAATAAGCAGGTTAGGCAAAGCCATCAATCCAGGGGAGTACTACTTTGCACTTTCAGGGAGTACATTGAGCTGTTCATGCATTGCTGGGCATTTTGGGAATTTTGTGGAGTCTCCTAAAGAACAGAAGTGAAATTACCTGGTAGCTTTGAGCTGTCTGTACAAGTTGACCACATCTTTCATGTGAAGGCACTCATAATGTAAGCCTTTTTCTGGTGGATAATGAGGGAAAAAGCTCTCTTGCTTTGATCATCACTGTCCACCCTCTTGCCACTGTATTTTGACTGTTCTGCATGTCTTTCCATAGTCACGTAACCTATATACCTCTGTGGGAGAGCTAATCTCACTTATACTCTCTGCACTTTTTTTGTGTTTGGCTAGCCTACAGAAAAGTTGTAGGACAACTATACAATGAACTTGGGTTTTAAATATATTTTGGTTAAGTTTATGTGTATTACAATATTGCATTTTGAATATGACTATGGTAAGCTAAGGAAAAACTGCTAAAGTTTATAACTGAACGAAAAGCACAATATAGGCTGCCATTCTAGTGCAGTTTGAAGTGATGCATTCGTAAACATGTAAAGCCTTTGCGGACCAAACATGATGATTTTTTTTTTTTTTTTTTGTGGTATGTTTCATAGTAAAGCTTTAAAAAAATGAAGCCATCAATCAGATTACATTAGAGGATGTTTAACAGAAGTAGAAGGTAAATTTGATCATTTAATTCGCATAAGATTCAGCTAGAATGCAGTCTCAGCTGAGAGTCTCAGGTGTACAAACTTCTATGTACCTCTTCTCGAAAGTCATGTAAAGATTTTGTCTGTATGCAGAAAGCAACACACACAATTCTGCAAAGCTGTAGGACTGGCCTTCTTGATAAATGTCCCAGTTAATTATGTAATACAGAATATATATTTGTATGTGAGTGAGATTATAATCTCACCACTTTAAATGGACGCATAAGCATAAGCTGTTAGTACGCATAAGCTGTTAGAAGAAAATACAGGCGCACATTCCCCTGAGCCTCTCAAGGAGCATTTGTGTCTGGTTTCTGTATGCAGAGAGATGGCAGACTGCCCTCCCTCTAAAGTCATCAAAAAGAGGCACACACTCCCCCCAGGTCACATTCCTGTGGTGCAAACAAAGAATTCCAGCTTTTGAATTTACACTGAATTTAGCATTTTTTCTTGCTATTGCTTTGAACAGATTACTTAATATTATTATCATAATATTAGCAATGAATAATAAAATATAACAATAATTAAACAAAAAATAAACAACCAAACAAAAAAATGTATTTGTAATGATAAAGTACTTACGTGAAGGAACAAATTGGACATGTTTAAATTTCCCCCTATTTTCAAATAAATTTTGCCTGTTTGATAGTTGTTTGTTTTCAGGTTTCTTGCTTCTGTTATTTGTAATGGAGAGAGTTCTTGATGTTCATTGGCAAATTTTATTCTGTGAGTCAACACCTCATTACTGAGTTCCGGAGCTAATCTTGGGTCTGAATGCAGTCATTGTCATGATGAATTCTCAATTAAATTTAGTTGATTTCAGTTAGTTGACAATCGGTCCGCCGAGGGCCCTGCCTTCGACTGCCACCCGATCTACATTGCACCCGACCCCCATGGCTCCCTCTGCATGTGGTGGGCCCACAGGAGTGCTTACCCACGTTATTTCTTAGGCTATGCCCGGACGGGCCCCATGGGTAGAGGCCTGGCCACCAAGCGCTCGTTCTCGAGATCCCGCTCCAATTCGAGGCCCCGGTATCCCTAATCCGGGTGGGGTAACATGATCCTTCGTGCCAATCTTCATGGGAGTCTGTTTTAGAGCTGTTAAAATTACTTGGTTAAACTCGATTGCTCGATTACTAAAAGCATTGATTAAAATTTTCCTTCTCGATTACTCGGCAATATGGCAGAAGGGAGACCGCATAGCGGATGAAGGTGGAAAATAAAGAGCGAAAATCATCAGTTGTGTGGAAGCACTACACATTAAAAGTGAATGAAAGTGCAGTCATCCGTCAGTATTATAAAGCATAACATAAATATCACCACAACTTGACTGCAATAGAAAAACATCTTAAATAAGATTTCCGGGTTTGACGGACTCACCCAGTAATGCGAGGTTAGCCATAGATACATGCCATTTAATAGTGTAGGCCATCATTGTCATCTCTTTGACTTTTAATCATTTTGCTTTATGTACTTTCTATGATTCCTCTATTTCAAAATAATCGCTGCCGCTAAAACAAATGTCGTTTCGCCACATCATCTTATATAATGCGATACATGTAAACCAAATAACATTAATGGTTTTTGTGAACGTATTGTGTGTTTTTAGTAGAGTTGAACAATATAAAATTTTTTGCGATATTTAAAAAGTTGAAAACTTAATGTATAGCCAAATAGAACTTATTAACAGTCTGTCAAATAAGTTGGTGGTATTGTCATTAGTTGTGCCAACAGAAAAAGCAGTGTCGACAATTACTTACCTTTGCTCTATATATATATATATATATATATATATATATTTATTTATATAAACACACATACAAATTTGCATTTAGTCTTACATTTAGTAGGACTGAAGTTGCACTCTATAATGGTAGATGCTGTAATTGTATGTACTTTCATTTGATTTACATTTTTGTTCCTTTAAAAGTAAAAAATTGATAACAGAAATATATTGCATCAGAATCCAGAGAATAGTTTGTCTTTAGTGTCAGTGGTCATACTAGTTGACCCCCCCATTATTCTGCGTAAGGTCAGATGTCTGTGACCATGTCGATTGGCACAGTGTTCGAAATTTTTTAGTGGGAGCTCTCCTTTAGTGCTTTTAAGAGCATTTAGTCCATTAGCATACATTAATTGAATTCAGATAAAGCACCGAGAATCACAAAACTCCCAAGTTAATGCATCAAAAATAGCCTCCGGGAGTTAATGGACATCTTTGTTTGCCATTATTTGGAGAAATATGGAGCATTTTTGAAATTACAGAAAAACAACACTGTATTTACAAAGGAAAATTAAGGGATCAGAACAGTTTGGAGAGTTAAATGGAAACCATAAAACAATTAGGCCTAGAGCGTAACAGAATTTAGCTGCAGCTGTATTTTTGTGCTTTCCAGGGGAGGTGTGTAGACCGTTTGTCTCGCATGCAACGATGCCAGAGCAGGGCAAGCCAGCACAAGTTGAGCTATACGTCACTGTGTTTTCAGCGCCGTGGTGGTGCCATGCAGCTGGGTACACCATGGGCGCAGGCGAGTGAAGCGTGACCTCTGATAAGCTTGTCTACATTGAACTAGATTCCCGGAAGATTCACAGGTACATTTTACTAACTAGACATTCTTAAGTTTCTATGCATAAAGAAAAGACAAAGTATAAAGACTTGTTCGCAGTATGTGTACTGCCTTTACGCTTTGCCTTTATGTATGTGCACTTTATGCACTTGCTAGCCTTAATGACCTCATCGATTTAGTGACTGGCCGTACATGTGCTGCACTATGTGAGGTGAACAGAATCATGTGACATGAAGATTCGGTGTGAAACCAACCATTTGTTGGGGATTTTCCCATTACACTATGTAACACAGATTTTGTTCCTGGACAATACATGTTATTTCTTAATTGCTTATGTTGTAAAAGTATAGAAAATGGCCAT
>JAAGVU020000113.1:12167916-12213890 GCA_011763525.2 Mormyrus iriodes | reverse complement strand
TCTTAATGTGGGATTTTTTTCCCACTGAATAAATGCACTTGAATTAAAGGTTGGATTTTCCTCTTTTTTTCATTGTGGTCCGATATTATTTAGAAAACAACTGAATTTATTAGAAGCTAAAGAACACATCTTAACCAGGGGTGCCAATAATTATGGAGGGCAGTGTATATATAACTTGTACCATTATGGCATATATATGAGAAGGAGTATTGCACTGTTGATGCATCCTGAAACAACCTGACAGACCATCAGATGATAAAGGCTGGTTGATGCTATAGCAGTGAATACACTGTGTAAAGTACATTTTTTCAAAGACTTTACTTTGTTGGACCTCAGAAGTCCATTTCTGTTAAAAGCAGAGTCCAGAGCTCTACACTTATTTCTGGCACTTAGGAATATAAGCTGTGGTGGAAGAGTAAAGGCACTGAATTTGTCTTGTGCTAAGGCCTTCAGAATACTGCAGTTCTGTATTTATTGTAGTGTCTAATCACACCTGCAAGGCAGTTGAACAGAAATTAAAATGTAGGTAGGTTTTGGTGTGATTGTGTAAAACATATCGAATATATGTTTTGAATTTAGATGTTTTTAGATGTAAGTAGGTGATTGCAGACATGGTAATAAAGCAATGATATTATTCATGGTTTAAGAATAAAATACCAGAAAACAGATAATTTTATCCCCTGGACTCCTCAGGTCAATTTGGTCTTACTGAATGGATCAGAGATGCACACACATGGATGTTCAAACTCCTCTTTACAAGTGGCTCATCAATTATCTTCAGTTTAATAAAGTCTAATAATCAACTGGTCATATTGAATCTGCTAAAGACTATTTATTCCAAGTTCTTTAAAAGGATATGGGTTCACCATGTTTAAAACGTCTCTACAAATTTTGATGATGGGTGGAAAACTCAGATGTGTTGTTGGTGTCATCTTTGGCAAAGAGCAGATTTTGTCATTATTGTCTTCATGAATTTATTTAGCCTTTTTGTGTCTTCTGTGTGGTTAAAAGTGAATGCTTGTTTTTTTGTTTCAGGTGAGGTTAGAGCTTGGGTCTGGAGAGCGCTTGCTTCGATCAGACAGAAGAACGTCCTTGAATGATATGGCCTGGCACTCAATGGAGCTTCATCATGAGCACCACAACGTCAGTTTGATTTTAGACAAACACTCTCAGGCTAGCCTGGAAATGCCAGGGCCAGAGCATGAGCTTAACATCCAGGAAGGCCTGTATGTGGGGGGCACTGGAGGTCTTGACAAGCCCTATCTCACAACTGACCCTGTAGGCTTCCGGGGCTGCATTGATGAGGTGCTTTTCAATCAGCATAACTTGCTGGCATCACTTAGACCATATTATGGCTTTAAAAATGTCCATGAAGTGTCTCTTGGCTGCAGCCCACAATTTTTAGCCAGTGAAGATGAACCAATCAGCTTCTTCAGTTCTAAAGCGTACATCTCATTTCCGCCCTGGAATGCCCAACAAGAAGGGATATTTGAGTTTGTTGTGCACACTTCAGCTGAAGAAGGAATTATTCTGTACAACTCTGCCCGTCATGATGACTTTATTGCTGTGGAAATCCGAGGCGGCCTTCTAGTTGCAGTTGTGGGGAAAGGCGGGACTAAAACCGAACTCCACTCCCTCTCCTTTGTTAATGATCAGAAATGGCATCATGTGAAACTGCACTTTACATCTAAGAGCCTTGACCTTACTGTGAATGAGGAAACAGTGATAACTAGCATCAGCTCACATTCTAGGGCTCTTCATTTGAAGGGTTCCCTCTTTGTTGGTGGTATCGATGAAAGTACCCGTTCAGTGGTCAGAAAGTTGGGGCTGGTCTCAGTCTCTGGGAAACATATTAGGGGGGGTTCTTTCAAGGGGTGTTTGAAGGACATCAATGTCAATGGTGTAAAAATTGGCCTTCCCAATGTCATGGTCAGTAAAGATGTATCTGTGGGCTGTGAGCCAGATAAAGAAAAGGAATCAACCTCTATGACTCCTACCATAGTCCCTAGAAATTTATATCCATTTGTTACTCCAGCGCCAACAATCTATACATCTACTCTTGCTAAGGGGTTGGACAAAAAGCATGGACTGCATTTTCTGGCTCTCAGGAACCTTGTAGTTCCAGAAGGTGGGAGAGCATCCCTGGAATCCAAGCACATCAAAGTAAACTTAGATTTTAAGAAGCTGGGAATCAGACAGTCTCAGATTGTGTTTAAAATAGATGAGCAACCCATACATGGACAACTGAGGTTAGATGTAGACCAAGACCAAGAAGAAAATACCTTCAGTATGTTAGATCTGTGGCATGGAAGGGTTATTTATATTCATGGAGGATCAGAAGATTTGACAGATTTTTTTATGTTTTCTGTTTTCACAAGCAGTAAGAAGGAGGTCCCTTCATACCTGAAGGGAAATAAGCTTTACAGATATGACATTATCATCACCCCAACAAATGATGCTCCTGAACTGAGTCTTCCTGAAGGAAACCTCTTTTCATTGTTGGAGAACTCCAAGAAGCCATTAACCACCGATGTGCTAAAAGCCACCGACATAGATAGCAACTACACTGACCTTGTGTATTCTGTGCTAGGCAATCTAAATGCAGATGCTGGATTTTTAGAAAATGATGAAAATCCTGGCAAAGCAGTGACTACCTTTTCTCACCATGACTTGGAGACAGGGAAAATAAGCTATGTCCACCATGGTGTGAAGAACTCCAGGATCGTGTTTAGAGTTAGCGATGGAGACAAAGTAAGCAATACTGTGGTCCTAAGAATCCTAGCTACCCCACTGGAGCACAAAATTGCCAACAACACAGGGATAACTGTTGTACAGGGCGACATGGCTGTCATAGGCACAAGACACCTAGCTGTGCAGACAAATGCCATAAAGCAGATGGTAGACATCCGTTACGATGTTATTGAGCCACCTCAGTTTGGAGAGTTGCAGCGGCTGCACACCAGTGGGGAATGGAAACTAACTAATATATTCACCCAGAGACTTCTTGAAAAGGAACGCCTGAGATATCTCAACACCTTCCAAGAAATACAGACAAATAACGTTACAGATCACTTCAGATGTAAGGTTACTGTTGGTACTGTGGCCACTGATGAAATCTCGTTCTCAATCATTGTAAATTGGATTCAATACAAACTAGTAAGGAATAAATTATTAGAAGTTTACATGGTGCGAAAAGTGTTATTAGACTCTGAGCATCTCTATGCCATTATTAAAGGTGTAAATCTGCTTGAAAGTCAGCTTCATTTCAGACTTCTTTCATTGCCCAGAAGAGGGAACTTGTTGCTCAATGGTAAAGTCTTAAAGAAGAACTCAACATTTAGCCAGAAGGATGTCCGTGATCTAAAGGTGCAATATGAACTTGTGCATAGAGTGCAGGAAGACACAAAGGACAAGTTCAATTTCCAGGTGTTCTCCAAACATGCCCATTCTGCAAGTTATGAATTTCAGATTGGCATTAAAACGGATGCTAATACTATTATCTTGAAAAATGAGGGTCTGACTGTAACGGAAGGGGAAAGTAAGCTCATCACAAAAGATGAACTTTTTTCAGAAACGTTAAGCACGAAAACATTGTACTATAGCATAATGGATAGTCCTAAACACGGGAAGTTAAAACGCATTAATCTCTCCAGTTCTTCTTCTAGGAATGATAACATCACTGCTTTCACCAATCAAGACATCCTGGAGGAACGTATTGTGTATGTCCATGATGACAGTGAAACCACTCATGATCAGTTTACATTTATCATCTCTACAAGTAAGACGATCCCACCATTCTTAGAAGATGAGAATGGTGCAGTAGAAGGGATCTTTAATATCTCTGTGCAGTTAGTTAATGATGAAAAACCAGTTCGCATTGTTGATAAGGTTTTCCACGTGATGAGGGATGGTCAGAGACTGTTGACACTGGAGGACTTGTGCTACCGTGATGCAGACTCAGACTTTGATGATGCCCAGTTGATCTACACTCGCCGCGGCATTCCCATGGGAGACCTGGTGTTAGCAAATGACACCTCACACAGGCTCTACCAATTCCAACAGAAGGACCTTGAACAGAAGCGGGTCCTGTTCATCCATCGTGGGGTTAGCTTTGGGCGATTCGTACTTTTTGTATCGGATGGTAAACATTATGTGTCCACGCTGTTGGATGTCCATGCAGAGGACGCATACCTTAAGATAGAGAACAACACTGGCATTTTAGTCCAGAAGGGGCAAGCGGGACTCCTCAGCTCTGCCAACCTCAGTGTAACCACAAACTTGGATGTCAGAGACAACAAGGAGATAACTTATAACTTGTTTATTCTACCGAAACATGGTGGGATTTACTGCAATGGCTTGTTGGTGGACAGCTTCACGCAGCATGACCTTAAGATGGGAGCTGTAGTCTATCGTCATGATGACAGCAGAAATCTGTGGGATGTTTTCCAATTTACAGTGAAAGCCAAGGAAATGTATCTAGACTCAAGTGTTAATGTGAAGGTGTACTTGGAGAGCCACCAACAACCACCTAGAGTCATTCACCGCAAAGCTCTTCTGGTTGAAGAAGGCAAGCCTGTCAAGATAAATAAAAGGGATCTTGAGGTTGGTTTTTATTAGTTTGGGGGACTGCTGTTATTTCATGAATACTATAGTTTTATGGGAGTACCTTTGAGAAATGTGATTTTTTTACCTATATATTATATTATTGTCCCCTGTAAGTGTGTGGTTGTTGTTGTGAGTAAAGTAACTCAAAAAAATTTTTTTTAGAAGAAATCATCACAATAGTTTAAAATGATGCCCAAATTATTGTAATTTGTATGGATAATTCTTTGAGTTAATTTTTTGTGAGCACATCTGAATAAACCCCGTTAAATCGATTTAATATTTGTAGATGGTAATTCTGTTTTAATTTGTCATGTATTATACCTCTTTACAGGTCATTCATGAAGATAACTTGCCATCAGAGATTATATTCACAGTGAAGGTACCCCCATCTTATGGATATCTCCGAAGATTTGCAGAGGGTGAGGACCGCTACTTTGGGACCCAGGAGACACCAATCCAGACCTTCTCCCAGAAGGATGTCAATGCCGGTAACATCCAGTATATGCAGGTCGGGGCCTACCAACTGAATGATACCTTTGTCCTTGACGTGACCAATGGAATCACTGAGGTCCATGACATCAGGGTGTCCTTGGATGTCATCCCATCCCACATCCCCCTGGAAGTCTTCAACATCACTTTGAATGAGGGGGCTGCAAAGGCTTTAACAAAGGAAGTCATAAAAGTAGCCAACCGGCATTTCTTAGGCCTCAACTTCCAGTATTATGTGTTGGAGGGACCATACCATGGCCATATCGAGCATTCCCAGTTTCCAGGTGTTCGAAGGACAGCTTTTACCAGAAAGCAGGTAATATTTTTGTTTGTCCATATGAAAGGAATAAAATATTTATATTAATGGTTTAAATAGACATTTAATTATCATTGGGGCTTGCAAAAAGTTAGCTTAATGTAATTATATGGACTAAAAAGGATTTATAATGTGTTAAAATGAATTTCATTAATTTAACCTTTTTGCCATAAATTTTCGAGTGTCATCCTGTATACTGCTGTCAGGCGAATGGTTGTCAATGGTTCTTTTTATAAGTGTTTTCATTACCCACAGGTTGAGCAGGAATTCATGTACTATGTTCATGACAACAGTGAAACGATGGCTGATAATTTCACTGTCATTGCTAATGACACTGGCATTGGAAAGCAGAGTCTGCCCTGCACAGTGTTTGTCAACGTTAGACTCATCAACGACGAGCCACCGGTCATAAAAGCCAACAGGATCCTACGAGTGAGTTTTATCTGTTACTTGCTGGAGTCATTTATATAGTTCAAACATCACTGCACAAGGTCATGCCTATTTTATGGTGTGTTAATGTGACTGGTCTGGTGGTGAAACATCTGAAAAACGTAGACGTGGTATGTCTAATTTAAAGCCTAGAGGCCAAGTAATCACTGTAAACTTAAAAGGAAGACTTCTGGAGTGAGGACAGTTGTAGAGGGGGGTGTAACCATGCAAGTCCTTGGTGTCAGCATGTTTGTGGTGGAATGCTATTGAACAGCTGCGTCAGACTGTCAGTGGGGCAAATATGTGATGCCTTTTGACTTTGTACTTCAGCCCATCTGATCATTTGATTTGGGTCAGATACCAGATTAAGATGTTGCAATAAATATTTAAGAATGACTGTTAAGACATCCATCTAGACATTAATTAATATTAAGAAATTGTCAGCGGTAAAACTAGATCTGACAAATGCTAAGTTGAAGTAGTTTAAAAGCAGTTAAAGTATTTCTACATAAGTTCTAGAGTTGAATTTATTAATGTCAGTTTCACTAGTGCTTAAGAGAAATAGTTGTAATATTTCAAGTTTCAGTGAGAAACGGTGAGTGTGGGTGACCAATGATAATGTAAAGAATGACCTTTATTTCTAAGATTTATACTCATCAAGAACAATGATATCATCCACCCATCTATCCAACCAACTTTCAGCCTCTCATGCTCACTAATTTGTCTGTATGTTTTTGGAAAGTGGGAAAATACCACCAAATTTAGCAAGTTGGATTTTTCTTGTTTGATTTGTTTTTCTTGGTTAGATTTTTAAAATATAAATATTAAAAAATATGTAAAAATATGTAATACTTGTATAATATTATTATATAAGAAGGGAAGGAAACACTTGTAAAATTCAGTTTTGGCAACCTTTTAAAGATTGTAATGTACTGGTAAGAACACTAAAGATTTAAAATTACACTAAAGAAACTCCTATGACAGTGACTGGTTTCTGTAAACCAATTTGGTTGCCCCCACCCCCCCTCAAACTCTGCCAGGGTTAAATAAATAGTTTGTGTTTCCTTTTGCATGTTGCTATGGTGACCATGAAAGGAGAAGTTATTTAATTTTAGTTAAAAAAGACATGGCATCCTTTGTGCTGAGGAGAGACAATCATTGTTTGTCATCCCTGATATATTCCAGAATCAGTGTCTATTTCTGTATATACCCAATTTGTCCACCAGGTGGATCTCTGCACTGACCTCACATCAAAATCGAAAGATTTTGGATTTTTAGCTATTTTACTTCACATTCAAGGTTTTGAAATTCTTAAATCGTTGACGAAGCAAGAATTTGTATATTATAACACAGGCTACAGTCACTGGTTAAAATCATAGGCGAGTGTCTAGGGTGAATTATTTAAAAATAGACCCTGGATCTCTTCTGTGGTATCTCCTTAGTTGAACTGTGTAGTGGAATGTTGATTACAGCTATTTGTGCTGTAGTGCAGGAAATGAAGAAGTTGTCACATCTGACACTATAAAAAATAATGGCGAAGCAAAGACACAACAATAATCAAGGAGACATACAGCATATTGAAATGCTGTTTTGTCTGCAATGTGTCTGGGTCAATATAGGGCTACAACTTAAAATTGCTATGGTTAGAATGCTTTAGCAGAAAAGGATGAAATGAGTATAATTGTTCCCTTCCATTTCATTTGTCATTGGAAGAATAAAAATTTGACAGTGTCATGCTTTGCAGTACCCTATCCCACATGGGAATAAACACACAGAAAAAGACACACATGAGTGTGATATTTGCCCATGCCTGATTTGATACTCCCACTATGTCCTGCCCAACACTCTGTTTTTCCACATGGTAGGGTGAGCGAATGCGCACGCGCACAAACACACACACACACACACACACACACACACACACACACACACACACACACACACACACACACACACACACACACACACGACGGGCATACAGGAGTGCTGTGAGTCACGCAGGCGCTAATTGAAAAACAGACCCAAGGACAGCTCACACCCCACAGAGAGGCAGACTGCCATCTTTCGAAATACAACCATGTGAATAGCAGCCAAGAGATTGGGCATCATTACATCATTGCATCCGAATCCACAAAAGCACTTAATGGTAACCTAATCTTTTGTGTTTTTTTTCCCTCAGTGTTACCTTTCCTGCTTTTGAAGAAAGTCTAACTCGTCGTCAGTGTCTTTGAAATGTGAAACATGTAACGCTAAAAAACCTGAAAACTTTAAAGCAGAACTGAAATGCTATATATTTTCTTTAGTATTGCTTATTCCTTTGGGTAACACCTCCCCAATTAACTCCATGAATGGGCCATAATTTAATTTATTTATTTATTGATGGTGAGCAATTAGTATACATATAGACAGTTTTGAGGATCTCTGCAATAAGTGGGTGTGTTTACTCAGCAAGGCAATGCTCTCTTGTTGGAGTGTTGTCCTTTGTCGCCTTGTCCAGGTGTGGGTTGACTCCATCACAGAGATTACCTCCAATGAGTTGAAAGCCCAGGATAAGGATTCTCCCCAGGAAAGTCTACAGTTCATAGTGACCCCACCAAGCATGGGACATCTGGCTCTGAAGAGTTCCCCTGACAAACCAATCCTCAACTTCACCCAGGCCCACATAGACCAGAGCCAGCTGGTCTTTGTGCACAGCGGTGAGTTGTGCTCGGCAACGGAAGGGGAGTGAAATATCCTGGGGGTGTCTAATGTGTGACACCTGAAATTACATTCTGCCATACATTCCGTTGAAAATATACTAAATACGGTGCTTACAGAAAGCCTTCAGACACTTGTGTAATTCTGTAAAAATGTTGCAAATTTTGTTATTTCATAACAAAAGTCCATTGACAAGCAATGTTTAACATCTGCACATATATTTCACACATTTTCTTTTTATTAAAGTGCTAATGACTGACCCATTCAGTTCTGTTCTTGCCATTTTGCTTTTAATCGCAGTTTTATTCAATGGCTCCCAAAGGGATACAAAACACAAATGTTGTGTTTTATGTTATTGCAAAGGTGTTACTAGAAACCACCCAATGAGACTGATTGTCAATGAACTTTTTAACTCAGAACAGCTCTTTTAGAATTATAATTTGGGTTTCAATTTATTAGTACTTGTAAACTACTTCTGAAACTACTGGCTGTTTCTAATGTAATATATATTTTTTTGTAAACAAATGAATTAAGTAATGATTTTTGTTATAAAACTAATATATTTAAGTGAATCAAGTGAATTAAGCAATAAAACAAGACTTTTTGTGAGCACTATATATACTACTATATATAAATATATACCATATCCATCAGTTATATGGTGCTTGAACTTTTGTACATGAATGAAACAAAATAACCAGATTTTTTTTCCTCTGTGTTGACATTCAGGTGCCATGTCTGGGGGCTTTAACTTCCAAGTGAATGACGGGATGAACTTTTCTCCACGACAGATATTTAGTATAACCGCCAGAGCGCTGATACTTACCTTAGAGAGGAACCTTCCACTGAAGGTACTTCCAGGTAATGTGTGATTCTCAGGGGGACTGTCACATTGCGTGTCCTGTCAGCTAGGTATGGTTTGTAATATTATAATTGAATTCTTCACATGTTCAGCTTATATATCATTTATCAGAATTTTTGTTTGTTGCTAGAAATAATATAAAGTGAATTCTATTTGTTAGCATTTATTGTGCTACACTTCGTAGACATCTATCCATCTTCCAAAGCCTTATCTTAGTACAGGGTCCTGTGGGAGTCAGTCCCAGGCAGCACAGGGGTACCCACATGCTGTGGGTAATTTAAGATGCCAATCTGTCTAACTGCATGTCTTTGGACTGCAGAGGGAAATCTATACACCATATACAAGCCCCACAGATACAGGTTTGGCACTGGATCCAAACTCCCAGTTACTGTAGCCCTTTGTGCCAGGCTGCTCCTAGTAGGCACTAACCCAAACTAAAACTTTCATCATTTTAAATTTCTCTATTTTTACGTAAGCTACTCTACTTGAATATCCTGCATATAGTCTTCAGAAGCAGGACAACATTTTGTTATGAGTCAAAATCAAGTTTAATCAAGCTGTTCCCTGCTCATAACTTCTACTTCTGAGCAATTTGGTCTGTATAGCTGTTGCTCATCCTCTTTACCAGCCAATCTGTTTTATGACCTTTAGTTTTGTGCTTTAATAGCCACAGGTTAACCAAAATGGCAGTGTTATGTTTCCTCACCTATCTTTAGCACCAATCTGTCCAGTTTAGCTGTTTTTCACTTCCAGGTTTCAGTCACGCGGTTCTAGGCTAAAGTTCCTTTCTCAGTCCCTTCATTTTGATTTGACTGTCTTCATCTTAACTTAGCTGTGATTAGAGAGAGTCCTTTTAGAAAGATACAACATGTAACTGTAGTGCTACTGGACAAAGCATATACCAAACTTTATACGTTTTCTAAATGGGCAGATTTATGTGATGATTGTTTTGCGGTTGTGAGTCACATGCCATATTCAGAAACACAATGTGTAGTTACCCTTTGCCTACATATGAAAACATATACAAGCAGTGGTCTAATATAAATACATTTGAATGTATTTTGAGATGCTAGCTAGGCTTCTTAAAATATCTAGGTATATTAAGATTGGTACTAGTGCCAAGTTCACTCATTTATCACTGGGATCAGAGGTACACAAAAAAGATCTGATTTACTTTAGTAATATTTTCTTTCCGTGTAATTATGCACATTTATTGTAGCAAAAAAAATATTCTAAATATGCTTTTGTGGGTTATTCAAAGAAAAATAAATTTTGTCAGGAGTACATGCTGTTTTGGTTTCTGAATGTTGATGTACTTTCAGCTGAACCAAAAACAAAAACATGCTCAAACGTATGTAAATGTGTGTTGTGCTTAGTAGCAGTTTTTTTTTTTAAATGCATAAAAGTGGCAGCATTTTCCCTCAGTAGGCATTTGGGAGATCTTGCAGCCAGGTTGTTCTGAATGCAATGGAGGATGGAGTCAACAAGATTCTGGAGTTGATCAGCATTCTGAGGCCATTTTTAGATCAGCATGATAATCTGGGGCAGGTAGAAAGTGCCTTGTACCCATGCAGGCTGATGTAACCTCAAAATTAACTGACAATCTGACAGAGATTCTTACTGTTGAAACCAGCCTACCCCTGGAGTTCGTTGAACTTTTAATTCTGAGAACGTCAGATAGAATTTCATCAGACGCATCACACCCCACTGTTCAAGTCCATTGTTTATGCCTTGTGCACCACTAGACTTGAAACGGGCATTGCCATGTGCTATTCACGGTTGGCGACCCACTTCCACAGCTGTGATGTTTAATCCTGTGCTGTTCTCATTCGTTCACATTTTTATTGTTTGAGATAGGGAAGCTTACGCAGGTGCTTGCTCAATAATAGACTTTCTCTACAGGTTCATTGACACCCATTTCTACTGAAGAATTGCTGGCCGTCACCAATGACAACGATGCAGCGCAGAACCGTTCCATCGTCTTTACCGTTATCAGCCCACCAAAATTAGGGAGGCTGGTCAAGATCCAGGCAGACAACACAACAGTAGAGATCTCTTCTTTCACTCAAACAATGGTATGCACTGAGCCCCATTATCTGTCACTTTCATTCCCATGAAAGCCATTATTCAACTGTGAATACATACCTCTGGAGGGGGATATAATTAAAAGGAATGAAAGAGATTAATTATTGGTGCATCAACTGAAGTGCCAGACTGAGAAATCTTAATATTGTAATAAATAGATTTCAGTATTCTTTGCTATGCACATGTATGCGTACATGTACTTAAGGATAATGAAGATTCTTCCTGACCGATCCTTGTGTGTTCTTCAGGTGGATGAGGGTGAGGTTATATATGAGCAAAGCCATGCAGAATCAGTGGGATGGATAGCAGCTGACTTCTGCAGTTTCACTCTCTCATCTCCTCCTGCCTTCCTCAAAGCACAGATATTCAATATCGACATCTCATACGAGAACACTGGCCCTGATCACAAAACCATCCTCCTCGCAAACGCTGGTGAGATGTTGGCCTTCAGCAGTTAAATAAAAAATGGCAGAGAGGAAGTTTATTTTCAGAATTAACTTAAATTAATGGTTAGACTTTGTGACTTGTGTGTTACTGTCGTCTGAAGAAATTCAATTTGGTAACTGTATCCAATGCCATTTGAGTAGAAATAAGAATTAGTAAATTGCAGTTGAAATTGCATGCATTTGAACCTGCTTTTAATTTACTAGGTGCAGTTGTGACTGAGGGAGAGAAAGTTCTGATTGACAAGGCAAAGCTGGATGCCTCTAACCTAATGGCCAAGCTGCCTGAGGTGCAGCGTCACTCCTACGAAGTTTGGTACCAGGTCAAGTCCCTGCCCCAGCATGGCGTCATTATTGTCGGGGAGCGTAATCTGACCAAGGAAAAGCCCAAATTCTCCCAGTATATCCTCAATAAATTTGGAATCACATACCAACATGACAACTCAGAGACAACCTATGACAACTTTGTCTTCGATGCATGGTTGAACCTGAAAAGCAAGCCGGCAGTGCGACCTCTGGAGGACAAAGATGTGGTGGAGGAATCCTTCAACATAACCATTATTCCTGTGAATGATCAGCCACCTGTCCTCATCACCAAATCCCCCAGTTTATTAGTAGTACAAGGAGATGCAGTCATCCTGACTCCAGCCAACCTCAATGTAATCGATCTGGACAATCCTCCTGAGGACATTAATTACACTGTGATCAGTAAACCAAACAACGGCTATCTGGCTATGAAAGACAGTTTGAATGAGTCCATACTTACTTTTACCCAAGCTGATATCAACAATGAGAAGGTATATTTTGTTCAAGATGGAAGCCCCCAATCTGGAGTATTTTATTTTAGCGTCACGGATGGCAAACACCGGCCAGTTTACAAGCTTTTCAATCTGGAGGTGACTGAAATCACAATTTCTCTCATAAACAACACAGAGGTAGCAGTGGAACAGGGTCAGACCTCTGTCATCCTTTCAAATGAGCATCTGGCTGCAAGAAGCAGTGGGAGGAACACTGTTATCCAGTACCAAGTGACACAGCCTCCACATTATGGCATACTTCTGATCAACCACGACGTAGTCCATCTGTTTGACCAGAATGACCTACGGTTAGGAAAATTATCATATAATATGACTGATCTTTCATCTACCAATGATAGCTTTGAGGTCACCGCTTTCACATCAGAGAGTAACCTGACGAAGCAGATGGTTAAAATCACAGTGAGACCCCTAATCCAACTTGGAATGGATGTAAAGATCCCCAACGGCATTCTGGTGAAACTAAGAAAAGACTTTCTCAATGCTACAGCATTGGCTGTCTTAAGTGGCACTGACCCTCAGTTTGAAATCCTATCCCAACCAAAATATGGCAAATTTGTAAATATCCTGGCTAATGAAAAAGGAATTCCCCATCCCATAGCATCCTTTTCCTTCCAGGATGTGGAGCAAGGAAGAGTGGGTATTGAGGAAAAGGCTAACATGACTGGCAAGGCGTATCTGAATGACTCCTTTGTGTTTGTCCTAAAAGCAGATAAAGTCCAGCCTTCAAGAGGTGAATTTCATTTCACAATTGTACCATTTGATCCATTCCATGAAAATTTTGTCACCACAGAGAGCCCAGTGCACACAACTAAACTGCCCACGTCTGGCCAAACCACAGTGCTTGGAACTTTGCCACACACCACGTTCGACCCGTTGGCATCAACCCAAAGACCTCGCAAGACCTTACAGAAAGTCAAGGGACGGAATCGCTGGGGAAACCATCAGTGGAATAATACCACTGCTTCTGTTGTTCCGAGAACCACCTCAGGCCAACAGGACCATCCCCTCAAGATCACCCCCGTGAGGGCAGAATCTTTTCCCAGGCCAGCCTCTGATCCCCTCCTCATCATTCTTCCCCTGCTGGCCTGTCTACTCCTCATCATCATCTTCATAGTGCTCATCCTGGTCTTTCGTCGCCGCAGAGAGAAGCGGGCCCAGCCTGTATTGACTCAGGACCTCATTACCACCCCTAGCCCCAGTAGCCCATACCTAGGGCAGCCAGAGAGGAGCCTGGCTATACCATCTGTTGTGGTGACCCCACTCAGCCCCAGCTGCCCAGGCAGCCCCGTTTCTGACAGGATGCGTGACGGTGGCCTGGCACCAGTAGCCAGTCCCCAGGAAACCTCTCTGCTGCTCTGCTCATGGAGCAACCTGGGACCCGAGACTGTCCAGCATTGCCGCACCACTCCCCCAACCCTGCGGAGTAACCAGTACTGGGTGTGAACGCTTCCCGCGTCCTCATTTCTCCACTGCTGGTCGGATGGAAGAATAGGATTAAAAATAAGATCTTGTTACTCTGCTTCCCCTGCTTAGTCTTTTGTCATGCAGCATTAACACTCAAAGGGTAACACTTTACTTGAGGGGACACAGGTAACTTAGAAACTCAGTTACTACTCAGGAACAAATAAGGAACTAATATACAGTAGTTCCTGCATGAAATATACGAACTGTCGTGATTGATTACTGATGAATGAACATGGGATCAGTATGCTTATTACCAGTTAATTAATGCATTAAGTAAGAGTGTGCTACTACATTATTTGTGCCCCCTCAAGTAAAATGTTTCCACACAAAGATATAACCAAAAATGTAGTTATATTGAACAGTAACAGATTTGTGTAATTATAAGAGGCCTTAAAATGTTTCTGTTGATCCAAGAAAATGCCTCTTTCCTTAAGGTAATGATACACAGAGCAACTTCTGAGCATTGTTTCCGGGCAATGTTCCTGACCAGTGATGTTCGGGCAGTTTGCCATTGATATTAAGAAACAAATATCTATCTGAAAAACTTTCATTGGCAGTGGACAACTTTGCAGTATCATCCAGATCCAAATAAGTTGCCCTTTCTCTTGTCTGGTTGGCAATTGCCTAGCAGCAGTGCATAAAACTTTGCCCTGGATATCATCACCTTAAGAATCTTTCTCCATATTTTAAATTAAATGATTAGTTACCATGACTAGCACAAAACCCATTGTTGCCATTTTAACCCTTTTGTGTTATACATCATTCTGCTGAAACATGGAGAAGATGCCCCGATCGTAGTGCAGTAAGTGCTGTCTGATTGCTGATTATAAAGCACCACAGATCAGTGCTTTACATGAGTTGTGGCACCGATTTGAGGAGCAGCGCATTTGTCACTGCTTAAAATTAGCAGCCCACAGGGTTTGATGAAACACTCTTACATTGCCAATATTATAGTTTTACTATGATGTATGCAGCTGAATTGTAAATGTGATTTTATGCAGTCATTCAAGCAAAATGGGCCCTGAGACTGACATCTGCATTCAATCACTTCCATATTTATTCAGGGTTTCTGAATATTATAACAAAATCATTAAGTATTTTCCCTAAAAGCCAGCACAATAATCAGCAAGATTAATAATTATATTATTAAATAAAAAGGGGGGTGGGTGAACTCCACACTGAAGATTGATGTTTGTAATTTGAAATATTAATGCAACGTGAGAAAACCAAAACCAATAATGAACCACAAGGGAGTTGGTATTCTTGGATTTCTTAGGATGCTCATACGTAATGTGAAGGCTGTAAACCGATCTCTCTCATTTTGGCAGATGTAGCTTTGCTGCCACATATGCTTTCTGGCTGTTTTCCAGGTTTTATCTGAACTTGTCCGCATGATTTTGGAAACCCTGGAGGTCAGCTGGGACCTTAAAAATAACACTTTTTTCGATTTTGTTCGGAGAACTGATTGTCTGGGACAAGATCTTGCTGTTCTTGCACTGGTAAGAGAGTTAGGACATTCAGATTATTATATGTAATAGAATTTGCTGAGGTGCTGGTATATTTGGTGGTAAAACTAGCTTAGAATATTGTGAAAATGCAGTATGAGATAGAGCTGATTTAGAATTTGTAGGATTTATAATGTGAATTTGGTACTGCCTCATCAGTTCCTGCTGACAGCTTATTTTATTACATGTGGGAATTGTATCATTCAGCTGTTACAGTTGTAGAAAAACTGTGGATTTTATGAAAAGTAAAAAAAAATGAAAATAGATACACATTTTCAGTTAAGTGTTAGCCTGTATTACAATGCTGTAAAATATTTAAAACATAAGAATAGTGATGCACCAATAAGGAAATATCTGGCTGAAACCGATAGTTGATTATTTCGAAAACCGACAACGATACGGATTGTTTGTGAGGTTCCGCTTAAATTTACAGAAGCTCTTCAAACTCTTCGCTGTCTCAGTTCACAGTGAGCAATCAAATTGGTTGTGTTGAAATGTTTATTATTAGTATTACCTTGTGAAATTTTAGCAGAGCAATGTTTGAAAAATGCATTTCTAACATTGATTTTCGTTAACATTAAAATTAATTCACACAGCAGACATTATTCTAAATATTTACTATGCAGGTGTATAATGCAATTTGGTTCACCATTTTAAAGATAATTATCAGTGGAAAATAATTCGCTAATTTTTAACCTTTGGCTGATACTGATAGTTGGCCGATACAATCGGTGCAGCTCTATTTAAGAACATGGGTGGCAAGGTGTGTTAATGGGTAATCCTTATCAGTGTTTTTTAACCCGGTTCTCCAGGACCTCCAGACAATTCACGTTTTTGCTCCCTCCAAGCTCCCTGCCAGACAGTCACATTTTTGCGCCCTCCGGCTCAGCTCTCGGTAGGGACTGGGTTGAGAAATACTGCCTTACCAGGGTCGAGGGCAGAGGTGAATATCTTAGGTTCAAAAAGTAAAAATCCAAGAATTATTTTGAATAAGATTTTGTTTCAACCAACCAGTTGAGTACTCTGTGACTGTGACACTTTATACTCAACTGGTTGATTCAAACAAAATCTTGATCTGCATTTTTACTTTCTGGACCTGAACTATTCACTCTTGGTTGGGGGCTTGAATTCTGCGACTAATCTTTGGCCGTGAAAATTGCATGCTCATCCGGTGTTGCATAAGTTTCCTCCTGCAGTCTGAAAATAGGCAGTTAGGTCAATATGTCTCTGAATTGCCTGTAATTTGTGCTTGTGTGTGTGCCCTGTAACAGACTGGCATCCCATCTAGGTTGTACCCCTGCCCTGTGTCCTGTGCTGCCTAGGATAGGCTCCAGGCCACCTGTACCCTGCGCTGGGTGAGCCGTAGGAAGACAGATGGATGTTTAAAAAAATTCTTTTCAAATGTCTAACAATTATTCATTTGTAACCACTTGGAATGACTTAATGTTCCTGTGTATCAATTTTTCCCAAATAATTTTGTTATAACTGTTCTAATTTGGATCTCACTGGTTAGGTTTCTTACTGGTTCATATTTGTAGTGGTTATGTTATATTTTGGTTTTATTTTCTTATTTAATGATACAGATATTTTAAGATGTCAGTTTAGTTCCTTTAAAATCACAGAAGTGGTACTCTGCTTGATTGAATTCTGTAGTGTGTTTGCACTGAGTAAACCAGTTGTTAGATATTATAGGATAGAAGGTACATGTACACATCTGAATTGTTAACCACTTTCTATATGCTGCTCACCAGGTCTTGGTCGCAAAGAGATCCTGTTGCTCGTGTTTTGCTCTGCTTATTTTCTGTAAAACTGTGGTAGAGTGTAGAATGTAGAATAAAATTTTGTGATGCTGTTGACACACTGAGCTGTATGTGCGACTACTGAATCAAAATGTAATGTTTACCCTGTATATTTATAACTGTATTGTTTTTAATAAACCAAAATTGTTGTTGCACTTTGAAGGGTACTGGTATCATTCCAAATCAGTGTTTATCGGGTATATGCATGAATTCCAACACTTATTCCTTTTTAATTGTAGTGTGATAAATTGAGTATCCAGTTCAATTCATATTGGCGAGTTTTAACATGGTGTATGTCAACAGCACAGCATGATGGCAGGTTATTCAAAAAAGGATGTGATGGGGAATATCAGCATAACAGCCAAATGTTCACACCATTGGAAACAAAAAATTGAAAATGTAATAAATGGCTTTATTTGTTGCCGACATTAGCATGTGTGCTCCATAAGAGGGGAGGATAAAAATGATCAGATAATTCCTTATAGTATGATGATAATTATATTCTTATGTGTGTCACGTTTATGTACATAAACATAATGTACAGTACTGTGCAAATGTCTTAGGCAGTCAAACAAAATGTTTAAAAGCTATTTATCTGGGTAATAAGTGCAGTTTTGCTCAGAAAAAAAAAAAACATAATTTAACATTAGAACATATGAAAATTAAGAGTAACACAATAAAAACTGGTAAAAATTTCTTCTGTTCTCCAAAAAGTTACCTAGTTGGATGACTTAATGAACACCACTTCAGTTCCCAAACCTCTCCTCAGGGGCACCTCAGCCATTCCATGTGTTTATTAGATTTCTCTACCAGCTCACTTAATTAACTTAGTTAAAGTCAATGAGATATTGATTAGCTATATGAGGTGTGCTAGTGAGTGCATGAGTATATTGTATGGTTGCTGCAAATAACAGGGTGATTTTAGCAGAGGTTTTGAAATGGCTAAGCTAAAACACTTTGACAAGCATAATAGTTATAAAGACCATTTAAGCGTAATTTTCTTTGACTGCCTAAGACTTTTGCACAGTACTGTATAAGAAAAAAAACATGTTTTATATAGCACCTTTTTGTGAACAGCATTTGCTGCAACGATACTGCCACCATGGAGTGCTCCTCACCAGACTGTCAACTTTCACATCCTTTACAGCCTACTTTTTAAATGGTTGCTATTGTATTTGCAATTTAGTGGCATCTGGCAATCAGTCCTTATTAGGTCCTCCAATAGCACTTCTTCATGTGCTTAGGATGCCGAGTTTTCTTTTCCTTCTGGTCACTGTGCATAGGTACAGGAATTTGAGATTGTTATCTTAAAGCACCATGGGGTCCTGTAGTTTTTTTTTGCTGTGCCTCAGTACTCAACTGACATGACTGAAGTCATTGTTTGGTTAGAATAAATAACATTTACTGATATGGGCCTTTTTATGGTCAGCAGCTAATATGCCGAGATGTCTGTGAAAAGCTGTGACCTTTACTGCCTCCTATGGGGTGATGGAATGACTGTCTGCTCGTCCGCCCTCCCTAACTTTAGCATATGGGTATCACCAGGGCAGCTAATGTGTGACCTCCGGACAAATAAGTGACAGCAAAGGGCCCTGTTTATGTAACACAATCCCTGAATTATCCTGCTCTGTCTTGTCACCCTGTGACCCAGTTGCTTATCTACTGGAAAATTTCAGCAATGGACTCTCGAGTTCTCTCTCAAACCTGTGTCATTTGTTCAATTATGTAAGAACAGAAGAGATTCATCCATAATCCAAAGGAATGCAATTCCATATAGTAATGTACCCAGACAAAGATTTAAATCCCATTTAACAAGTAACGAGTACTCTAAGAAACGTTCCTATCCAGCTGGCCACAAAATGTGTCATTTCCTGAAAATTCAGTAGGGGCAGAAATAAAATTCTACTATTGCATATATAATAATAGAATAACATAAATATAATTAACCAGCTCAGCATGGTCTCCCACATTGTTCATTGCCGTTTGAGAGGTGGGGACATTCTGTACATATTTAGCCTATTCCATTCCCTGGTCAGACCATCAGATCAACAAATGCTGCCTTTAATTTGTGATCTTATTTAAAAAAGAATTTCACATGTTTTCATCTCCGAATAATTAAATAAATTCTAAATAATCATCATCTGCCAGTCAAAGGTTAATATGTGTAATGTAAAGAATTAGAATCTAATATTCAAAGACTTATTCATATTTTTATAATTTGAGGGCAAAATTGTGAAATTCAGTTCCAAACAATGGACAGATTGTAAATATATATTCCACTGGTTATCAAGGCAAACGTATCAAGGGATAGATAACGGGAAGTTCCGAAGCATTCCTTTAGCACACAGTGACATCCTGCTGCATTCTTGGTGGTTTTCCAAGACATACACAGGATATTTCCTGATATCTGAATCGCGATCAAGACTCTTCAGTTGCATTATGCAGAGTGTGACATATAGGAATGTGTAATGACATGCCGAAAAACGTGGTGACCACTGTTCTAGTTTAGACAATTTTTTTAAGTAAATTGTATTTTGTGTCTTTATATAGCCTATTAGTTTCTGATTTGCCTTCATAGAGATCTTTGTTTTAAATACAGATATTCACTGAATATTTTAATACTCAAGAGAGCATTGTAGTTACTTTATCTTAGCAAGGTAATCAAAACAGTATAACAAATAAAATATATAATGCTGATGTCCCATGGTCCATGTACAATACTCCCCCATTTCTCTGTATTTTAAAAGAAAAGGAAAAAAAGATTACCGAAGATTACTTGTCCAAGATGTCGAGGTTTCCAAAATAGTGGCTTATTTTCTATGAGAACAAGGCTCTGGACTATTTATGGTCAAAAACATTTTGGCTTATGTTAATCAGAACTACATTTATATTTTTAACACTTTCAAGCTGTTTGTTCGTCTCAGAGAAAGAGACATGTGGACATATGGAGATATTTTCACCGTATTTCAAACATGAGAACCAATGGGAGAATGGCATTATCTAGCGCCACACAGAGCTGATCAGATGGCAGGCTGAATCAAGCTCACTTAGCTGTGTGTTATTGAGCCAGGCTACAGATTTTGCAGACTGTGCCAGCTGCTGCATGCTGTCATTTTGCCTTTCATTTGGTTGATTAAGCTTTTGGTGTTTAATTGTTTCAGCATTAATCAGAGGCACATTTAACCCTCTTAACGTAATCTGAACAAAATAACTTTTGTGTCTGTAAGGTCACTACATTTTTTTTCACAATACTAATTATTCAGTCATTATGATCCTTAAACAGGTGCAGTAAGGCTTTGCAATAAGGAAATACAATTTTATCAGCATTTATTTAGGAAGTGATGGAGGGATGGTACCTCTTATACAATAACAAGGATAAGCACAGCCAAAACTCCTCACAGACTTGCACTCCATATTTCTAACATTCTGGAACAATCATGTCCTGGTTCCATCCATTTAACCTGGACAAGCAACCTGGAGCATGACCCAACATCATAGGGAACACCCTGCATACAGTGCCAGGCCCCTACAGGCCACCTACATACATACACAGAGTCACACTCGATAGAAACGCAAGCAAACTCCACACATACAGAGCATAGGCATGATTCGAACTCCAAACCCCGTAGGTATAAGGCTAGAGTGCTACCCAATAAACCTCCATGTCTTAAAATGACATAGTGAAAAATGCTTGTAAATGTAAGGTCAAACAAAATAAAAGCTCATGTTTGTCTATCTCTGAAAGTCAGCCCCAACAGTACCATTCTTTTCTAAGTATGGCTGGAACTCCGGATTTTTTTTCCTGTCCTTTTTTGTTTTCAACAATAAATGTATAACAAAATTCTATGGTTTCAGTTTAAGTTTTCTGACGGAAAAGTTTCAGAAGCTTATTGTCTTACTGCTGGTGTTTGCTGCTTGTAAAACCAAAAGGTATATATAACACCCTGACATGGTGCCGATTTTTTTTCTCCATTCTTTTCGGTTTTTGCAAATGACAATGAAATGAATCACAGTGTGTAAAGCGAGGACCCTGCTAAACACTGCAGGGGGAAGCAGTCAGCATTTCTGAAACAGCATTAATGAGGCCTAGTGGCGCAGGCTTCCTGTGTAGGGCCTAAAAAAACAAAGAAGCTGGAGAATTCCTGCGACTCCCACAAAGCAGACGTTCTGCCAAGCATTTCCTCCATCCAGTCACAGATGAAAAAGAGCTGAAAGCCACAGCCACCAGCACCTTTGATTAAAAACTTTTAGTCTAATCAGTCAACAGTCAGATGTGAAAATTATTTTATAACAAGTAAGTTTTAATATGGTTTATTTGGAGCACATATAAAGTGATTTAATCTGGAATAATTAGAATGGAGAGGAAGCAAACTGAATTCTGCACACGTTAAAGAAATTAGTGGAATGTGTATGTCTAGTAAGCGAAGGGATGCAATTTTTTTTTAGCTCTCAGTCTTTCATCCGGCATTAAATAGACACACCCCCCATACACCCAGCCCCGATGCTGTGCTGCTGTGTTTTCAGCTGCAAGAATGTACTCTACTTAGTTTGATAAGGTACTACCACTCTGTAAAGAAGGCGGCAGGGCCACAGATAGATATGTAGCCGCAGGAGTCTTTCTGAGGAGGAACGCGCTCGGCCATGATATGAATGCATATTGTGTAAACATGTCCTAAGATGCTAATTAGCCCCAGTGGAAGTGCCTGAACTTGTCCATGCGATTGCTGCCAAGAGCAGAGCAATTAGGAAATCATGTCCCACCAAACGGAAACACCTACTAATCTCCTAGTCAAGTCTCGCCGTCTATTTACCTTCACAAGGACACTGTTTAATACGACTGCTACTAGAGATAAGTAAAACTCTTCACTTTGCTCTCTTGGAAATCACACAATGCAATAGCTGTGCTTCACACCACACCTATTCATGCTACTTTTTAACACACAGAGCATTTTGTTTTACTTTTTATGGGACTATTTATTATTTATGTATTACACTGTGGTATGGTGAGTAGGGTTACAATCCACAACCTCTATGTTTCTGGCCTTGAATCCTACCCCAGGGTCTTCTTGTAAAACTGGCACGTATATCCTTTTTTGAGTGGGTTTTATCCTTGTTTAAAGCTAGGGCGGCAGCATGGGTGGGCCCAGGAGGTCCTGGAATCCATATGGAGCTCAGTCCCCCCATTCAGCCTTCACAGCGAGTGATACAACAGGATAAAACAATTGTCTGACAGGTGTGTCTGTGCGCGGTTACCTTGATGCTGCTGAGAGGCAAATAGATTTTTATTTCTCTTTGTTCATTTGATCTTTGTAATGCCAAGTCATATATAAACTGATAAACAAATATGTAGCTGAGTCTGTAGTGTGATTTTGTCGCCAAGTGAATTGTCATGGGATCAGCCCACCTGATCTTCTGCCAGGCCACCCACACTATGATTTCTGGCTCTACTATTGGTTTAAAAGGTGTACATTCCCAGCCAGGTACTGATGATAACAGCAAGGATTTCAGGTTACAGAATCAGGACAAAAAGTTGATTTTACTGCTTAAATACATCTATTGCTTGTTTGCTTCAGTGACTCAACATCCTACTGCACAAAACATTTATAACAACTGTTTATTCAGGTTGTATATAATCAGGTTTCACAGCACTGGGAACACATTCATTTTCATATCTCTGCTTGTTTTTCCAAGTCTAATGCCATGAACTAGACCCTGAGTCGTGTAACTCACTGGCAGTAGCCTACGAGTGGTCATATGACCAGCTGTCTGAATTTACACCAGCTCTGTAACAGAGATCTGTGGAAAAAAGCCATCATTTGCCTGCCCTGGTCCTATCAAAAACAACCACATGGATACTGCTACAAAGGTCATATTTAGGTCATAGGAGATTTTATATAAAAAGCTGATAACTTGATGATGCTGTATTCCACACAAAATGACTACTGCCATACAGATTCTTTCCTCATTACATTTGAAACTTACTTTCATGTGCAGCGGACTATGTTAATAAACCAGTTTCTTAATTTATCAATTGACTTAATGACTTTAGTGGTTAATAACTCAATTGTTCTTTCATAACGCTCACAATAATTTTTTAAAAGCACCGATAGGCCAACTTTCTTATATGTAGCCATACAAAGCAGAAAAACAAAGGCCTGCTGAGAAAAATGAAATGAAATGAAGGAAATCAAACAGATCTTAGTGTAGAAGCTAGGAGAAAGTTAACTTTAGTTGTCCTTAATTATTCACCTGTAGCAGTGGACACAGGGGCCACATATCACATACTACAAGGTATACAGCAGCAGTACAAACTCCTCCAGCAAACACACCAGTAGCAATAGATTTACAAGGCAAGATTTACAACACAGGTTGTTGATCGCGTAGCAGTATCAGATAAATAAACATAAAATAATGTCAAAACCACTCCTACTGATACTGGAGATGTAGTTCTGCTCTAAACCTGGAAGGTTTATAATTTAAAAATCTCTCAACAGTGAAAGGCTGTTAAATTAACCTTTCCCCTCAGCCACGCTATTTTGAACTGCACTAAAACGACATATGACCTCTTTCAAAATTCAAGCATAATATTAAGATGGTTATAAAAAATAGGCTGAATTATTACTCGCTTTGGTAATGGAAATACACATTTATTTTTCCCATAAATTGCCAGGAACAGAGACACAAATTTGGACAAAAAATAATTGTTAATAATTGTTAGTGCCACTTCTGGGGAAAAAAAGATTCTTTCTAGCGCTGTTGCGAAATGTCGGTGATACAAAAAATCTAAATAATGAAAGGTGGTAACCTAACCTGAGAAGAGGACGCTGTGGGAGGTGGGGAATCTCCCTGATCTGACCAGTATCATTTGCCAGGTCAGTGCCATTTATCAAATGCTACCCAGTGGCACAATGGTTAGGAAAATATTATAGGATGGATGGAGAGTGTTGAACAAAAACAAAATCAGACAATATTCTTGGCAAATAAGTGACAATGTTACCCTTGAAATATATTCATCCTCCCAGGAGAAAGGTACTTAAAACTATATTCTGAATCTGGATCTCTGCCACACAGATAAGATCAGTGATATATTATTAGGCTGAGCACTGAAATTAAAAATGGACGTGGATTTTTAAGCAGATACGAATAAAACGAGGATATTATTCTTACCACATGAATCCTTAGTCCGCACATTTCGACAGAGATTGAGGATCCATTATAGATCCAATGTAAAAGTAAATGAATAGAAACAACTACTGAAATATCAGCTAACCATCTGCTGACAGGCGAAGCTCTGCCCCTGATGCTAAATTTCACAGTGAAATGCAACAACTAGTAAGACGATAATTAAGAATGAAACTATTAAAATTTCAAAATTATGAAGGCCATTATGAAGCCTATTAACAAGTTCATTAAATTACTAAAAAATAGAGTGGGGTGGGATAGTGGGCGCACACCTGCAGGACTGAAAGTTCGAATCCTGCGAGCTGTTCCGTGTGTGTATATTGCCCTAGTGTGTGTGCACCCTATGATGGATGGGTGCTCTCTGCAGGACTGCACTACTGCTGTGTGCCATGAGACTAGCTTCAGCTCACTCTCCCTCATAACCTTGCCTAGGATAAGCAGTTGGAACATATACTGGAACATAAAAAACCCATATTCATAGCTGATTATGCTATTATTAACATATCAGCTGACATGAGAACATGTACGGCTAATGCATATGTAGATATGAAACTTCAAAAAGCAATACAGGCTGCTTGAGTTTATCCCCTCATCAATAATTAATGTGGATGTGTTATAGTTAATCATTATAAATTATTTATAACTGAATTCACCATATTTTAGCCCTTTCTTGATGATGTGTTTTAACTCAGTTAAACAGGAAATAAGAACCAACAAAAGCATCGGTCATGGGAGGAAACGGTTTTATATGACAGGCGGGGCTTTAAGACGGTCAGCTGTGCTTAAGCATGAATGTCAGGCTGAAGAACAGAGCATGTAACCATGAGGCTGCAGGGACAGCAGAATGAAGACCTTTATGTTCAGGTCAGATGGCTGCTTGGCAGAGACAGTGCTGGCAGAAGAATGAGTGCTTTACAGGATATCGTTCCTTGGGCCCCTCTGGTTCTGAGCTCAGCCCCACCACAAGCGAGTGATTCGTGTTTCGAGTCAGCACTTTTGACTCCTGAAACATGCTGACCCTTTCCAAAAAAAAAAAACAACAAAAACACAGCACCCACAATGTTTTGCTGCAGTGGACTCATAGCGCCCAACTTCCTGTTTATTTATGCACCACTCCATCCCCTTTTCCTTATGATTTCCAGTTCCTCAGGGATGTCCGGGACGGCTCTGCCTCAGCTGTCGGCTATCTGACCACCAGCCACATGTTTTCCAGATGCTGGAAACAGTGAGGCACAGCCTGACACACCTAATTCCCATTTGGTTTCAATTTCACAGCAAAGCTCTGTCTGTTCAAACCAATGACAGTCGCTAAAGCGTAACGTATAAAACCACGGAATATCTGAGAAGCCTCGAGAAGTCATACCACATCAGTACATTTCAGCAACAATCCCGAAGTTAACGTAGGAAATATTGGCAGATATAATTTCATAACGCATTATAAAATGAGAAATCATCAATACTGACGTTTTTGCATTGCACAAATATTTTTGGTACTTGCAGAGCTAATTTCTTTGTACAGTGTGTACTGTACTGATTTTCATGTTACTGACAAGACTGTTAGATAGTCTGACATGTCCCTTTGGGTGGGACTGCCCGTTTTCAGCCTGTGCTGGGGAAGTCTGGGACGCTGTGGCAGTGTCTCACTGCAGCTGCGGAGGGCTCTGGAATGCATTTGTGCTAATACGTTTCAGATGCACATTCTTACGCTCAGCCTATCCTGTAGCCCAGCCCCTTTGCCAGCCCCCGCAGCCTTTTATTTAGCTTTCTTGTTAATAGCAGCACAGCGGGAACATTAGGAGCACGTCACGAGGTTCATGGCGCTGTTCCGGTTTTATCTACTCCTCTGTCTGCAAAAAAGGTTGACATTAAGGCCTGCAGATACGTGGCATATTAAAATTCCTTCCACTTGCAAAACAAAAATTAATAAAATATGACTGTATAATTACTCTAAATTCTGCACCTCACTTTTCACCATTTTGACATTTTAGTCAAATCTGTAACACCTACAGAAGACACAGGTGCATTTTCCTTATTATTAAAAAGCGAAAAATCTCATTTAGTGATTATCTTTTTAACTGAAATATGTACATTATAATGAGCATGAGTAAAGAACTATAAAGATATACAGCCACAAAATACCAAACAAAAACAGGGCTAATCACACTGAAACTTTTTAAATTATTCAACTGGTAATATTAGAAGGGGCATTGCCGTTGGCTCTGGGCAGGGTTACAAACCACGAAACACAAGAAACTTAAGTTAATATACATTTTTAACCTCACTGTGAGTAGTCACAAGGTCGGAGGCCACCACTGTGTCTGTGTTTCATGAATCATCACTTGCAGCTGGAGTTTCACTGGCTTGATAGGCCTTCCACATGCCAGCGATGATCTTAATGAGGCCTGGCTGCTCTGCCGCTGATGCCCCATTTGCCTTTAACTTAAGTGGAGTGTATACTGTATGTGGTTGGGTGTTGTCAAGTAACACCTAGGCAGTACTCGCTAAAGGGGGGGGGAGGTTAGTGGCTTCCATCATTGTCTCCTATTCACTGTGACCTTGTCTGAGAATAAGTGCTTTTAGAGAAATGTGCAATGAGGATTTGAACGACCAACTTTTAGATCACACAAACAGAAACATGAGAAAAACTTCAGAAATGAGTGAATCAAGCATGCAAAACGTATGAAAGAAAGAAAACCCTAATTCCATTAGTTTTTCCGTTCAATGAGGCGGGCAATCCACTATCAAATGAAGTGAGCCATCTATCAGGTGATTCAAGTTTAGCATATAATTGCAAAACACATCTTGGTGAGTCGAATGAGTTTGAGAGTAGTGATAAGCCAGATTTCAACCTAATAAAGAAATGAAAATGCATGCAAAAAAAAAGTGGAGCAGGCAGATCCTGAGGGCCATCGGGCTCCATGACCACGATGTGCGCTAGTAGGCTTCACCATCTGCTGTGGGCAACCCGAAGAGCCCAATGATATGCGAGGGACAAAAAATTAAAAAGTGTCTTTCATACGCACTTCAAATAATTCCTTTATGTACCCTGCAAGAAAATGCCTAAACCCTGTACTATATGTGTAGGTACAAAAAATGTGCATTTATTCAGGCTGTCAACCCAGAGGCCTTATAGCACTTTGAGATGTAAATGGTTTGGGTAGAAGGCAACTGATAAATTAAGTAGGCTGATAAGTCACCCAGTGCAGGCCTGCAAGTGGAGTGTAAGAGCGGTTCTCCTTGCCAGACTGTCTGAAAGTGCCTGAATGGGTAGCCGGACAGGAATGCTGTTTGGGAATGCAAGGTGGGGGAGGCAGGCAGACATTCAGCCTGGTGGATGAAAGAAGCACGGACCAATCAATATATTCTGACAGGTGAACCAGAGACCCCTAATGATGAAATTTACAGTGGAAGGTGCCAACTGATACGATACAAAATACAGGCTTATGCATTTATATTGTATTTGTTCAGAGAGACTTGTAGGATAACACAGAAGACTAATGTGCCACAGCAGGGATTAAAACTCAATCCCTAATTGGGGAAAAATAAAACCAAAGAAAAATCTTAAAACTCAATATGACTCATTTTTAAATCAATGGTAAAAGGAAAAAACGTAAGAATTAAAAAAAGTAAGAAACAATGCAAGTTGGAGGGTGACTGAAAGATGAAGAGGTTAGAGAATACATGGAGGCTCCCAGGGTGTGCTTGGGGTATGAATACTGGGTCCCTGCTTTAGCTACAGGAAGACACAGTGTGCAGGCAGGCAGCCCCCAGCCCCACCAACCTTTATCCTGGTTCATCCCTCCCCAGGGGACCACTTAACAGAGACCCAGCAGCAACAACATGGCTGCTTTTCCAGGTTAATTTATCACTACCGAGGGTGAGCCTGAGGGTGCTGCTTTGGCCAGGCAGGAAATGCCACATCTTCCGCTGCAGCTCACTGAGCCTGGCTAGGCTCCGGACATTAGCAAACATCTCTCGTCCACCAGGCTCACTGTAACACACCAAGATCAGGCCTCCTTCCCACAACAGCATTCAGCCGCTCTCTACAGGAAGGCTGAGGTCTTGGCCAAATCCACACACTGCATGTTTTTTTGCCCATTTATAAAAAATGATAAACACCTATGTACCACCCTTCATTATGCACTATAAATCTGCTACTAATCTGATTTATAATTCTTTACTCTGTATATTAACATTTGTTCACTTGGGTCTGATACAGATAGCTCATACAGGACTATTTCAAGTATTTCAAACAAGCTTTTATTTTGCATAGTCATTCAAACAGTGGATATTAAATTGCGATTCAAATGGTCCAATGCTAGCATGATAACTGGGATGAACTGAAAGAATAACAGCGAACAGAGCAAAGAACTTTTCAGTTAGTAAACAACACCTAAAGGTAATATAAATACCTTTCAAGGTCTGGTAGTTGATACTTCAGCAACAAGAACATTGAGACAACTTTAGTATTTCTTTTCCCCGATTTCTATATCTGGAAAAAACCCGGCTGTTCCTCCAAGATGTTGGTATAATGAACTGAACAATGTAGATGTCCAATACTGCAAATTATAATAGAATAGGACTTCGCTAAATATAATCCAGGCCTGGCCAGTAAGGTGCTTGACCATATTTGGGCTACTGAAATGCTTCTCCACAAAAAGTCAAGAATTCCAGACTCATTAGAACTTCTTTTGCCTGGAAAGCTCGGCGCCTGTATGAAACACTCGTATCGACTCATACGACATTTGTTTTTAAAACAATACTTCTGCTCATCTCAATTTCCTCCCTTAGTGACGTCTGCATCCTTTACCTGCCTCTCAGGTAAAACCTGCCAGGATTAGCATGCTGCCCCATCAAGAGATCTCGATCACATTGATTCTCAAAGAGACATAAATCATAGGAGGAAATACAAGACCATCAAGAAACAAGCAAACAGAAACAAAAAAAAAGCGCTCACATTCCCCAAGGAAACTCAGGCAGCTGGAAAGCCACTGTCACTGATCATACTAATGCAACCGTAAGAGATTATAAAACAGTCCACAAATCTGCAAATATGCAAGGTTAGAAAGGATAGTAGGGAAAACAGTGAAAGGCACAGGCTGTGGCAATAGCTGCTCTGCTTGGTAGTTGTAAACATTTTGTTTCTTATTTGTAAAGACAGAAATTGCAACCATGTCAATGATGTATCCAAGGCAGTCACAGAAGGTCAGTCGACAGCGCTAAATGTAAATATAGACCACTCATTCTGAGTATCCTTTTGGAGGCTTAATACGAAATTTAAAAAAACTAATTTTCTCAATAATATGGTTAAACATAAGTGTTAACTAATTAAAAGTTAAAACTTACACATAGTATAAGCAATGATATAACTTGCTTTCATCATGTAAGCTACATTTTTTTTTAAATGTGTGACTATGTTAAATACACGTTAAGCTCACAAACCTCTGCAATAGCACTGATGCTAACACAGGGTCTTGTAAGCCTTCAAAAATGCACAAACTATCGCTCCGAAAAACATTCCCAGACAAGGTTACAAAAAATAATTTCCTGCCCCCTCAAATCGAATGCGGTGAATCTGAGCATGTGAAAAAGAGAGGCGGTAACGGCCGAGGGAGGCCAGGCCCAGTGTGGCCACTGCTGCTAAGGCAGTGCGTTCTAATCCCGTGTAAGGGAGTGAGAGGCAGGCGCCATGCCAGAGATTAGGGAGTGTGGGGGCCCCTCGCCAATGCCACACTAGGCATTGTCGTACTTCTGCAGGGTCTCCTCAAGCTTGGTGGTGATCTTCTGGAAGAAGCCGATCTGCTCACGGAGGAAGTGCTGCATCTGGGCCTTGAAGTCTCGCACGCGGATCTGATGGAAGTGGTGGATCTCGGCCAGTGTGGCGAATGAGATGATATTACAGCGCTCGCAGATGCCCTCGGCACGCGATCCCTCCATCTTGCCCTCGTCCACGTGCTTCTGGCTCTCCTTCACTTTGGTCAGGGCTCCTGCATGGAGACAGAGGAGCAGGGTTTAGTCACTGTGAAGGTACCCTTTTGGGCGGTTGGGTATGAACACACCTGACCTCAGCTCATGTACTCACGGCAAAATGCCTGGCTGAAGAACAGACTGGTTTTGCTCTTTTTATCCCTCTCAGTGGAAAATTCTTTTTTTTTTTTTTTATCTCAGTGAGAAATTTTTGGGTGAAGAGGAAAAAATAAAAAAATGGTTTTTTGGACATGGTTCATATCCTGTGAACCAGCACAACATTTAGCTACAATAAACATCATAAACGTAAAAATAAGCAAGCTATAATACATTATTTAAAAAAAACAAACAAACAAAAAAAAAACTCCACAAATTCTACCTCCAGAATGTTATTTCAAATAAACACAAATAAAAGCCTAAATAGGAAAGAAGGAGGATTTGTGTTTGCTAGATTCAGTTTGTACATCTTCCCCTGGCTATAGCTGAATAGGTCTATGGATAAGAATATATAACAATAAAAAAGAGCATAAATTACTTTAGACAACTGGAGGAAGTTTCCCATGAATAAAGAATTTACACCCTTTCGGTAGTGTCATGAAACAAGTGATATCATTCAACAGCTGCATGACTTCATCTCAATGAGAGAAGGATTTGCACAATTTCAACCTCTCCAAACAGCTCAAGGGCCCAATGTTGTCAACTTGGAAAAAACATTACTTATGAATTTAAAACACCTAAAGTATTTTCTCATCTGCCTACTGCTTCATGACAGGAAAATTAATCAGGCACCATGAGAACTTATAAAAATAAAATAGAAGCCATTTTGTAATTTGAAGCTCTTAAAAGTGCTATTTTAAGACAAGTCTTTAAGATATGAAAAGAAAACACTGGGCAATATGTGACATTATATATGTGAACTCTAAAAGTCAGAAATAGGTTCACAAATAGGCTACCAAACCTTCACTCCAGAGGTATAAGCGTATGGCCAATCTCAGTTAAAGGAATGTAATTAACCTGCCCAGCATCTTTTGGTTGGATGTCAGTTTCTATTATTGAAATGGCTGCATGCCAGAGTATTTCAAGTCGACAAACTGCATACCTCCAGGGGAAAATTATTCATCTTAACTGTGTTCCAGAAATGTCTGAGCCACAACTTACATAGCAGGAATGATAAGCAGTTAATAAAACCTGATCAGTGATGCAGGAGAGCATCTGATTTTTGAAGCTGGGAAAAGGGTGAATAAGCTTGTAGCCATCAACATATGGAAGAGGAGCAATAACCAGTGTATTCTTCAATGCAAATATGAAACTTTGGAAAACGCATTATTGAGCACAAGTTTCCCTTTCTGTGAATAAATTCCAGCTTTTCGCATCCACACAACCAATGGAAGGTTAAAAAGCACAACCCAAATGATCATGTGCAGCTTTAAAGTTCGAATAATATGATTCACATGCTAACTAGCAAACTTCTTGGTTAAACTCATATTTTTGGCATATGCATTTATGCATATACAGAACATATATCCATTTCCAGAATTTCCTCCTAGGATCAATAAAGTTAATCCTAGCACCAAAAAACACAATGTTTCTTATCAGAAGACATTGAAAATAATCCACAGACTTTGTAGTGAGACGTTCAATGTACAAACTATTTTCTTCTACTGATCTCCACACACCAATCATATCACTGTGCAGGGTGCTCGTGCTTGTGTCAGCAGGACAACTGATATGGATAGACAGCACTACACGCCATCTAAAACATCTTTTTTTTCAGTTTTGGGGCGATCTGCCCCTTTAAAGATATGAATTGCTTCCAACATGTATTTATTATAATTTTTTTTTTAATTAGCAGAGAGCAAATCAAACATAAAAAAACAAAAGCTGTGACTGTTGTTAAATAAAGAAATAATAATAATAATAAGAAGAAATAATAATAATAATAATAATAATAATAATAATAAAACAAATCCAGTAAGAAAAAAGCAACAGGGATCCTACAGCCAATGCTGACTGTACTCCTAATAATAGGACCTTTCTGTAATCTCAGACCATGAAATAGGTAGGTAATTCACTTATAGTTCACCAGTGGAACCAGTATTTTTTTGCACCGTGAATGTAACGTTTTCCTTGGGTTTCATGTTTCTTTATGGGCATATATACAGTCACCTTGAGCCACTTCTGTTTGGTGAGCATGACTGGCACACAAGGTGGACGGCATGAATTTGTTAAACTGCTCTCCGGAAAGTGTTAAACCCTGGGTCAGACGTGCTGTATAATGCATTTCATAAATTGCAGCCTTTGCATTTTGCTAAACGAGTTGTTTCACATTGCAATTAAAATTTGAAAATCGATAAATCGTTCAGCATGCGTCATAAGGAACTTAACTTGATTGTAATAAAGAGACCTTGAAAGGAGGATTTATCAACATTCAATTACACAATCATGAAAACTGGAAATCTGAAGACCAATTCGGGGGAAACAATGAGATTTGTGTGCTCAATTTACAGATTACAGTGCAACTCTTCCCTCATTTAGCCTCCTCGCGTTACTTGATGTACCACATAATACATTACAGTACAGGGTGCCAGAACAAGGACGGTACGCATTCATATTCCACGGTGAATATATCATACAAGATCAATTTTAGATTTAAGTCGTACCAAAAATAACCATTAAGCGTAACCTTAACTACAAAGACAGGAATCTCTCAGCTTCAGCTTTATTTAACTGCAACAGTGTTACACTGAAGGCATCTCTCCGTTTTTTGTCAAGGAGGCAATACAACACACTGGGGAGACACCAGTGCCAGAAAACAGGAGTGGCATTCCACGTAAGAGGTGTGTGTGCATTTTTACCACCCCCCAAAAGTTAAGTTACTCACCCAGTGCCCACTGCCGTTTCTCCAAATGCCTCAAGCCCCTGCAAATTCACATATAGCTAACTATTACCCTGATGCCATAAATGTAGGCCGGGTGATCTGTACCACTGTCCGGCATGGTACAAAAAAACCTATGTAATACCATTTACCCTCTTAAAAACACTTCTGCTAATTAATTTCAAATTGATACGATATATTACGTAACACAGTAGGGCACATTTGAGGCTTACATTAACAAATTTACAAAAAAACAAAAGCCAGTGCCCTTAATCACCAGCTTCCCTGGTGCCAGATGCTTTGACGTCTCTGACACTTTGACTGGCTTCTGATAAGGAGTTGTGAAACATTACTGAGCGAAGGGCTGCCAGAGGGCAAGACAAAAACATGGCACAGTAAAGGCCGAGCAAACAAAAGGTTACACAAAAAAAAAAATGGAGACTAGATGCAGACTGAACAGAAACACACTGAAAAGCCATATAACAAGTCACACATCCACTACCCTGAGGCAACTTCCTGCTAGGCCTCCATATTCTGTACTCAACCTTGTTTAACACTAACCCCCTGAACCGGCCACAAATTAACCCTAACAAGACACCGATCCTAACAAGGATCGGCTGGGTTTCATTAAAGGGGTTACCTGCGGGCACAGAAAGCATGGCAAAAAAAGACGAAAGACTAAACAAAAGCTTTTTAAATGGTCGGTGTGCTAACTGACTTGACTTGGAAACAGTGGTGGAGGGAAGAATGGTGTCCAAATTGTACTCTGTGATAATGAGGCCCATTCAACAGAGAACCGGAACAGCTAAGGAGCACCTTCAGCCACAGGCTCATCTCTTAAAGACCACTGACCTACTCGGTCTACGTTGACTATCCCTTAATTATGGTCTTCTGGCAACAGTGGATGCTCCAGTATTTTGAATTTGTCTAGCAGGAACATTGTTTAGCTCATACTCCATTACCTTGTAACTTGTTAAACAGTCACTCACTGAAATCCAGCCTAGCAGCACTTATACCTAAGGTTGCTCCTTGACAGCTGTATGCTTGTGATTATCTGCCTCAGTCCTACGTCACATTAGCTAATTAATATAAATGTACTACCATTCTTTTGTTCAATCTATTTGGGCCATATGCTCTTAACCCCACCCAATCCAGGGATTCTAATCCAACCTGCTTTTACCGGTCACTGCACCTTGCTCCACCTGCACTAAACTACACACCTTCCATGTTTACAAGCATGCTTTGTCTCACTTGCACCACCTGCACTGTACTCTGTGCACTGTCATATTTCTTTAATAGGGGGCTGTTGGGCTGGACATATTAATGTAGGTTTTTAATGTAGCTGGTCAACATTAAATTCCCCCTTGGTTGAACAATCATGCTCTACCTTAAGCTAACATTGAAGGCCCCCTGTGCTGTAATATAAAAAGTCCTACAGATACAGGCTGATGACACAGGCTATCATTCAGGCTTCTAAGTTCAAAACATGTAGTCTTTGTTACGTAAGGCTCATTATATAATATCACCTGTCAGCAGCCATAGCACCTATGGTTCAGCCTAGGTAATCTATCTGAAGCTAAGCAGGTTTGGGCCTGGCCAGTACTTGGATGGGAGACAAACTAGGAAAGGACATTTGATGCTGGTGTGGTCAACAGGGGCAAACCCATCTTATGTTCTGTGTGCATCCCAATGTCCTAGTGCAGTGATGGGGACACTGTGCTGTAAAAATGGACACTGTGCTGTAAAAATCATGACTCTCTGCAGTCACAAAAGATCTTGGGCATCTTTCAAAAGAGTAGGGGGTAGTACCCTGATGCCCTGGGTAAAGTGCCCCCTGTGGCCCTATCAAATCTACATCTAATTGGTGAGTTCTCTCCTACCCCTTCACCACCTTAGCTACTGCATGTTGAGCGTACTGGTGCAGAAAGGCTGTTGTCGCATCAGCCAGGTGGGTGATACACAGTGGTGGTGATTGAAGTGACTCCCCATTGGTTCTGAAAAGTGCTTTGGGTATCTTGAAATGCACCATATAAATATAGCATTCATTCACTTCATAATGTCTACCACTGTCACAACAGTGCCAATGATTTTTTTTTATCACAGATATTCATCCTAATGTTTATTAAAAAATAATGTTTACAGACACGAACTGTTGCAAACTGCCCTATTCATTAGGCAACTGCCACGACAACAGAGATCGGTACACATACTTAATTATATGTTTTTTTTTTCCCCATGCAGAGTCCCACAGAGGATTTCCCATTGGTGGTGACATGCTCTCCTCGCATTGTTTGGTTCACATCTAAACGTTAAATAATTAAAGGCAGGTAGACAGGACATGTAATAAGCATGTCACAGAAAAGGAGAAGCAGCTCAGAAAGTGACCTCGGTTCAATTACATCAGGGTATAAACAAAAAGATCAAACTGCAACATAATTCCTCTGACTGTAATGATCCCCAGAGAGAAGCCAGAACAGATATTCATAAAATTTTGATCTATACTGAAATGGAAATGGTTCCAATTATTCCTATTCATGACATCTGATTAGAACAGAATAGCCAAACTTTACTCACCCTTGTTGGGAAATTACCTTTTCACCTATCCAGTCTTGCTCTCCATGGGACACACAGACACATATACAGGTGAGAGCAAGGTTGCGAGGTACAGTGCAGGGTCTGTCTGGGCCCAGTGGAGCAACTGGGGTTAAGGGGAATTGCTCACAGGCCCAGAGGCATCAGTCTACTGGCCAGGGGATTAGAACCAGCAATCATCCAATCATGGGTCCTAACCTACTGAGCCACGTACTGCCCCATTTATTTGGATACATCGGTGCTGGTCCAGACCTAATTATCAGCCAGACGTCGACCGGGGGATTTCAGGAAGTGGAGTGATGGGAAAACAAAACCCTTTTCTGCCCCTCTGTTCCCCCAAAAGAGATTCTTTTTTCTAGGCAATCATGCCTTTGTATCACTGGGTATGAAAGTATGGCAACATGTCAGTTCAAAGTTCAAATCACACAAGCTATTGAGCAAGGAATATAAACTTAACAGCTTTAAAATGACAACATAAAACACACTGTTCCCTGGGCTATAAGGATTTGCTGATCTGAGAAACCCATTCCATAACTAGTATTTACTATTTGCCGTGATGCAGATTTATAAATAAATTACAGCAGGTGGATGGGTTTTTAAAATGGAGAGGCTGAAACACTAAAGAAATGTTGTGCAAGGCAGATTTTATAAGCTGCTGCTTTAGTTAAAGCCCAAATTATGAGCACAAAGAAGATACAGTCATAGTGATCTGGCAAGTATCATATAGCTGACTGTAGACTGTCACTTCCCAATTTCCCCCCAAATATAGGTCCTTTAAACATGGCCAAGGTTCACCTTCCTGTTGGTAAGGAAACGATGGAAAATGTGAAGTTAAATATCAAGGATTTTAAAGAGCAAATTAGATAGCCGATAAACATTTTTATTTCCGTTGGTCTTGTTGAATTTGGTTGCACACAGACTCACAAAAAAACCCCACTGGTTTCCTTCCGTGGAGCAGTCCTTCACGTAGGGATAAGGATGACAGAAAAGTGATAAACCGTGTGATTTATAATGGGAAATAGAGGGGAGAGCATTTCGCACCATTCATTATTAAGCTCCAACTGCAAAGCAAATCCTGGTGCATTGCTCAAAATTACTGTCACACAAATAAGCACACAAATACACATTGGAGGTTCCCATGGAGAAAGAAAGAAAAAAAAACAAGGCAGCTGGTTATTTCACTGAGCAATTCAATTCAATTCAATTCAATTTTTATTGTCATCAACACAATGTGCAGGCACATGAAGAGTTGTGGCTTCACCAGAACATGTGAGACAAAGGAGGACAGGGGAGGTGGAAGATGGGAATATACAGAGATTAGATATACGTTATGTACATTACACATAAATTACACATACAGTCAAGCCCAAAATTATTCATACCCATACCAAATATTGATCTATAGTGAACTTTTATTTGACCAATAGGTTTCCTCTGGCTGAAAATGGTATAAGCATCTGATGGTCAGTCATTGTACTAGAGATATAGATTAAAAAATGAACTATTTTGATGTTTATTTTACATTTTTATGAAAAATTCCATGTCCAAAATTATTCATACCTCTTCAAGTTGGGCAAATTTTTGGGAAAATGCTAGCTTCTGTATCATTCCAAATGGTCCCAGTAATTACCACGATGTTCTAGAGAATTCAAATCAACTTTAAAATGAGAACAGCTAATGTAGTAGTTTTCTAGTCAGTTCTAGTCAACTGCAAGTCATGGCTAAAACCAAAGAGCTAAGTGAGGACCTCCAGTTGCACATTGTAGATAATCATAAGATGGGAAAAAGGCTATGAAGCCATGGATGGAAGCCATATCCAAGTGTTTTCAAATGTCAGTGGCCACAGTGCAAAGCATAATCAAAAACTACAAGACCTACACTGTGAAAAATCTTAAAGGGCGTGGTATGAATCAAAAAGTGACTCCTGTGCTGGCAAGAATGGTAGTGCGAGAGGCCAAGACGAATCCAGGGATGACCACCAAGGCCATTCTGAGAAATCCTGAGCAATTCTGGGACCAACATCATAAGGCATACACTATTGGACACTGAACAAGGCTGGTCTCCATGGAAGCTGACTGAGGATGACTCCACTTCTCTAAGACAGGCACACAAAGCTCGCCTAGCCTTTGCAAAATGAAGATGAAAATGTGATTGTTTGGACACAGGGATGTGGCTTTCATTTGGTGAAAAAACGGTGAAAGAGACGCATTCAACCACAAGAATACCATCCCCACGGTCAAACACGGTGGTATAAATGTAATGCTTTGGGGGAGTTTTTCAGCCATTGGGCCAGGCAACCTTGTCAGAATAAATGGTCTCATGAAAAATGAAGACTACATAAAGATTCTGGAGGAAAGCATCAGGCAGTCTGCAGGAAAACTTGGCCTTGGGCAGAATTAAAAAATTCACTATAGATCAATATTTGGCAGGGGTATGAAACATTTTGGGCTTAACTGTACATACATTACATAAATTAGACATACATTACTTTACCTATATATAGACATACATTACCCATTCAGGGTAAGTACCTGCCTGTTGTCATACATACAAGAGTGACATGCTTAACCATAACTTATTTACTGACTCCTAGTAGTGACGACGGAGCGAATTTCATCACTTGACGCTGCCAAGACATTGTTATTAGGAAAGGTAATTAACTGCAGAAAGTGCTTTGAAGCTGCGGCCTTCTTTCTCACATGGACCCCCCTCCCCCATGCTTCTCCCATAGCTATGACGCACACTTTCATCTCATGCTGACGCCTCTCTTAACTACCAGAGTGGCAGCAGTGCATCAGCAAACACATCTAGGAGCCTGCAATAGCTTGAACTGCCGCAACACATGACAGCGAACACGGGGTCTACTTCTAATTATTAAAACCTAGCAGTATAGCTACATTTTCAGCACTAAATAAGCCAATCAGAAAATAAAGCTATGACATCACAGTTCGCCAGAAGTGGTAAAAATAAAAATATTCAGAGATTGCATAAAGACTTGCACGGTTTGGCCCCATGGGCCTTTTGTGGGGAAGGGTGGGTGTCTAAAGTAGTGGCCAATATATCTTAAGGCTATAGTCTCCCTTAACAGAGGACGGCATGAGTGAGGTAGTGTACGGAGCATTCACCCTACCAGCTCAACATCTAAACACAAAGCAAAGCAAACTCAAGGGACTCCAGCACACAAGTGATCTGCTTTGATGTGCAAGGAAAATACTCCACTGAACCATATAAGCATTTAAAAATTATAAATTTATAAACATTCTGTTTCTGCAACAGTTTGCATCTGTCATTTAAAAAAAGTGTAATGAAGTAAATAATGTATTGTACCTGTATATCTTTACAGCATCATTAAAAAAGTACTCATTTCTGAGGCTATGCTACTCTATGACAGTTTTGGAAAAACATTGAATATATGGTGATTTTCATATATATAAATAAAATTTCTCTTTGCACATTCAACACTGTAGCTACATTTCACCCAGACCTGTTTGACAACGCCCTGTCCATGAATATCTTTTCAAATGCAGGTGAGCCAATATCTCAAAATAAGACAATTCTGTACAGAGTCATCAAGCTCAGAGAGAATTCAAAATGCCCATATTGGTGGAAACCTGAAAAAAAGCAATCTAGGAACAACACTTAAAGTAAAATTAAAATTAATTAGTTGCTAGCTGGTCTCTCCTAATGCTAGGGTGAACAGACACAGTCATGCAAACTCACAGACAACTTTAATTGTGGTTTTGTGCGTGTGAGAAGTGGTGCAAGGTGGGTGTGAATAATTTGCAGGGTCCATGCCATCTCTACTCATCTCAAACAGTAACTGAGGGGGGAAAGGCTAAAGTTCTCACACATTATACTGATTATAATCAGGGAGAGATTAAGAATTAGCTCAATTTCAATGAGAAACAAATACAACAAGGATTTTTTCAAAATGAAGAAACATAACCTCATAAATGTAGCTACCTTCCATGAAGTTCAAGATCCAGACTGGAAATTATGAGAATGTAAGACTCAGAGCTCATTTCTATCCAACAATGAAACTAACAATACACTCACATAAAGGTTTACATAAAAGACGAGAGAAGCCCACAGTAAAGCAGTTCAAAGAAATGTTAACGGCCCATATGTGATGGTAACCCAGTACGACATTTTGGTATATTTATTTACATTTAGCTACTTAATTGAAGCCTTTATCAAAGGCAACTTACATACTTTATCGTTTCATAGAGCTGGATTATTACTTACTGCAGTAGTACAGATTCTGCACACTATTCAAGGGCAGGACAATAAGATGCTTGCAAGAATTTAAACTGACAGTCTTCAGGTTAAAAGTCCTCGCCCTTAATCACCTTTTTGCCCCATTTAAAAACAACAGAACTTCAGTACACCATGACTACCCCACAGTTCAGAGGATCGCAGCTGTAAATCTTGTATACTCGAGAGGACAGAACCTAGGAATACTGGAAGGAATATCTGATACCACAGCATTGCAGCTCTGAAGTACCAAAGCCCATCTTTAGAATTGCAAGCGAAGCACAGATGAAGGCTATGCAGGTATTCAAACTAACAATAATCAGGCAGCTACCAGCTGCCAGTGAAATTAAATACACTGCCATTCAGTTAAACCTGTAGAAATCAAAATCGTTACTTTATCCATCGTTATCTGAATTTATTCATAAATGTTCTTACTGTTCATTGCATACAGATACAATGTAAAGATATTAGGGCGGCCACTAACGACTATTCTATCAATCTATCAACTACGCTATATTGCCAAAAGTATTGGGACGCCTGTCTTCACACACACATGAACTTTAATGACATCCCATTCTTAAGACATAGGGTTTAATATGGAGTCAGCGATAACCACTTCAGCTCTTCTGGGAAGGCTTTGCACAAGGTTTAGGAGGGTGTTTATGAGAATATATTGGCCATTCTTCCAGGAGAGTATTGGTGAGGTCAGACACTGATGTTGGACAAGAAGGCCTGGCTCGCAGTCTCCGGTCTAATTCATCCAATGTTCTATCGGGTTGAGGTCGGGGCTTTATGTAGGCCTGTCAAGTTCCTCCACACCAAAACTCGCTCATCCATGTCTTTACAGACCTTGCTTTGTGTACTGGTGTGCCGTCATGTTGGAACAGGAAGGGGCTATCGCCAAACTGTTCCCACAAACTTGGGAGCATAAAATTGTCCAAAATGGCTTTGTATGCTAAGGCATTAATAGTTCCTTTCACTGGAACTAAGGGGCCAAGCCCAAAACCTAAAAAACAACCCCACACCATAATCCCCCCTCCACCAAACTTTATATCAGGCACAATGCAGTCAGGCAAGTACCGTTCTCCTGGCAACCGCAAAACCCAGACTTGTGCATCAGATTGCCAGTCAGAGAAGCATGATTCGTCACTCCAGAGAACACGTATCTATTGCTCTAGAGGCCAGCGGTGGTGTGCTTTACACCACTGCATCCCATGCTTTGCATTGTATTTGGTGATGTAAGGCTTCGATGCAGCTGCTCGGACATGGAATCCCATTCCATGAAGCTCTCTACGCACTGTTCTTGAGCTAATCTGAAGGCCACAAGAAATTTGGAGGTCTGTAGCTATTGACTCTGCAGAAAGTTGGCGACTTCTGCACACTGTGCGCCTCAGCATGCACTGTCCCTACTCTGATTTTTATCACTTTGTGGCTGAGTTGATGTTGTTCCCAATTGCTTTCACTTTGTTATAAAACCACTAACAGTTGACCGTGGAATATTTAGTAGCGAGGGAATTTTACGAATGGAAGTCTAAAGGGACACACCACCCAAATAAGTCAAAGAAATAAATACTCCAAAAATATGAAAGTATTTTTGGTAAGAAAACACTCTCGCAAAGGTTCCTGAGCACTTTATTTTATGAGTGTATACATCTTATATATTTATAACATTTGCACCAGAAGGGCTGATCATCGAGTATGATAAACTACATAATTTTCCCGAGTAATACATTTTGATTTCACACCACCTGCACTGAATTTTCTTTTGCTATCAATCACATGCATTACTGATGGACTTGTGTTATTCGGCAGTACTGCAGCCTTCTTTATTGGAATGGATTTGTTTTTCGGACACTCTTCATACTCTTCACTATCTTGCCTGAACGTGAGTAATCTCATTTTTTTGTGTTGAAATGTTTATTAGTACATCCTCCTCATGAAATGCAACAGTAATGTTTGCAAAATGCATTCCTAAAGTCGTTTTCGCTAAAGTTAAAAACTCCACACAGCAGACATTTTTCTAACCGTTTGTCATGCGGGTTTGCAAAGCAATATGGGTCACCATTTTAAAAGTAATTATTGGCAGTAAATATTGGCTTATTTTTAACCACCGGCCGATGGCACACTGTTGCTGTATCGCCCAATACAAATACTGTAGTTGGCTGATACAAATCAGTACATCTGTAATTTTTATCATATGTTTAGCTTGATAAGAACATTTGCGTAACCGGCATGATTTTAATATTACCGTGATAAATTGACAATATTACGGATTTCGCTTTACCAACATGCATTTAATTGCAGACCTAATCATATTACATGTAATCCAAATTTTTCAGGCACAGACTTGAAGCAGTAGCTATATTATACTGCTGAACAGTGATATATGAAAATTGTAACGGTTAGTAAGAAGGGTATGTATGCACAGTTAACACTCAATACACTCAGCATAGTGATCCAATGAGCTTCTAGCGGCAAACAATATTATATGATTCACTGCCTTTTGAAGCATTATAGCTGTAGTTTGAGCAATGCTACAGTATGGCGATATATGAAAAGGAACTGTAAAGGAAATTAAAACCAGTAGGCCCATATCAGGTGAACTGGTATACTGCCCAGCACTATTACAGCAGTTTCATTGCAAAGTCTCAAAGATAGCCATGTGCTACACTCCTGTACTATGAAAATGAGCAGCACTGCAATGAGATTAGCATTGTGGTCAGATATACAGTGCATTTAACATTACGTCTGAATAAGCAGGATGCTAACCCACGTCTACAATGTTACGCAACAGCTACAGAATTAAACCTTTGTAGTGCACATGCAGTCTTATTGGAAAAACATGTTCTTTGCCAGAGGTAGGAATAGGTCTCTCATTTGTGCTTTCGTAAAACAGTGGACAAAAAAGATGTCCCTTATTTCAGCACATTGAAATGTAAATGGATACATGTTATTAAAACAGACAACAGCACAGTGTAAAAAATTAGCCATGGGGGAAATCAGAAAAGCTTAGGACCTCTTTTTACAGCCTAAAGACAGTTCTTCCATCATAGCCTGTTGGTATAAATATATTCAGAACTGTGTAAATCTGAAACAAACCAAACATTCACTGAACACTGAATCCTTAGAACTGGGTCACTAAATTACATTTTCTTACAGATCATTTACATTTGATCTGGCTGTTAAAAACAACCCACACTGAGGTACTGAGCACAATAAACAGAGGCAACCATGCATCTACTCCCCTGTCAACCCCAACTCTCAAGTTTAGTTCTGCATTATTCAGAATTCATAAAATATATGACTGTGGATGTGGAAACATACTGCCAATATACGTAACAAAGAAGTTAAATAATAAAGGGAAAACCTTAAAGAGCAACTTTTACATCTCAAATTTCTTCTGAGACGTGCGGCCGAATATCTGTTCCTCTTTTCTGTGACGTGTCTTTCCATCACCAGCTCAAAAGCAACAGAAAGGGGCAACAATGAACTATATTACACGTGCCATTGAGGGCCCTTCAAGCCAAAGGAAGCCAACTAACTTAGTGATCTGCTCTTAGTCATAATGACAACATAACTGGGGGGTGATCATCAGGATAGCAGGGGCTTGATCAACAATATGCATCATGACCATTAAACTGGCAAGGAATTGCAGCGAGGAAACTTCCAATTGCACCATAATCACAGATCAAATGTCAGGTCAATCGTAAAAAAAGTGCTACAGAAACATATGAGTTTGTAATTACATTTCCTTTTCAAATATTAAATCATGTCAAGAGCAGTAGAAAATGGTGGAAGCTTAAGGGATGGACAAGTATTTGTGAATCACTGCTGCTGTAGATCAGCTGGCAAAGGGTACCTGCCTCTTTATAATGAAAGAGTACAAAGCTGATAAACATTTTCAATAATGAATAAGAAATTCATGACACGGCATGCAAAAAGCTATGAAAAGCTTCGATTGTTATGCTAAATTGCCGTGCTAAATGTTGCTAACAGTATCGCTGACAAAACCAGTAACTTCACATGCTGACTTGGTAAAAACTAAAGTTCAACCAGTTAGCGGAAATACATGAAATACCAAACATAAGATACAGGAACATAACATGCAATAGATATTCAGGTTATTTACCTAAAGACCAGTTTACTTCTGATTCACAGGTATGAAATATCCATACTGGCAATGACAGAAATCTGTTATGTACCACCTTTAGGGCCTGTGTTCAGCTGCTTATTTCAACTCCTGATAACTGAGCTTTCAAAGGATGCATTACACACAAAAACACCCATTCTCATTTAACCAGCTAAATAGAGAGAGCATGACGAACCAGTTAGTGACTCTTCTGCTTCAAATCTAGTTTGGGCATTTATAATCCTGAGGCCAGGTAACCACTGAACAAGCAAGTATACAAACATGATTAGAATTCGCATGAGAGCGTGAAATGGCCTGTCATCAGTCAAATATTTCTCACAATTACTTCATAAGAATATTCAAAGCCTTCCAGTGGTTTACGTCTTTTTCCCCGAATAACAAAAGGAGTCTTTACAGCGTTAAGCCACGGATTGTAGCCCTGATACTTTTGTTTGTACTCCTTTTGCATTTGTATTTTCTGCATTTCATTTTTAACCCTATTATTATTAAAGTTACCTATGTTGTCTAACAATTCAGTACAAAAACTATGCATTCACTATGAGCATCATATGTAAAACAGGCATCTTATATTATTTCCAGCATATTTATATTCATTAGATATTTTTATCCAAAGCGACATTCAAGGGAGAAAATCTGGAGGTCAGGGAGCAGGCTCAGGCAGCATTCCTGTGAGGGTTAAGAGCATTACTCAAGACCCCAACCACATCATTACCCTTTTGGTCCTGGGTTTTAAATCCATGGCCTTCTAGACAGTGAGACGGGTCACTAATACACTGAGATATACATGATTGAAACCCAACGTTAATTTACTGGAAAACAAATTCAACACAACCTGTCCTCAGTGAACGAGGTCACTCTCTGGTGAGGTAAGAACAACAAAAGAATGGCAGGACTGCAGACACTCTCCTACCACACTCAATCTGGACTCAAAAAGCTCTCCTAAAGACTGTTCACACACACCTAGGTGTCAATATGCTTTCTTCCCTCTATACAAGTGAGGAAAAAACATGATGCATTGTTTTGAATTGGAACGGAGCCTCAACTTGGAGACCATTATGGCAGGAATAAAGCCAAAAGGGGTGCATTGAAGTATGCAAATAAATTGGTGCATTTTGGAAATACAAGCATTTTGACCTTTTTTATGATTAAACTAGCAGATTACCCAGTGGCTTTGCTTACTGAGTGCAAGGGAAAAAAATAAAATGCAGTATTTATAAAATAAGTTTGTTGATTACCAATTTTATTTTTCAACAAATAAAGAGCATTTACAATAACATGAAAATCAATATGAACAACATTATTAACATTATCATATGACAATATGAAGTAGTATATAAGAAGCATTGTAACGTTCCTGTTCATGGTTGGATCTTGGGTGTTCTGCTTTTATTACTTTTATATGCACTTTTGTTTTGAAAGCGGGAGACCGGGATGGGGATGGT
>JAAGVU020000113.1:12142718-12159372 GCA_011763525.2 Mormyrus iriodes | reverse complement strand
CATAATTATGTGGATATGCATATTAGATAGTTTTTAGTGAAATATAAGCCCTCCAGAAAGGCAGGGAAAAGCCCTGTCTGTAACTTACTTTAAAACCAAATATGTTCCCTAAAATGGTGACACCCTTACCCAGTTAGCTAGCGGCTAATTACCACCACTACTTGTGCAGTTAATAAAAGGACAGGTAATGTTTTGTCGCGCTGTTGCAATTGTTTCAATTCGGCAGTTGCCACAAGACAACTTAACCACGTGTACATAATAACCTAATACTCCTGTGTGCTATAGACTACAGCGTACGCTGCACACCCTACTTACTGGTTTTTGTTGCATCAGTCTGCGTCTCCTAATTAATTTGTGTGTTTCCCCTACAGCTCCGCACCACCCAGCCGGAAAAAAATGCACGTGCTCTTTGAGAGCTCGTTCCCGGCCCATAACCAGCGCGCTCTGCCGTCAAGGGTGAGCAATGGTTAATGGTCATCATGTAACTGATGCAAGCCAGATCCTTTTATTTAGAAAAAATTGTAATTAATAGTTAAATGTTATTGTTGAGGGGCACAGGCGGGACTCCACATGCACGCACACATAAAAAAAAATTAAAAATGCCTCAAGAAAAGGGCACTTGGGGTACCCAAGACGAAAGGGGCAGGTGCTCAAGCCCCCTCCGCCCCCTCTCTGACCATGACTGTTCTTCCCAGTTGATTCCGGGGTTCATCAGGGGTGTGTTCTTGCTCCTACTCTGTTCAATGCTTGCAAGGACCGGGTGCTGGGCAGGGTCGGGGGGTCCAGCGGCTGTGGAGCATTTGCTGGTGAAGAAAGATTCACTGATTTTAACTTTGCCAACGATGCTGTGATCTTCGCAGAGTCAATGGAGGCGCTGATTGGGACTCTCTATAAACTGAGTGAGGAGTCTGAGTGTCTGGGATTGTGAGTGTCCTGGATAAAAACCAAGATGCCGGCCTTTAATGACCTCTTGGGCACAGCCATCAGCAGTCTTTCTGTCTATGGAGAGAATATCAACCTTGTCGCGTCGAGAGGTTCACTCACCTCGGAAGCAACATTCATGTGTCTGGCGACTCTTTCTATGAAGTCAGTAGATGGATTGGGAGAGCATGGGGGGTCATGAGGTCACTGAAAAGGGTTGTGGTGCTCCCGATATCTTTGTATGAGAATCAAGGTCCAAGTCTTTAGAGTCCTGGTGCTCCCTGTTTTACTGTATGGCTATCCAGTGAGCTGAGACTTAGGCTGGGTTCCTTTGGTGTTGTGTCTCTTTGGAGAACCTTTGCAGCAGAGAATCCTTAGAGCTAGAGAACCTGAAAGAAAAGCTGCTGGATTACCTATCCAAATAAAAGAGTAGCAGACTGACAGGTGCTCAGCCAGTATAAAAGTGATTTCCCTGACTGAATACATTATATTCACTTAAATTGTACACTTATCTCTCATTCCAATCTCATGTACCCCCGGAAAACAAGTGACAATACTACATAGTAAAAGTGGAGGGCCCTGGAGTTTTGACTCCCAGGTCTGATGGTATGTAGAGACTCCAGCAGGTATCCCTTGATGTAGAAGCCAAGAATGAATTGGCACTCACTTCTGTAGGTGGCGTATATTTTTCTGCAACTCCACCGGGAAACATGCTTCCTAATATGACATTGTTATTTGTATACAAAAGTTATACAGGTTGCTGTGCTACAAAGAACTTGGTAAGCTAGTGTGGGCTGCCACATTAAGCAAGGGGTGGAGGTTTCAGTTTTGTTAAATAGCTTCACAGGCAGAATAACAGGCTTCACCTTTCATTTAGGCAATAAAGTTTTTATGATACATTTCCCTAAATCATGAGATATGGAAATTATTAAAGTCATTTCTCAATGAGAATGATGCTGTGGCACAAAGGTGCTCAAGCGTAATAAATTCTGAAAATGTTTAGTAAATGTTAGAAACCTGCCATTCATTACTTATGTTTATATGGTGGCTTGTTAGCAAAAAGACTATTATGAGAAAAGCTGACAGGAAAAATTAAATGTCAAAAGTAAGAGTAAAGCGTACAGATTTATTTATTAGCAGAATGGTGCTTATTTATTTTTCTAGCTACATAATCTTTTAAAGTGATTTACATGTGGTATCTAATAATTACAAACAATCAATAATATTGAATTGTTGTTATTTAGATTGTATGTATGTGTTTATAGGGGTGGCACGGTGGTTAGCACTGTTGCCTCACACCTCTGGGATCAGTGTTCAAGTTTCTGCATGGGTTCTGTGTGTGGAGTTTGCATGTTCTCTCTGTGTCGTTGTGGGGTTTCCTCCCACAGTCCAAAAAGATGCTGAGGCTGATTGGAGTTGTCAAATTGCCCATAGGTATAAATAGTGTGTGAGTGTGCCTGGCAATGGGTTGGTGCCCCATCCTGTGTTGTTCCCTGCCTTGCACCTGCAGCTTCCAGGATAGGCTCCAGACTTCCTGTAACCCCCAATGGGATAAGCAGTTACAGAACATGGATGGATATGTGTTATTAATAATACATATAGCACTTTACAAAAAAAAGACACCTACATAGGACATAAAAGACAAAAATATGCATATATAGCCCTGGAAAAAATTAAGAGACCATAGCAAAATTTTCAGTTTCACTCATTTCTCAATTTATGGATATGCATCTGTGTAAAATATACATTTTTATGCAAACTCCAACTTGACTCTTCCCTGCTTATCTTTAATAAAGGGCTTCTTCCTTGCTTTATGGGTCTTCAGTCCTGCTTCTAAGAGCCTGTTATGAATTGTCCTAGCAGTGCACTTTACACCACTTAACATTTCCCATTCTTTTTGAAAGTCACTTGAGGTCATCCTCCAATTTATTAAGCACTGCCAGATAAGTTGATGGTCATCTCTGACATTAAAAAGTTGCTTCTGCCCTCTACCTGGCTGGTTTTTGATTATTGCCATTGTCTTCTGCTTCATCTTGTTCTTGAAACTGAGCCTGGAAGCAGCCAGGTTTGCAGTATAGCCAGATGACTATTAGTTCTGTCTTATCACTGTTAAGCTTGGGAAAATTGTCGCCCATCCATAATTTGATTTCAGCAATATATGATTTAATATGTGCTAGTGGCAGGTTGTTTATGGAACTGGTACTGAAGTAGACCAGGGTGTCATCGGCACAGAGGTGAAAATTTAGGTTGAAGCTGTTGAATGATCTGGCCCTAGGACAGGGTCCTGGGGGACATCACGTGTGATAGCTGATGTGTGTGATATATTACCAGATAGGGTAATGAAATGTTCTATGAGAATGAGATATGAGTTGAACCAGTCAAGCGCTGCCTCATGTATACCTAGGTCATGGAGTCTCTGAACCAGAATCAAGTGTGTCCAAGACTGCACTTAATCAAGTAGAAGTAGGAGGCTTATAGAACCAATGTCACTTGCAATAAGTAGATGGTTTAAAATTTGAACTAAGGCGGTTTCCATGCTGTGAAAGTGATGGAAGCCGGACTGAAGTGATTCAAGGAAGCTGTTATTTTGGAGATAGGTAGGAACCTGAGAGTAGACTACACATTCCAGAAATTTTGAAAAGAAAGGAAGAATTGAAATCGGACAGTAGTTACCAAGGGTAGTTGGGTCCAGACCAGGCTTTTTTTTAAGAATGGGCGTAACAGCCGCTAATTTGAAAACAATGGAAACATGACCATGAGCTAGGAATATATTGAAGAGGGTGGTGAGGAGAGGGCTGAGCACTGGGAGACATTTCTTAATGAGGGGTATAGGGAGAAGGTCAAGTGAGCAGGTGGCAGAATTTGCAGCAGAGATTATGTCACAGACCTCAGAAACACTGATGGAAGAGAAATTATTTAGACAGCTAGTTGGAGCTGGGAAATTGGGAGAAAACAGAAATACTGATTCTGCATTTGAGTGGCTTGAGTCGAGATTCATAGATGGCAGATATTTTGGAGTCAAAAAATTCAAGGAAATGATTACAGAATTCTGGTAAAACAAAAATATTGTAATCAGGGGCTTTGGATAATCTCTTAACATTCGAAAACAGAAAATGTACGTTCCTATTATTGCTGTTTATGAGATGGAAGTAGTAGACAGATTTAGCAGTGTGTAAAGCATCCATATAGCAAATCAAATGTTCTTTGTAGGCCTCAGCATGGACAGTAAGATGGGTTTTCTTGGAATGGTCAAGTTTACGGCATTTCTTTTTCATGTAGCAAAGCTCAGGACTGTACCAGAAGCCAGGGGTAGCAAAGGACACAAGTTTGGGTTTTGGGGAGGCAAAAGAATCTACAGTGTCAGATATCATTCTGTTGAACATGGAGGCAAGATTGTCAGAGGAGGAGGGGGTACTTTTCAGGGGGAGAGCTGCAGATATATATTGAGACCAGTGGCGGCTGCTAGTCTTTCAAACAGGGGAAGCTCTCATTAGACCTCCATCATAAAATTCATTGTTATTTGTACATGAAAGCAGGTCAACAATATTAGCACCGTCTGCTATTATGCAAAGCTTGCTAGCTGGCTAGTTTCCCCTTCCACAAGCTACTTTAATTATATGAATGAACTAACTTTACAATTCTTATATCACTAGCAAACAACACAGAGTGCAGCAGTTTGTCTTACGAATTCGCCTGCAAATCCGTATGGGACTGAACTCGAATCTCTGTAGTGCCGGTGTATACTTAAAACACGCTGTCAATCAAGAAGGAATTCCACCCTTTAGACAGCTCCTCCAATCATCGTGCAGCAGTCCAGTGTCCTGGCCCGCCCACTGCTGCATTCACTCCCAGAGACGCTGCGCTTCCCTGTAAGTGATGATTTTGGTGCATTTATTCAATAGCTGTCCAGCTTTTCTGCAGTGAAAAAAGCTCTTCTGTGCTGGGCCATTGAGGTCCAGTGAAGCTGACCTTCAGGAGGCTTTAATGCACTGTGCTGCACGGAAATGTATGAGAAGAAAATCGCGTCAAACAGTCTACAATAAATAGTTGATTCTTAACGAGCTCGTCATGAAGTTGAACGTGTTCTAACACACTTTTATTAAAACCAATATAAATACGACGGGGCATATATGAGCATTTATTTTCTAACATATTAGAGGAAGCGGAGTTTCCCTTGTAGTTTTAGAGCAGTCACCACTGATTGAGACAGGATGAATGGGTCAATAGAGTTTATGTAACAAAATGAGATACATCATTTGTCAGGCTGATGGGGAAGGAGTAATGGAAAAGAAACCAAATGTTAATAGAGGTGGTGGTAACAGAAAAACTATTATAATTCTTATGTGCCACACTGGTAATGGTCTACATGAAGGCCAGAAAACTGCTGGAGGCAGATGGTTGGGTGGGATTGATGGGGATGGACAGAGGGGCATCTGCAGAGGTGGCCCACAGGCCGTGCACATAGAAAAGGCCATCCATGTTCCTATAGGGTGAGCTGGTGTGGAGCTGCACTGATAGATGTTGTTGGTTGAGGAACCAGCAGCTTGTTAGTGTCCACGGTTCTGGCCATCCACTGCAGGAGTGTGTGGTCTGTGATAAGGGGTGTCTGATGTGGTCATACCTCAACTCATGGATGGCCCATTTGATGCCCAAGGTCTTCCACTCCACAGTCGCATAATGCCGGCAATGGTGAGTTTCCAGGGGACACACAGCACAGGATTGCCCGTGAAGTTCCAAGAAAGGATAACTCTTAAACTAACCTCAAAGGCATCTGTGTAGATTTGGAAGGGCAGCTCAGACCAACTTCCTTGGTTGTAAATGTTATGATAAATATTATCATTAACTTTCAGGGGTGTGGAAAACCATTTCAGTGGTAAGAGCCCTTTTCAACTGCTAGAAGGTGAATTCAACATCGTCGGTCCACTGAACATATCAGGTTCTCCTTTCCACATGAGGCCCGAGAGGGGAATGGCTAGAAACAATAATAATAACACCTGGCCAGTCTTAGGAATGCCCATTAATGGTTGGGGAAAGCACATCACAGTCTCACTCTTCTTCTTTCACTTCAGTAGACCGATGTTGTACATCATGTCATTGGAACAGCAGCTGGGTTGCCACACCTGATAGTTCACTGGACTAACCTTTGATGATGGTGTAGGGTCCATGCAAGGTGGCCAAAAACTTGCAGGAGGCATTCAAAATGGAGTCTTGATAGCCAGGGCAGAACTCTTAGAATTGCCACCAAACCAGCAGTGCTAATGCTGGTCCCAAAGCTGTTGGTTATTGACATAGGAATCAGCACTTGTCACTTGCTGAAAAAGGTTGGAATGCAGCTCCTCTTCTTAGTCTGCCTCTTTATCCTTGGCTAGGGCAAAGAGCAACCTTTTGCAGATGAATAGTGGGTGGTGTATGACTGGTAGGTTTGCTTGGACTGGAATATCCTGTGGCGGAGCAGCAGGGATGTGTCCCACAAGGCCTCAAACAACAGCTGATCTCACTATAGCATCAGCACACCTTGCAGTTCAGGGACTACCCCAACACTAATAGTTCCTGGATGTCTAGAGCACACAAGAGTGGTGAACCAGCTGATCTGGGAGGCAAGGGAAGCAGAGGAGATTTGGCAGTATTATGGCGTGATCTGGCTAATGCCTATGGATCCATCCCACATAAGCTCGTCAAAATAGCTGATTAGATATCATGTTCCAGCAACAGTCCGGAACCTCATTCTGGATTATTATAGTAGCTTCAGACTGACAGTATCCTCAGGATCTGCAGCATCGGCCTGGCAGCAGTTACAGAAGGGTAAAATAACCAGCTGCACAATCTTGATGCCACTCTTATCATTCTTTATGAACATTATTGTTAAATCAGTGGAGGTGAAGTGCAGAGACCCTATGTCTAGGTCTGGAACTTGGCGGAACCCTACAAGTGTCATGGTTGGCATCTGCTGGCCCCTCCCTCTGTGGCCTTCCTCCTGTCTGTCTAGTCTAACCCTTGTATTTCTCTTGTGATCCCTGGCCACCATAGCTCAATGGTCTGAGTAAGTGGCACAGAGGCTATAGCCCTCCACACCCATGTTTGAGTCCAGCCTCATCCCCCCTGTCATGTTATTGGGTTTTTTCTGTTAGTTTATTTAGTCCTGTTTTTCCCTGTTTTTGTGTGTGGCCTGTTGTTGTGCATGTATTTCCCTGCCTCTCCTCGTCAGCCTTTTGTGTGCCTAGAGTCCTAGTGCTTGTGTCCTTAGTTTCTAGTCTTAGTCCTTGTTCATTTGTAAGTTAGTTGTTTCCACCTGTTGGTTATCTCCTGGTTTGTGTTCATTGGTTGGGTTCCCTTATTAGTTACACCTGTTCCTAGTTTGCCCCAGTATCATTTATATTTAAGTGCCTGTTCTGTTTCTGTTCCCCAGTTGGTCATTGTGTAAGCTTTATTAGGTGTTTGAGGTTCTGGCTTGTTTTAGTTTGTTAGATGTGTTTGCCTTGTGTCCTAGTTGTGTCTCTAGTCCCTGTTGTAGAGTACCTGCCCCTGCCCTTTTCTGTTTTGACCCCTCGTGGTCCCTTTGTTTTCTTGTTTTCCCTGAGCTTTCTGTTTTCCCCCCAATAAACCCGTTGTGTCTTATAGCTGTCAGTGGATCGTTTCATTCCCCTTTTTGTTCCTGTTGGCACCATGCCCTGCTCCCGCCATAACAACAAGAGAATTCATGGACAGATTAACAGCGATCGCAACATCCATCCCTCGGTGTAGATGGCCCCTCCAAGGGCAAGGACGGCTTATCTCGTGGGCAAGGATGAGCTTCAAGCCAGCCAAGTCTAGGTCCCTTGTTCTGAAGAAGGTAAGGGTAGCTGATAGGTTCTGCTTCACTGTGGGAGGGATACAGATTTCAGAGGTGAAAGAGACCAGTCAAGAGTCTAGGCAAAATATTTGACAGTTGAAGGACACTGCTGCCCTTCAGCATGTCAGGAGCGATTTGACATCCTAGCTGTCAAGTCAACCAGTCGGCGCTTCCAGGCAAATTCAAAGCCTGGATGTACCAGCATTGAGTCCTGCCAAGGCTCCTGTGGTCCCTACAACAGTGGAGGGTCTAGAGAGAACCATCAGTAAGTTTCTCCAAAGGTGGTTTGGGCTACCATGGTCACGAAGTAGCATCGCCTTTTATGGGAATTCCACCAAGCTGCAGCTCCACATCAGCAGTCTACTGGAGAAAGTCAAGGTCACCAGAGACATGGAGGTGATGATGTATTGAGATTCCTCTGATGTTAAAGTGGCATTGGCAGGACTCCAAGTGAAGACAGGTAGGAAGTGGTGTGCACAGGAGGCAGTCGACAGAGCAGAGGCATGGTTGCAGCACAACATCTTAGTAGGCACAGTGGTAAAGAGAGATGCCAGTTGGTCCAAGAGGAGATATGAGCAGAGGTGGAGGAAGAATAATGCAGCAAGATGGTAGGCATGTACAAGAGGGAAGCATGGACCAGGTGGGAACAAGTGGAATTACGCAAGATTACCTGGGCAGAGTTCTGGAGAACTGAACCACTTTGCATCAAGTTTCTCATATGCTCTATGCATGATGTTCTCCCAAGCCCAATCAATTTGAATTGCTGGGGATTGGTGGATACACCAGCACGTCAACTGTGTCACAGGAGGGGCACCCTGAAACATCCTCAGCTGCTCTCTTAAGGCTTTGCGGGAGGGGCGTTACCGCTGGCACCATGACCAGGTCCTGCGGTCATTGGCGGACACATTAAGTACAGCAATCCAGTGTAGTAAGAGCCAGAATGCCCCTAAGAAGTTCATCACCTTCTTCAGAGCTGGGGAGAAGACACACCAACAACCTGGCCTCTTGGAAGGACTTCTTGCCACCGCGTGGGACTGACAACTCCAGGTCACTCCTGCTCCAGGTTAATATCAGAATTTATAAAGAAAAAGGTGCTGCTGGGACTTACTGTCCCCTGGGAAGACTGGATAGGTGAAGCTAATGAGGGCAAGAGTACCACAGATGCAAGCTTCTTGTAGAGTAGGAGGAATGGTTGGAGAACCCACTGTGAACTAGTCAAGGTCAGGTGTTGGGGTTTTGCAGGGTTTTGAATTGCTGTGAAACTCTGAAACTCCTTGGAGTGTGTTTTAGTATGAGAGGGGGACACAGGGCTTTCGAAGGAACAAACAGGCATGCTTAGGTCCCAATATACCTTTTATTACAATTTACTACAGTTATGAATAATAATAATGCACTTTTATTATGATTATGATTGATGCATAAACATATATTCCCCTTCTACACAGTTTCAGAAGACATATACGTCACACATCAGATGATTATGCCATATAGCAAATGTTAATTGTGGTTAATGATAAAGCACACCCACTAATACTCCTGCCTTTTTCCAATATGAGATTGCAAAGCTATATACACTCGGACATGCTATCATCACCCACCTTTCACATACAGACTGGGGAGCCCCTTTCAGTCCTGGGAGGAGACCAACATGTTCTTGAGAAATGCCGGGCGATATGCACATATCCCTTGGCTGAACTCCAACAAGCACTGAGTTCTCCCCCTCCTTTATACTATACTTTTTGTGTTTACTACAATTGTGCAGGAGTGGTGAGCGAGCTGGCCAGGCACACACCCCACTCGGGCACAAATCAAATCCTCTTCCCTTATCGTCCAATGGGTTTGTCCTTGTGTCCCAGCCTGCAATCTCCAATTCCCCACCACCTTTAGCTTCCCAGCCTTCCCAACCTCAATACAGAGTGAAAGGACTGCAATGCTGAAGAGACACTAAGAACATCCTGGAAGCAGCAGAAAAGGCCTCATGGTGGCTGTGGATCCAGAGTGAGGAACCGTGTAGGAGTGCACCACATGGGCACAAGTTGAGGGTGGGTCACCCCTGGCTGGGACGTCTGGGTGAGGGTATATGATGATTTAAGACTCAAAACACCCTATGAACCAGAGTTCATCATTGAAGACGTGTCCAAGTAGCACTAGAAGTATATTCAAGAGAGAGAGGACAATCCCTTGCTGGGCCAGCAATGAGGACGCTGACACTCAAGACTTTTCTCACAATCTCAAACATACTGGCATTGAGGAAGGTACCCTCTGTCACTGCTCCACAGAGACAGGAGGAGTGTGCCAGGGCAAGGGTGCCCCTGGTGTCCAGCAGGTCATTCTTCGTTGTATGCTAAGTCATTAAAAAAGGTCACGGGGAAGGTGTCAGGCTTACTGGAACCACTATAGCCTGGAGATGCTGGACCAACCCTGGCTACAACCACTGCATGACTTCCATCAGTACTCTGGTAAGGTAAGGAATGGGTCCCACATGTCATTGTCAATGTTCCCTGATACCCACATCCTCCACAAGTATGGAAGGAGACAAAAATAAGAATAAGAAGGAGAAAAAATACCTCTTGAGGGGCAAAGTTTATTATGAAAAAGGGGGTGAGATAGGAAACGCCAGTCTGTTGAGGGCATACCTTCTCCCCAGTGGAGGCTTCAATGCTACAACCAGGGTAGACATGAGATATATACTGGAAGCACAGGAAACATGTAGTGAGAAGAAGGAGATGCTTAGTGGAGCCAAGGCTTCCTCAGCGGATTTACACAGATCACTGATCCTTGTGCAACAAAGTGCAATTGTTTTAATAATAACAGTCTTGACTAAGTGCACATGGCTTAGGGTAGCAGTCTTAATCACCAACAGCTGAGTTCAACATCTACAAAACTAGATCAGAAAAATCAGCAAACAAGATACCTACAATCAGAACAAACACAAAAGCCTTTAATAGAACACTTAGGGAACGTTCCTCCAAGCTCTAATCTAAAACCTTACTGAGTAAAATTATCTAGTACATGATATCCGTTTTAAAGGGTTTGTAGGATTGATGATCAATCACTTTGGACACACAGAAGCTTGCCCAAACCCAGCTCTTCCCCTACCACTATGATGGTCACAGTAAGAATATATTTACATATTAAGAAGACACTTTTAGCCAAAACATATAATTGAGAAAGAAGGGTCAGACAGTCCCTGGAACAATCAGGGTTAAGGGCCTTGCTCAGGGGCCCAACGTTGAAATCACTTCACTGACCCTGAGATTTAAACTGATGACTTTCCAATCACAGACACAGTATCCTCACCCACTCAAAAACAGAATAAACCATATGTATTTTTGTACCACAGATCTGAAGGACATACCATGCTGTCATTTAACGTCAAAATCACTTGTATTTTCTCACAATGTGTTATTTTAATGTATGTTTATGGATATATGATGGTATGAATTTAAAATAATTTAATGGGCAGTCTGCCTGAAAGTATTGTGGTGTCGGCTGGCTTATTGGCATATGTCCCAGCATGCCATGCTGCTGTACTGTGAATAGCCCCTGACTATGATATGTATGTAGTTAATGTGCCTGGTTCCATGTGTTGTGTGTTCTTGTACTCGTGTCCAGCTTAGATTTGTGCTTGATCCCTGTGTGTTTAACCATGTATAGATGGCCCCTTGCGAGTGCTTGACCGTCTACTGTATAACTTCCCCATGTTTCCTTGCCATACTAGATCACTGTGTTATTGTTGCTTGAGAGTTGGCCTTTTAAGGACACTGGTGCTACCAGAGCAGCACTTTTCAGTGTCTTCAAGCAAGTCTACTCCAGCTTGGCACAGCTGAAGGCAGCAGTGAACTAGAAGAGACAGCACCTCTGAGAAGATGGCACCTTGGAAAGAGAAGCTTGTCTGTTGGGGCTGTGGCAAGAGGGGACGGTGGCTACAGTTCTGCCTGGAAGCCTGCCCTGAACCTGCTGGCAGATAAGCTAAGAGTCCCCCAGCAAAGGAGGCACTGTCCTACCCTCTTAAATCACTCTGGACATGTGAAGCGCATCCTCAAGCCACTCCTGCCAGCCCGCTGAACCTTTTAAGGGGGCAATGCCGGCGAACTACAAAGTTGGGCACCAAGGCAGACTCTGACTGCTCCCCAACCATCAACGGCTCTCTGCTCTTCAGCTGTAAGAAGCTGCGGCACGACCCTGGCTGCGAGCATGACCAGCAGACGCAGCAAGCGGAGGCTGATCTGTTGGAGCACAAAGATGTATGTCGTAGCTGGGAGGCCTGGCTAGCTCGGGAGCATTGTGAGTTAGATGAGCAGCAGGAACGGGACCAGTAGGACCGGGAGTGGCTGCGGGAGTCTATGGAGGAGGACTGGCAGGAGCTGGAGCAGCTACGTGGTGAGCTGGCCAGCTGGGAGCAGGAGTGCGACCGTCAGAAGCGTATGGCCGAGGCAGCGCAGGCGGCATTGCATGGCCATGAGATGGCGCTGCCTGGCCAGGAGGAGGCGTGTCATGGCTTGGAGGCCCAGCTGGCCCAGGTGCTCGGTGAGCTGGTAGCACAATGGGAACAGGGCGAAAAGCTGCGCGAGTTCCTAGAGTGGGGGCGGTGCATTGTGGAGAAGCTGCAAGAGAAGTTGCCAGAGTGCAAGTGGCTGGGTGAGGCCGTTGCACCATGCGTTGGCTGTCCTCAGAGAGGGGGGACTGGCTGTGGGAGTCGCTGGGTGTGGTGTTCCCTGAAATAGATGATTGTTGAGGGGGGAACTTGTCACACCATTGTCTCCCAGCAGCCCTGCACCTGGTCCATCGTCCCCCAGCAGCCCTGTGCCTGGTCGATCGTTCCTCAGCAGCACTACACTGTGGCAGTCAATGAGGTCTCTGTGGTGGCTGCTGCCACACCTGCATGACTTTGTACTAGACTGAGTGTGAGGGACGGCTGACCTTTGGGGGGAGGGGGGGGTTGTGGCATCGGCAAACCGAGCGCTGTCTGGCTCATTTGCATATGTCCCAGCATACCTTGCTGCTGTACTGTAAATAGCCCCTGTCTAGGTCATGTATGTAGTTAACATGCCTGGTTCCATGTGTTGCTTATTCTTGTACTGGTATCCTGCTTAAATTTGTGCTCGATCCAGGTGTGTTTAACTGTGTACAATGCGTGTGCTTTACTATCTACTGTAATTTCCCTGCAATACTGGGTCGCTGTGCTGTCGTTGCTTAAGTGTTGTCCTCTTAATTATATTTAAGGGCAATTTCGTGTCAGTTCGTGCCTCTTCGTCTTTATTCGCCGCCATCACGATACCTCGGTCTGCCTGGCGAAAAAGTGTTATTAAAAACCTTATAAAATGGTAATTACATGTAAAATTATTGTCTCTAACAACGTCTAGTTAATAAAATAAGGCGTTAGGCAAGATATTGTGTCAAACTTCCATCTCAGCGGCTCGAAAAACGCCCTGTCACAGAAACACGTAGAACGCCAGCGAACTACGGACAGAGTAAAAGATACAAAAGAAAGACCATCGTCACGTGACAGGGAGGAGCGCAGAACGCGGCTTCACAGCTGATAGAGGCGTGCACCTCTGCGTGCCTCCTCTCTTGATCAGATGACTCCCCCACGCAAAAGAAAAGCGAGGATCTACAGTTCCTGTAACACTGCATTTTGTAAAAAACACAAACGTGGATAACTTACTGTGTGGCCAAAGAGGCGGCAAATAGGGCACCGTCCCGAGGTTTTGGACTTTCAATCGTATGAAGATTAGACCTAGATGCGATTAAACCGCTGCGTTAATATTTGGCTGGACGACCAAGCTTTCAGCCATAGCAGGCAGCAACTCAAGGAATTATAATATCGATTGTGTTTTGTGTGAAAAGGCGGGGAATACAAAGCACTGTGCCGACAATACAGTGTTTTGAATGCATCCATCATACACAAAATACTCAAGCAAGAAGCGAATTTGCCTTTACGACTTATCTATTTGGAAGAATAACTACGGCTACGCTTAACTACTAACAAAGTAGATACATGGATTATCTGGTATGGTATTTTTTTAAATTTCTCTCGTCTTTTCCCTTTGTTTTTGTTTTATCCCACTTCGTCCATGGAATGAACGTCGATTTATCTATGCTCTTGTATGATTGATGTTAAAGTGTATATTAATTGTCTTTTTATCCCACCATTCGATCTGTTTCAGAGTCTTTTAACCAGCGTGTATTTGTTTTGCCATCTGAACAAAGTTAACAATAACAAACATCCACCCAGTATTTATTTACCAAAAGCTAATTATACTATAATATATGCTACACATCGTTTATTTTGAATCGTAGCCACTGGCACGGAAATGGTCACGTCCCAGTGAAGGAGGTTTTAACGCAAGCTTCACATACAATGTGCCTTTTGGGTTGATATAGGCATGTCATTTAATATCTGAAGGAACGTCAAACATAATAAAAAGTCAGATCGTAACCAAATTCCTGAAAAATTCTTATAGTTTGACAAATAATTTTTCCTGATTATGATCAATTAAGTATAAGATTTGTAAAGCACACAGCACGTAATTTTTAAAATGCTATACTGTTTCTTATTTTTCCATTGATATTACAATATCACAATATCATTAAGCACTATTACTTCCATACATGTTACATATTTAATACTCACCCCTTGGTCGGAAAATAATTCGGTTGTCATTTAGTATGCGTAATAACAAACAGAAATGTTTATTTGGTGTTCATGCGTTTATTGTATATATTCTATGTTGCGTTTATACTATATGGCTAATAATCGATATGTAGTTTTGGAATTGTCCTTTAAGCAGGATTTACGTAACATTTTCATTTGTCGAATTGACCTTGCTGCGATTAAATTTTTTAATGTTCTTGCAATTAAGATATTTTTACAAAGGGTAAAAGGCAGTCTTGTCACATTTACCTGTGAAAAAAGGAAGTCAAATAGTTTTGTAGCAAAATCGTAATTCAGCGTAAGATCAATACGACCAGTGTTTTGTTTATATGTTTTATTTCATTTCCTGGTTTGATGATTTACTAGATTCCTAAGCATAATATAGTTTATTGATTAAAGAAAGTATAAGTAATTGTTTACCTGATATTTCACATTTAATGGGGTCATGCTGAAGGTAACGGATATCTATATTAAATATTTACAGAAGCTGAGCACTGGCGTATAAAAATCAAGTTGTAAGTATTGTACTCGAAGAGCCTCTTCAGTGCATGATGTTGTCAGTGGCCAAAAAAATATATAGTACAGATCCTTTATCACAGTACTGGACTTGGCTCACCCCAGTGTGAACAGGAAGCACAGAGAAAATATCCCTTATTAGTGGGGTCCTGCATGGGTGAATTCCACCAAGCTAATTTATCAGTACTTCTATGATTGCTCCTATACTTAACCCAGCGTCATTGAATTTGGTTCACTGTTTTTGTTATAACTAAGAACTATAATGAAAAGGGTAGACTTTATCTTGCTTAAATTGTAGATGAAAAACACCTTGGCTGACAAGATTGTTGTTGAACACAGAATGTGGAAGTGTATACTTCAGTAACACGAACAGGTATTACATTAGACTGCAGGGTATAAATGGTGGGTAATTACATGCAGATTAACATGACTCATGTGTATCCTGTGTCATGAAAAGTGCAGGTAAAAGAACTTAAAGTAGGCCAGTCCTATAGAATAGTTATCTCATAATGGCATTTTGGGTCTCCTTTGATGCAGAGAGCAGTAGAAACAGTGTACTGTGCTGTGCAGGAATTTGATATGTAGCCCAAGAAGTCATTGCTCAGCATGTTTTTGACAAGTTTTAAATGTGGTGACATGCTCCGGAGTAGGAATGAATCAGCACTGTTGAATATTCGAATACTGAAGAATGTGCATAAAATTGCAAGACAAAGCAAAAAAAAGAAATTGTGAAATCAAATAATAGTTTAGCCATTGTAAATAATGTTTCGTAACACTATAATTAGTTGTAATTTTTTCCATTTTCCAATAAGTGTGCAGTCTCTTAATTTTGGAATTTACTGTTTTTATGTGAGCTCTGCATGCGCACTTTCAGCCAATCATAATTTTTGTCCTTGCTCAGTCATAGTGTGTTACGTTTGAGAAATTTAACAAAAGCGAATAAGACTAACAAGAACTGATCACCAGAAGACATTCATCTTTTGCTGTATGGATACATTAATAATTCCATAGAGATGAGTTTGAGCAAAAGTGAGTATTTTGTCAGCACTGCTTTCATGGCAACAAGTGTAAGAGAATCTGATTTTGCTGCTGGTGTTAATTTTATATGCACATTTACGTTGTCATGGTTGTTGTTAAAATATTCTTTAAAATGATGTTTTCTGTAGTTTTTTTTGTTAAAATTTTAAATACGATTGAATTGTCAATGTACCAGTAGAGACTTTTTGGTGAGTTAACCAGAATGTGAACTTCTGACTAGCCTTTCCCAGTAAAGACAGATGTTTTTGGTAGATAACAACAAGTTCTATTTAGCTACAGTTTATTTTGGGTACTTTTTGAACTCCTTTTTTTGTTTTATAAGTACTATATTATTTTTTGCAAAGATTTCAAATATCGCAGTGTCAATTGTTTTTTAAATATTATTCAGTCATAGTTTTAAGACTACTTTAAATGTTTTGGTGTACTTTCTCTTCAGTTTAATTCCCGTTTCAGTCAAATTTATTCAAGTTACTTATAAATATAGTTCATTTTTGGAAGGTACTTGCAATACAAATTAAGTTGTGGCCTTCTGCCATCCATTTTGGAGATACCGTCTTTATTGGTAAGTCCGTCCCCCCTTTTTCTCATTTTGTCTTACTAGAGATGGTTCTGGAACAAAGACAGTTGGTACAGCTATTTGCCATAGCTGAGTGTTACCTCTTACCTCTCATTTAAAATAGCATTGATATACA
>JAAGVU020000113.1:12129528-12141294 GCA_011763525.2 Mormyrus iriodes | reverse complement strand
CAAAGACAGTTGGTACAGCTATTTGCCATAGCTGAGTGTTACCTCTTACCTCTCATTTAAAATAGCATTGATATACAGTATAATTGGAATAGACAAATATATGCTTAAACACCCATTCACTAGTAACATTACAGCTGTTAATACAAAATATTAAAATTTACTTTGCTTAAGTTGTGGCTGGTAGTTTTTTCTTTTTAAAATTATGGTTCTTTGAACAATATTTGCTGTTGGTGACCTTGGTTATTGACTGGTTACTTACCTCTTCTGACGACACACAGCCTTTTTACCTTTACCTTGGTTTCTATTATAAACTTATGGATTAATTTGCATTAATTAATTTAATGTAAATAAAAACACCATGAACAGCTTTTAACTGATTCTTTAATTCTCAGTTTTAAAGACATGAAAAGTGATTTCTGTGTTGTATTTTCTGTTCTCTGTATTGTCTTGTAATATTAAAAATATTGCTAGATGTAATAGCTGCATCACTGTTTTGCCACAATATGTTTGACAGCCACTTCCACATGTTTTTCCAGAGAGCAGTACTTTCTTCCTGCACTGCATGCGCTTGGTCTCTGTAGCTTGCTGAATCCACATCAGAGCTTTTGTTCCATGGGCTCAGGAATGTTTATCTGGAGGAGCCCCTGTGGATTTACAAAATTAATTGGAGCATTGGGTCAAAATATGTTTGACAAGTTCAGCCACAGGTACAATATGTTCACTGACCAAATGGTTTGCTATAATAGGCTGAGTGGGATGTCTAATAAATCATGCAATGCTTTGCTACTCTAAATCTGGAATGTCCACGTGTTAACTAAATTATTGTTAAAGAGGCAAAGAGAATTGCATGTAGCCGTGCAATCCACTGAATTAATCTTCCGTAACTTGGCTTTTTCTCTCAAGTATTTATTGCACAATACACATTTAATACAAATTAGCCATGTGTTAGAAGGTGTTTTACACTTTGCTGGGATCAGGAGAGTAGAACTTATGGAACTAGACATTTTTGTGCTTGTATCTGATGTACTCCAATGAGGAAATAACACTTTCTTGGGACAAGGAAGATACTGCTGGAGAATTTGGCCCGTCCCCCTTGAGATGGAATATATTAACTCCAATATGGTGTTGATATATAGCCTGTAACAAAGTAAGCATTCTCCACCAATGCAATAATCCTTGAGAAATTTTAAAGAAAGGACTTGTTTTACTGCAGTTTGGGGTGGAGTTTAGGTTTGCAGAGAGGTAGGTAGATGGGTGCGCTTATTTTTATGAATGCTTCTTCAGTACTTTCAGGATTAATTAACATGAGAAATTCAATACAGAAGATGAAGAATAGCTGAAGGTGAAATGGAATGATTCATTTAAGTGCTTAGCTTATGAAAATTATTTGGGTTGTTTTCAGACATTTGCTGCTGGGTTGCTACATTCTGAGTAACTGAGCATCTGTCATGCAATGATATGGAATGCAGGAAAGGTTTTATGAAATATATCTTCTGTGGATCAGTAGGGGTTGCATTAATGATATGTTTGCACACATTGGTTGTCCATTTCAGGGAAAGCTGGGACTTGGCCACAGAAGAATAACAGGAACATGACTTTTGTTTTTCCCTGGAATAGTACTGGGCAAAAAAATTACTTGGGTTTAAATGCCTTTTTTTCTATAGAGATGACAGCATTTAAGTTCTGTCAAATTTTTGAGGGCGTATTGCTGGCAGAGCACCGAAAACATCTGTCCAAGCTGACCCTGACAATGGCTCTCATGGGAGCAAAGGCTAGCCTGTCTGGTCGATTGTACAGGGGAGTTACTGTAGCACAGATTGCTAAAAAAAGAAGTTGGTGCTGTCTATGATAGAAAGGTGTCAGAACACACATTGCAACACAGCTTGCTGCATATGTGGCTGCGTAGCCACAGACTGGTCATATTGCCCATGCTGACCCCTGTCCACCAGCAAAAGCGCCTACAATGAGCACATGAACATCAGAATTGGACAATGGAGCAATGGAAGAAGGTGGTCTGGTCTGATGAGTCACATTTTCTGTTGCATCATGTGGATGGTCAGGTGTGTGTGTGCTATTTACCTAGGGAAGATGTGGCACCAGGATGCACTATGGGAAGAAGGCAAGCTGGTGGAGGAAGTGTGATGCTCTTGGCAATGTTCTGCTGGGAATTCTTGGGTCCTGCCATTCATTTGGATGTTATTTTGACACGTACGACCTACCTAAACATTGTTGCAGACCAAATATACCCCTTCATGGAAATGGTATTCCCCGATTGCAGTGACCTCTTTCAGTAGGATGTTGCACCTTGCCACGTTGCAAAAATTGTTCAGGAATGGTTTGAGGAACATGAAAAAGAGGTCAAGGTGTTGACTTGGCCTCCAAATTTCTGAGATCTCAATACAATCAAGCATATTTTGGATGTGCTGGACAAACAAGTCCGATCCATGGAGGCCCCACATTGCAACATAAGGGATTTGCTTCTTCTATGTTGGTGCCTTCAGAGGTCTTGTAGAGTCCATACCTTGATGGGTCAGAGCTGTTTTGGTGGCACAAGGGGGACCTGCACAATATTAGGCAGTTGGTTTTATGTGTGTGTATTCAATTATAGGTTTGAAACCTGTATGGTTGACTGATATTTGGCTGTTGCTGTCAAGCAGCATCCAGTTCCTCAGCTAGTTGAAATGTTATTTGTGCTTTTAGTGAAAGTTGAAAAAATGGCCGAAAAATAATCAGCTGGCAAAAAAAGCATATAGAATATTGAATCCTGTAAAATGAGTTGTGTTAAAATGGCTATTAGTGTATCTGTTGTTTTATGTATCATTACATAAGAAATCGTCTGGTCTTAGCAGGTCTTTTTAGGTAAATGTATCCTCAGATGAACAACAACGCATGACATATTACACCATGTAATTTTTTATTTAACAAAAACTAAGCCCAAATGCAGAAGCTGTGTGTTAAGTACACCCTTACTGCTTCCATAGGAATTTAGAGGGTATGTAGTTGCCAGGTGCTGCTAGTCAAATGCACTTGATTAATTGATCATCAGCAGGTGTGACCACCTCTATAAAAGCAGAGGTTTTGGCAGTGTGTTGGTGTGGATCATTCAGGTGTGTGTTAACACAATGTCGAAGAGGAAAGACATCAGCAATGATCTAAAAGAAGCAACTGTTGCTGCCAATCAATCTGGGAGGGGTTATATGGTCATTTCCAAACACATGAAATCCATCATTCTACAGTGATAAACATTATTCCCAAGTGGAAGACGTTCGAGACAATTGCCAATCTTCCCAGGAGTGGATGTCCCAGCAATTTCACCCCAAGATCAGATGGTGCAGTGCTCAGAGAAATTGCAAAACACTCGAGTTACATCTCAGGCTCTAACATTTAACATGCTAACTGAGGCCAATAGAGTTCATAACAGTACGATTAGAAAAAAGGCTGAACAAATATTGCTTGTTTGGAAGGGATGCCAGGAGAAAGCCACTCCTCTCGAAAAAGAACATGGCAGCATGGCCTAGGTTTGCAAAGTTGCATCTGAACAAACCACAAGCCTTCTGGAACAATGTCCTTTGGACAGATGAGACCATAGTGGAAATGTTTGACCATAACGCACAGTACCACGTTTGGTTTCACCAATCAGCATATCGGCACAAGCACCTCATACCAACTGTCAAGCACGGTGTTGGAAGGGTGATTTGGGCTTGTTTTGCATCCACAGGACCTGGGCACCTTGCAGTCATTGAATCGACCATGGACTCCTCTGTATACCAAAGTATTGTAGAGTCAAATATGAGGCCATCTGTCTGATGGCCAACGTCTGGCCAATATTGGGACATGCAACAGGACAATGATCCCAAGCATACCAGCAATCTACAACAAAATGACTGGAAAAGAAAAGAATCAAGGTGGCTCAGTCAAAGTCCAAATCTCAACCCAATTGAAATGCTGCGGTGGCACCTTAAGAGAGCTGTGTATAAACAAATTCCCTCAAACCTCAATGAAATGAAGCAATGATGTATAGAATTCCTCCACAACAATGTGAGAGACTGATAAAATCATACAGAAAACCATTACTTCAAGTTATGCTGCTAAAGGTGGTTCTACAAGCTATTGGATCATGGGGTGTACTTAGTTTTTTGCACATGGCTTCTCCATTTTGGCTTAATTTTTGTTTAAAAAAAAAAGGATCTACCTTTTTCACTTGACCGTAACTATTCAGTATTATAGTATTTTTATAGCTATTGCTTCAGTCTGTGCCTGGAAATTTGGATTACGTGTAATATTAGGTCTGAAGTTAAATGCATATTGGTAAAGCAAAATCCCTAATAATATTAATTTATCTTGGTAATATTAAAATCATGCCAGTCAAGCAAATGTTCTTACCAAGCTAAATTTATGGTAATAATCAATAAAACGTATCGTTATCTAGCTAAATATACATTAGCAATGTAATAAAATGTCAGTGAAACAATGATGGGGCAAAGTCCTGTGTCTCTACTGGCAGCTTTCAAAATGTATAACCTAAAATGTTTTTAATGTTGTGGTTTTGAATTACTCAAGGATTTTCGATAATTGGGGGACAAATTGCAGGGGTTAATCTGATAAAATGCCTTTTAAAGTTTTAGAAATGCAAATGAGGATGCAAGAGTGCCTTCAGTTTAAATATTTGCTCTGTTGCCATCCTGTTATATTTTCAGGTAGGTATGCATACTGCTGGCTTGTAACAAGTTTATTTTATGATGATAATGGCTACACAAATGATTTACTAAAGTAAACAACATTTCTATGCAAATAGAATGGTAAGAACACCTGTGGTTACAAGAGCAGGTGTTTTTATAATTTTATTAGAGGATTTTCCTAAGTCTCTTAATGAATTGAAACTAAATGTAAGCGTAGGATACAGCTTTGGTGATACACCTGATCTAGAGATACTTTGGTGTTTCTGGGTTCTTCTGTAAGGTCAAGTCAGTACATGTTTGACCGGAAAGACTGTCAGTTGACACTTTTGCTTTTGAGTGTAGGGTTAGACTTTGTAAAGTGCATTTTTGTCTGTGAATATCAGCAGGGAATGAATCCTTTTCTTCAGAGAACATAAGTACTGGAGTGGGAGTGCGCCTGACTGGTGAAGGAAAATTCTCAGTGTTTTTTTTTTTTTTTTTTTTTTAATTTTAGGGTTTTTTTGGTCTGTGGTACAATAAACATTGCTACATGTACATTTTGGAGTCATTTGAGCTCGTGCACCCATTTTCCCTGGACTATACAGTACTCCCAGGATGTCTTGCTTGATTCTGTAAAAATATTGCAAATTTATTGGTTTTGTAACAAAAATCATTTTTTTAACAAATATATATCCCATTAGAAACAACCAGTATTTTTAAGTAAAACATTCATTTCAAGTAGTAATAAATTGAAACTCAAATTATAGTTCTAAAAGAGCTGTTCTGAGTTAAAAAGTTAATTGACACTCATTAGTTGCTTTTTAATTGGTAACACCTTTGCAATAACATGAAAAAAACATTTGTGTTTAGTATCCCTTTAGAAGCTGTTGACTACAACTGCAATTAACAGCAAAATGGCAAGAACAAAACTGAATGAGTCAGTTAAAAAATTATGACACAAAAAATATTGTGGATTATATGTGCAGATATGTTAAACATTGTCAATGGACTTTTGTTATAAAACCAATAACTTTGCAACATTTTTACAGAATTAAGCAAGCGTCTCAAGACCTTCTTTGAGCGCTCTGTTCTGTATTGTGATTTCTACTTGCAAATCACCTTTGTGTGTATGTGAAGAATATCAGAGCTGATAGTCACTGATGCTCAGGTCTTTGTGTTTAGCTCTTTAAATATCACTGATCTTGCTCCTGGGACTTAATGACACTCATTAGACCTTTTCAGTGCCCTGTTTAAGGTGGTAATGGTGTGTAAAATGACTACTCTATCTTTAGAACTTCGTGACCAGAAATGTGGGTAGACCTGCGCCTTTTTCTGAGGTTATTATATTTTTACTCAGACTTCTCAGTATTTGTTAATGCAAAGATTTTATTACAGTCTGTAAAATCTACTGATGCAATTTATGAAGTTGCATTAATAAGTAATACATTCATTTTTATTATGTGTTATTAATGGTAGAATACACACTTTGTGGAAATAGTAACATAGCCAGTAATGATATTCATCTTTATTATTTTGCTTAATTGTTGAAAATATTTATTTTCCTATTGGCTCAGCAGTTACTGTGGTTTACTGTGAATAATTTTCGCTCCATAAATAATACTACCTTTTATAAGAACTGCAGTAAATGATTCCCCTCAGTCACGACGGCTAATTCTGTTACAGCAATGAAGGCTCAACTGGAGTTTCCTTATTCCTAGGCTCGTTTTACGGACCAGCAAGAGTAGTGATATAGGGATAAGGTTTCCTCTGGCTGTGTGTGTGTGTGTGTGTGTGTGTGTGTGTGTGTGTGTGTGTGTGTGTGTGTGAGAGAGAGAGTGTGAGTCTTCAGTAACCCACTGGAGTGCGCTTTCTAAGCCATAAGCTGTGAAAACTTCATATCTCATTTAAAACGTTTGAAATGAGTCTGTATTTGCACACAGTGTAGTGAAGTGTTGAAGAATTCCCTTAATGTCTGTAAGCCTGAGGTGGTGTACTGGGTGTGCAGGCACCCCCATGACACTCGCCGTTTAGTCTGCGTCACAGGTGCTTGGCCTCAGTACCTGAGGAGTTAGCAGCCAGCAACTGGCACTGCACCCATTTTCCAAAAGCAAAAAAAAAAGCTGCTGTGCAATAAGGAAATTGGCACCTTTTTGGAATCACTGTACCTCTACTCAGTGCCTTGGTAAATACTATCTCAGAAGATGTCTGATATTGTTTGTGTCATTTTCTTTATTTTTATTTGTTTTTTTGGGCACTAATCATTTTCAGGTGTGGTTGGGAATGCTAGTTCGATATACTGACTTCATTACTCTTAACTGAATGGTCAGAGTAAATATTAAACCAAACGTGCCTGGCAGCATTGTCCTGCGCAGTGAAGTTTCAGAAAATCAGTTTGCCGCCTGATCCATTTCTGAAGACTACTCATGGTTAAAAATAGCCGCTTATGTCGGAGGGATCCTATCGGCTCAAATCAGTACTTTTCATTGGCTGGACTATTACTGTCCTGTGGTTATCGGTTCAGTTAATAAGTGAACACGCACAGGTGTCCGTTTCTGCTGCCGTGGTGCCGTCGTGGGGCTGTGAGAGATACACAGCAAACAAAATGGGGAGGAACTGGATGAGACCGGTATGTCTAAATCTCTTAAACATCTTATGACCTTTTGGACTGTTGCTGTTTTAAGCTTCTTTAGTGCTACTTTTTCCTTCTCAACTCTTTTGTTAAAGTACGAGGTGGTTTTTCTGTTTAGCTTAGTCATTGTATGTTATCTCATCGAGTATTTATCTACATTTTTATTTTAGTGTATATTTAGCTACAGTGTTTAAATGTATAATCTCAATGATTTATGTAGGAAAGTGATTCTTATTTTTTGAACAAAGTGACAATGCTGGCATTACAAATTACTGGAAAACTGCCTTCAGTTTGTGAAAGTAAATAACAGCAAATGAGCCCAGTATTACCTGTCATGCATTTCATCTCTCAGTTTACTTTAAAAGAAGAATTAGATAAGCATGGTGACAATTCAAGAGCATACGGCAAGGCAGGCCAAGGAAATGCATGGCCCTGGTAGGATCCTGTGGATTGTTGTGCCTTGGAGATGGTGATGATGCTTGTAAATTCTGCCCCCCCCCCGCCTGATTGGCGCTGGCCCCCACTGGGAAATGTCTCTGGGTGCCGCCGTGTTATATACTTAGCACATTTCCGCGTTTTGAATGGCAGGATATGAGTGGCCTTTGCCTCCATCCCTTAGCATGAGTATCCCACAGACCTTTAAAAATAAGCTTTGCCAGAACCACTGCAAGCTGTCTGAGGCTGTGCTGGAATGCCGAATTTCCATGGGCCCAAACAGGATGCTATTCGGAACAATTTGCTTTTTCCACCTTATTTAAACTGGAAACTGGGTGGGAATTTACAGTGTTTGGGAAACAAAGAACTACTTCCTGCACAGAAATTATTATTCTAGATTATTTCACAAAGTCAGACTCATCTATTTTTGACTTTTAAGGGTACCTTAAAACATGTCTGTGATGACCACCCATTTTAAAGAAATAGCTCCTTTATAGAAAGTTACTATGCTATTAAATTTTAGCATAGTATATATTAGTTTTTAAGTAGAGTAAAAATTTAATCTGATAATGAAGGTGCTTGACTTGGTTGAAGGCCATTTAAGTTGCAATTCTCACTGTAGTTCCCATGTAGGACGTGTCTTCGTTCATCAAGATGCCGGTCTTTCTTTTTGAACTTTTCATCAAATGTGAAAAACCTCATATGGTGTTTCAACAGCGTTTTGTATATTCCCCTCATCAGAAAATATTTTAGTGGTTTCAAAACAAGGCATCATTTAAAACTTGTTTTTTATAATTCTCTTGTTCATGGTATTTATTGTTGCTCCCGGCCTGTCCTCCGGATGATATTTATGCTTTATTGAACAATATATCATAATTACTTAATTTTGTATACAAAGAAAATGTTGTTGCCTGTACATTCGAGTGGGAATCTTAAAGAATGGATACCATTTAGTCATTTTGTTTATTTGTTTTTATTTACTTGGGTAAATGTTGCTCCTATAAACTAGTTATTTAGCAGATCATCAATGCTGATATTTGCATAATGTGATAAGGGGCTTAGTGTAGTACAGCCCAGTGTTTTTCAGCTGGTGTGCTGCACACCAGTTGGAAAACGCTGCCTTATGGAATGTGCCATGGCAGAAAAAAGAATGGGAAATACTGTTATAATGTTTGCTTATTCTGTCAATCAGTAATGTGCATAATGATTGTAGTCATGGTACCTAAATAGCTGGTTCAAATATTTATGACGTTTTCTTGTGAAACTTGCAGTCTCAGCAATATGGAAAATACTTGTATCTGCAGTATTCTTTTTGGTTTGTTTAATCAAGTTGTGTGACATCATGCCCTGTTTGGATGAGGAATGCCATCCAGCTGACCCTAGCTTAACAGTTTCTGTTCAGTACATCAGCATATTGGCTTGTTGCTACTCGACCTACTGCGCTTCATTCCTGCTGAGGTAGTAATGTGCCCTGTTATTGGTAGAGAAGGGGGAGGGTTGGGCTACGGTAAGGGATACCTGGGGCTTTTTGTTGTATGTATTTGAACATGATTATATAATGAACCTGGATTTTTTGGTTAGCTGGATAACTTGAATTTAAGGTACCCCAGTTTAAATGTTTTGATCTTCATTCACATACATTTAGCCCAGATTACTTTAAGTCTGAAAAGTTATTTGGGTAAGCAAGAAATCCTGCTTCATGATACAGGGCCCAATACTCTTCAGAAGATTTTCTTTAACATAGTAGTGCTCATACATCTGTATGTTGCCTTTATAGAGGAATATGGGCCAGTATTTTACAGATGTTTACATTACTATTTAAGTTTTGGAATATTTTAATTTTTGCATGATATGTGGGTAACTATTAAAAGTACGGATGCACTGATCCCACTTTTTCTGTCCCGGTACTGATACCTGGGCTTTGGGTATCTGTTGATACCGAGTACTGATCTGATACCCGTGTAAAATTAATATGCAGTAGGCTTTGCCTCACTGGAAGAGATCACGTTTGTCTGGGTGATATTGATCATTATAACCATTTTTTTCCTTTTTCTTTATGCCTCTACAGTTTACCATCTAATTGACATTTGTATATTACATGACTTTAAGGTAATAAAACAGACAGCGTCGCTATTTAATTAATTTTGACTTTCATAAAACTGTACAGCTGTTTCAAATTACAGCACTGTACAAATTAAATTACTGAACTTTGTATAATTAGAAAACTCTATAATACAGTACTGTACATAAAATATAGCTTACTGTAGTTTCGCTGCTGCATCTCAGTGGCTCGTTTTTGGCAGTTTATCATAAGCTTTGATGAGTCTATATTCGTCATTGAGAGAAAATGACTTTTTTTCCCGTCATGTTTTCTGTGCACGCAGCATTAGCTTCAGGTACTTAGTTAGAAGCAGACTGGTTCTTAAGGCAAAGTAGGCAAGTAAAAAAAAAAAAAAAAAGAATTACCATTTTTGTTTTTTTTTTCCCCATACGTTGTCATGTATAAAAAGACCCAAAATGAACACTAAGTGGACTGGTTGATTACTATAACTGGATTTTTAAACAGTATTTGTATAGGAATGATTCTGTCCCAAACTTTCTGATACATATAAGCGGTTGATCACTTTAACCGTAATTACTATAAGCGGTTTCCACTGTGTGTATTTATTTACCTTATTTGAAACCTGAGTTTTCAACTCAATAATTTTATATCAGGATACTCAATTCTCAGCTTGATAGGTCTGTGGAGAGGAACAAAACCATGACTGTATAAGTTGATTTCTACTTCTTGGCTGAATGTACACCGTAGGTACGGGGTATACGCGGACCCCAGGCGCACCTCCTCAGGAATGTATCTAAACGTCACAGCGACACGGGCCGCAGGAACCGCTTGGTAACCTTTATCTTTTTATAGGAGCGAGGAAAGCATGCACCCAGGTGTACTTATACTGGTGATTAAAACTGAAGCGTTACTTGTATCTAACATTAAATATGTTTGGTTATTTAATGTTAGATATAAATAACGCTTCAGTTTCATTTTCTCTCGCTACTCCAGAATTTGTGCTAAAGTTCGTTGTTGCGGTCGTTTTCTGCTAGCATTATTAATCTCCGTGTACTCTGCACTATGGTACATCTTTACCATCTGTAGATGTTGTGTTACATGACGTGCTGTCCCATCCTCCTCTTGACACTAGCAGAACAGACTGTACAGTCTGACAAAATATCGCGGCTTTGAGTTTTAACGTAATTTCGCAATTAAGTGGTATCCGTTCTTGGTATCGGACAATTTGAATTTAAGTATATGAGCACAGTATCGGCCCGATACCCGACGCCGATATCGGTACATCCCTAATTAAAATACCGTTATTTAGTTTCAAATTGAATTGGAGAAGGATTCAGCATGCTTTCATTTATGTACACTGGTTTCTGAGACAAGGCCAGAGAATGTTTTTCTTTTGATGAATACCTTCCTCAAAAGCGATCTTTGTAGCCAGGGTATGACTATTTAAGCACTGATGGACAGAGGCAATAGTTTTGTCTTGTTTCACCTTGCAGGTTAGCATCTCCAAGGTCCCCCTTAGCCGCCTTTTGTGTAGAGCTGATGTTTCAGAAGTCCAAACAGTGTTTTCCTCTCCTTTTGATTGTGACGGTCATGGTGGAACTATTGCCTGGTTATGGCTCATCACCATTTTCACAAGGAGTTGTTGATTTGAGTTATTGCTCTGGGATGTGCAGACAAATGTAGCTTTAGAGCTGCTTCCCCACATTACCTAACAGTACCCTATGTCTGTATGCTACCTTTTCCTTTATTTTGCTCCATGATCACAGAGATGAGGGTGTGACGGAGGCTTTTGTAACTAGGCCACATGTAAATTTTGGTTGACATCCCCTGAAATGCATCCATCCATCCATCCATCATCTCCCGCTTATCCGAGGTCGGGTTGCGGGGGCAGCTGTCTCAGCAGGAAAACCCAGACTTCCCTCTCCCCGGCCACTTCGTCCAGCTCCTCTGGGGGAATCCCTAGGCGTTCCCAGGCCAGCCGA